>OU896709.1:44436591-44974613 GCA_918026855.4 Phaedon cochleariae | reverse complement strand
ACAGTATAAATTTAAAAAAACATGAAGAATTTTTCATCCGTCCTTATCCGATACCAATTGCTCATAGAGACGCTGTTCGAAAAATGATTTACGAAATGGAGAAGTGGGGGGTCATAGAGCGGGCGACTACTCCTTATATTTCCCCACTTATGACAGCGGTAAAGCGCGATGGTTCAGTCCGCGTTTGTCTTGACGCGCGTCATTTAAATACCCTTATCATTCCGGATAGGGAGTTGCCCTTAAGAATTGATGATATAATTTCGAGAATTGGCGGGAAAAAATATTTATCAAAGATTGATTTATCGCATTCGTACTGGCAGATCCCCTTAAGGAGGTCGGATAAAAAGTATACCGGCTTCATGGTAGACTCCAAGACTTACCAATTCACCTCCCTCCCTTTCGGAATATGTACGGCCGTCAGTTAATTTACTCGCGCCATGAATAAGGTGTTCGGCGATGAATTTGCAGATTTTTTATTAACGTATGTTGATGATGTCCTTGTTATGTCCGACTCTTTTGCACAGCATTTAGATCACCTGGAAAGGGTGTTTTGCCGTCTTGAAAAAGCCGGGTTTACAATAAAAATTTCAAAATGTCAATTATTCCAGACCGAAATGGAATTTTTAGGCTTTATTGTTAGCGCGACCGGAGTGCGCCCGGACCCACAAAGAGTTCAGGCTATTGCCGATTATACCCGTCCGAAGAATGTGAAGGAACTACAACGATTTTTGGGACTCTGTAATTACGACAGATCTTTTTCACCAAAATTCGCTACCTTTTCAGAACCAATCACTGCCCTTTTGCGCAAAAATCAGCGCTGGAAGTGGGAATCAGTTCATGAGGACGCTTTCCAGCTTCTCAAGAAAGAATTACAAAATGTTACTCTTCTATACCACCCTGATTTATCGTCACCATTTTTTATAGCGACGGATGCTAGCGATTTTGGCATTGCCGCACAGTTATACCAGATAATCGGGGACGAAAAACGCGTCGTTGCCTGGTGTAGTCGATTGTTGCTAGAACGTGAGCGCAGGTACCACTCCAATGAGAAGGAGGTCCTAGCCGCCCTTTGGGCAATCCAACGTTGGCGAACTTACCTTTTGGGAAAGGAATTTACTGTGGTTACCGACAGCAAGACTCTGACATATTTGAATTCCTGCCGTTTGTTATCCCCGCGAATAACACGTTGGGCATTAGCCTTACAGGAATATCAGATCAAATTCGTGCATCGTAAGGGCCGCGAGAACCTCATAGCCGACGCCCTTTCTCGGTATGCTTGCGTAAGGCTTCCCACGCCAGCAGACAAGTGTTTCCAAATAGCTTTGCTCCGTTTGCCTCAACCATTTCTTAAGGACTTGAAAAAAATAAGAGAGTATCAAGCCAGCGACGAAAAATTATGTGAAATAAAAAATAAACTGCGTTCAGATGAGAAAATTAGTCAAACATTTTTACTTCACAATGAACTTCTTTTCAAAAGGGGTGAAAATGAAAATAAACTCCTGTTATGTGTTCCCCAGAACTTGGTTCAGGACTTCATTTTAAACTATCATGTAACTTTGGGGCACTATGGTATATATAAAACTTGGGTGGCCTTAAGGGATGAAGTTTATTTCCCAAACATGCAGCGTACCATCAAGAAATATATTCGCTGCTGTGACATTTGCCAGAAGGCGAAAATATCGCAATTACCTCATCCTGCTCAATTACAGATCATCCCTACTGGAAAGGACGATTTATTAGCCGTTGACGTTCTCGGCCCATTGATAAAAGGCCGGGGGGGTGTGTCCTACATTTTCGTCGTACTGAATGTCTTTACGAAACACATCACCCTGTATCCGTTGAAGAAAATTACCTCGCGAGCAATGGTAAACAGGATCACCCAACAATATTTCCCCACTCATGGCGTGCCTAAGCGAATCTTGCACGATAATGCGACCCAGTTTACCTCCCGACTTTGGAGGGACACCTTCCAGACCTTAGGGGTCCGTTTAGTATATATTTCCGTCAGACATGCCGCCGCGAACCCTTCCGAACGTTGCATGAGGGAAATTGGTAGGATTCTGCGAACCTACTGCCATGATAAACATTCCAAATGAGCAGGTGATATCCAACACTTTGCCGAAATCATGAATTCGGTAATCCACGAATCTACCGGATTTTCCGCAAATGAACTGCAATTTGGGACGAGTAGAACGAAGTTGTTACCTGAACATTGTGCCTCTCCCGCGGACTACGAAATTAGTCATGCTGATAAACTTATCTTGGCAGAAGCCACTTTCAAATCGCGAGCAGAGCGTCGAGCGATATCACACCCAGGTCGGGTGTACCAACATTTTCAGCCCGGCGATCTGGTCCTTTTAAAAGCCAATAATCTTTCGTCTGCCCTTCGCGCTGAAACAAAAAAAATGTTATTGTTGTTCGAGGGACCCTATCGCGTAAAAAAATTATTAAGTAGGGACGTGTACGTCTTGTGCCATATCGACAGTGACGTGGAACGAGGGATGTTTCATGCCACCCATATAAAAAAATATCACTTACCTACCTGAATTTCCGTTTGGTCCGGAATTCACGTACGAGGGAGGGCGCGATGTAGCAAAACAACATTGTTAACTCTCTCTTACCTCAGCCACCGTATAATTATGGTTTACGTGTCCACCGGGTATATTTTGCGATTTCCCTAATTCATTGTTTTTTACCGATTCGCACTTTTTATTACAGAAGGTCGTCGCACCTGTCGAGTCAATCAGCTGTTAGGGCATCTCGGTCGTCGATCTCTTTTCCTTTTCTGTTGATATTATAAATATTATTTATCATCTGCCAGGCATAGGCAACCCTGGGCACAACCAAATGCGTGGATGGTTGCCTAACTCGAATAAGGTGACAGGTACTATTTTTTGAATTTTGCTGTTTCTCTCGCACCTACCAGGTTGGTAAAAAACCTTGCAAAAACCTTTGACTTGTTCTGGAAGAATCTGTTCGAGTGTTGGTCTTTTTCAACAAATGGTTGTCCATCAGTGCGCGTCATGAATTAGAAACCGAATAATTAATCATCACTGCAAATTCTCTGTATAATTAGTGAATGCGAGTGGTTCCAGATTCGACTATCGGGATTCCCGGTATATTTGTCAATCGTGCCTGTATTTATTAGGTGAGTTATTAATCTTACTTTTTTGATATGAAGCACGTGTTTGTGCTATGCCGTACTTGGTCCTGAAACTAGTATTTATTAGTTTGCAGAATTGCATAGTGCCACTATAAACTTCCCCTTGCTCTGTATTCACCGGGGACGTATAGGGATCGTGAATTAAACCTGGTGTGGGTACCTCAAACAGAACCGGTCTTTTTTCTTCAAACCCCCTGAGAACCCCGTTTCACCGCATCTTGGCGCCCAACGTGGGGCTTCTTTGAGGTCTTCATGGTTTTAGAAAAGACACCAACTGGTCCCTCCTACAACCTGAGAAATCGGCAGCTAAGTGGGTCAAAAAATGGCGCAATTCCTCGCCAACAAAATCATCATGTGACATCAGGTAACAATTTTCCAAATACTCCTTTGTCAACGGATGCTCCGGCAGCATTTCCGGCATTTTCATCAGCGGATGTAGAAGGTGCAGCTGGCAGATCAAAGTCGTTGAATAATTCAAACGACAATCCTATAAACTCTAGTGATCAGGTGCAGAACTCTAATAATGTACCACCAATACCAACAAATGTGAATGAACTTAACTTAGGTATCAATGAAATTAATTTAGGTCCTAGGCAGCAAGCTCCTGGAATGAATTTTGGCCAGAAGCATATAGGCACTAGCTTATTCAACAGACCCTTATCAAGTGCTACCGAGGGTACAGTCCCTCAGACTGCCAACTTGAATTACCCTTTTGGGGAAAATAATACAATTTTCAATCACCATATTCAGCCTAGGCCTAACTTCTTTGAAAATAGTGGTAACAATCATATAGGGGGGAACAATGTCCCGCCCCTAGGGGTTTTTCCACCTTATACAAGTATTCCGACAAGTAGAAATCAATATCATTTGCCTACTAGCACATGTAACAATATTTTTCAAACAAATTCAAATAGTAACCCTAGCAACACCAACTTTTCAAGTGCAAATAATGTTTTTTCTGCAAACGGTAATAGCAACAATTACCCTCATGTGAATACCAATTGTACGTTTCCCACTACAAATACCAATCTTTTTCCAATAGGGTCGAATAATATTGTAAACCAGGGTACTAGAGAGCTAGGTGACATAAATACCTTGAAATGTTGTAAAGCGCTGCCTAGTTTTGATAATGTAAACCACCTGCATCCGCTCGAATTTTTGGAATACCTTGAATGTTATATTGATGTTAACAGAATTTCTATGGTTGAATTTTCACTGATGGTAAATCACTTGTTTGAGAAATCCGCCAAAATTTGGTTTGACGCGTTTATTAACACTTTTAGCACGTATACAGAGTTCAGAAACGCATTTTTGGACCAATTTTGGGGTCCAGAAAAACAATTACAATTAAAATTGCAACTCGAATCAGGGAGATATAGAGAGGGAAGTGGATCTTTCGTAGATTATTTCAATTCCTATGTTGCCAGAGCTAGACATTTATCACCACCATATAGTCAGAAAATGCTAATTTCCACTATAGCTAGACACTTTCCTCCGAATATTTCCTCGATACTAGTTGGGACGAATACCCTAATATCTGCAGTAGAAAGACTCAGACAGGCCGACTACTATTTTGATTCGGATCGTAAAAATCGTGGATATCAAAATGATACAAATCATTTTAACAGAAATTCAAATCCAAGAAATTTTCAGAGGGGAAATAATAATTCAAATTTTGATCCAAAACAAGAAAGTATTGCCACACTCGACTTTGAGGGGAACGATAATTCGGAAAACGACCAAACCCCTCACTTTTCGGCTCAAATGTGAGGGCTTTGTTAAATAGAGCCTCATATAATAACCCAACGCAAGACCTGTTGGAGGAGTGCGATTTTCAGCATATTCCGGCTGAAGACCGGTCCCCAGTCGTTATCGCAGATTTTTATGGAATACAATTTCCCGCACTAATCGATAGTGGAAGCACAGTATCAGTCCTTTCAGCTGATACCTGGTCCCAACTCGCGGATTTTCAACAGGAAATTCCATCTTTTCCATGCAACTCCGGAGTAAGAGTCGTAGGTGCCTTCAAGGCCAAGTATAAAAAAGTATCCTTGCAAACCATGCCGACATTCTTTCTAGAAAATCAAGTATTTTCACATGAATTCTTGGTTATTCCCGGCCTATCTTTTCCAGTAATTATCGGAGTAGATTTTCTAAGGCGATATGAATGTAATATCGACCTGAAAAAAAGAAATATTTCATTAAGAATAGAGAATAAAATTGTTATTGTTTCTGAAAAAATATATGACCACGATTTTAGTGAGCACTCACCTCCAACGATCTCTGCTTTGGTTAATAAGGGGATCGTCCCAAATAATTCAATTTCCACTGATAATGCCAGTGATGAACGTTTTAAAATTGTCTTGTCCTCGTGTCAGTTACCTGAAAAGGAAAAAATGCTCTTTGCAAATTTACTTGAAAAATTCAAAAATACTTTCTCGAATATACCGGGGAGAACAAAAATTTATGAACACAGTATAAATTTAAAAAAACATGAAGAATTTTTCATCCGTCCTTATCCGATACCAATTGCTCATAGAGACGCTGTTCGAAAAATGATTTACGAAATGGAGAAGTGGGGGGTCATAGAGCGGGCGACTACTCCTTATATTTCCCCACTTATGACAGCGGTAAAGCGCGATGGTTCAGTCCGCGTTTGTCTTGACGCGCGTCATTTAAATACCCTTATCATTCCGGATAGGGAGTTGCCCTTAAGAATTGATGATATAATTTCGAGAATTGGCGGGAAAAAATATTTATCAAAGATTGATTTATCGCATTCGTACTGGCAGATCCCCTTAAGGAGGTCGGATAAAAAGTATACCGGCTTCATGGTAGACTCCAAGACTTACCAATTCACCTCCCTCCCTTTCGGAATATGTACGGCCGTCAGTTCATTTACTCGCGCCATGGATAAGGTGTTCGGCGATGAATTTGCAGATTTTTTATTAACGTATGTTGATGATGTCCTTGTTATGTCCGACTCTTTTGCACAGCATTTAGATCACCTGGAAAGGGTGTTTTGCCGTCTTGAAAAAGCCGGGTTTACAATAAAAATTTCAAAATGTCAATTTTTCCAGACCGAAATGGAATTTTTAGGCTTTATTGTTAGCGCGACCGGAGTGCGCCCGGACCGGACCGGACCGGAAAAATGTGAAGGAACTACAACGATTTTTGGGACTCTGTAATTACGACAGATCTTTTTCACCAAAATTCGCTACCTTTTCAGAACCACTCACCGCCCTTTTGCGCAAAAATCAGCGCTGGAAGTGGGAATCAGTTCATGAGGACGCTTTCCAGCTTCTCAAGAAAGAATTACAAAATGCTACTCTTCTATACCACCCTGATTTATCGTCACCATTTTTTATAGCGACGGATGCTAGCGATTTTGGCATTGCCGCACAGTTATACCAGATAATCGGGGACGAAAAACGCGTCGTTGCCTGGTGTAGTCGATTGTTGCTAGAACGTGAGCGCAGGTACCACTCCAATGAGAAGGAGGTATAACGCTTTCTTGCTATTTTATGGATGTTGTATAATAAATAGTAAATTGCAAGACTAGTGTGTAGTTATGTTATAGGCACGGCAGCTCTGTTGTTTGGGAGCAGGCTGTGGATTCAAGAAGTTATGTATTTTTAGGGACCTTTTGCCAGGCGCCACTCAGTTTTCAGTAGTAGGAAAACTAAGAAAATTCAATATTGAGGATAGAATTTGAAAATCTAATGAAACACCAAATAACTGTACCAGAGAAATATAATTCTTTAGATGTTTGAAGCAGGTTCATGTGACACACAATTTCAATTATACCTTCAGTAACACCTTACTGTGCAGAAAAATGATTAAATCACTTCCTCAGTGTTGTATAAGTTAAATGCCTAAGCAGAACAAAAAAATGTAGATATCTCAAGATATTCCCCTTCTATATAGGCCTATATTTCCGGTTCACAGAATGACTGGACTCCCATTATGATTTAGTTAAGTGGTATTTCAAATATAAAATTAAAAACTGTTGTTATGAGTAGTAAGACTTGAATAGTGGTTGAACTTGGTGCTGCGCACTACTGGATCATCAGGAACAAAAGTATAATCAAAATTGATCTGACCTTAGTGTCTGCGAAGCATGTGGTGCTGCTCTGTCCTTCCCTGCCAGTGAACTCCAACTCCAACTCCAAACTCTAGCTGGTGCAGTTAAAAAAAAGGTTTCCTGGACTTCCTAGTCACCCTTCGACATCATGGACGGTACGACAAGGTGGGATCAAGAGAATAGCCCCAAAAATGAAGTTGAGACTTTCTAGTCACCTTGTGGCATCATGGATGGCTCAGGATGGGATCAAGAGGAAAATTCCAGATTTAGCCGGAGGCTACTAGCTACAGGCTAGATAGTTGAAGAAAGCGATGATGGCGTCCCACCAGGACATCCACCATGGACAGGCCAATAAATCTGTTGGAAATATACCAAATTGAAAACAGTGAATCGGTTTATGGACTCTAAAAATGCTCACCTTCCGTCTGGAATGGCCGAAAATAAGGGTATCAAACCCCACAAAGGTTGGATGAAAAATGGCAAAATTTGTGCCCATCTTGCCTACTCTCGGTAGAGAAGAAGGAAATCAAGAAATTTCAAGAGTTTCCTGTGCACTCAGAAAACAAAACCGTTTATAAAAACATGTTTCAAATTAGAAATGATTCACTGCGCAAGTACAGTTGGAATCTTGACTAGTTGATAAATATTACCAACAGAGAATATTGAAATACCTAGATTATTTAAGGAAAATGTTCTAATGGGCTTTTGCCCGTTTTTAAAGAATTGTGAAGTTAGGTCTGACACAGAACTATAGTAACATCCCAGACAGCACTGGATATTCATAGAATATTCTCTAAATATGCTAAAAAGGAGGAGTATATTCCGAATATTCATCGATTATTCCTAGAATATATACATGCCTCTAACATCTAAAAGGAATATTCCAAAGTGAATAGTCGGACATATTCAGGAAATATTCAGGTATGAATCTTCCAGGAATATTCCCAACTGAATATTCTCTGTTGTATATTCATGAAATATACCCAACTGAATATTCTGTGCGGTATATTCATGAAATATACCCAACTGAATATTCTGTGCGGTATATTCATGAAATATTCTCAACTGAATATTCTGTGGTGTATATTCATAAAATATTCCATGAATATTCCTATGTTCCTCAACACATAAATAAAATTTATTATCTCAGAGATGTGAGGATCGAACATCAATTAGATGTAAGGGGATTTTGAAACAAAAAGTGTTTATGTTCCGATTTCGAACAATGCTCTCACAAGAACTTGATATGTATAACATTATTCAATTCGATTACTGGCCTAGTGGTCAAGGCGTTGCTCTGATAGTCTTGAGGTCACGAGTTCGATCCCTACTTGGGTCCCTTTTTTTAATTTTAGAATATGTTTATTGGAATATTCCAGGAACATTCAACATAGAATATTCTTTTGGGTATATTCTATGATTATCTGAGGAATTCCCATTCGCATAATTAGAGAATATTCCACAGATATTCCGGAATATTCCAGATTATTTCTAGAATATTCCAATATTCCAAAAGGAATATGATAGGGAGATCCATGGAATATCTGGTGCTGTCTGGGATTGGTCCAACCAAAAATGTTGCCAGCAGGCCGAAAATAAAAGAAGAAGGTTATAGATTCACAAAGGCTATGGACGAAGCGAAATAACCTAACAATCCACATAACCAATTAAACTGTCAGACTGAAACTGAAATACGAATATAAACAATTACAACTACTTCAAATATAACTTCCTGTGGATCCATAATTAAATTGAAAACAGCAAGGACATATCATTTTCCAACAGGTTTGTCAAACTGTGCATTTCAACTTTTATCCATTCAATCAGTCAACAGCAACTGGAAATGTAAATCATTTATCATTACAGCTAGGAAGAAGGACAGATCAACACCACTGCTATGGACACCTGAAAAATACAACCCTGAAACTAATAGACAGTCACACCAGGAAGACAAAGGAATCTTCAAGTTCAGCCTACAAGAGGTCCAACGCCAACAGGATATTCAATCCACCTGTCATAACAAAATGTAAAGTGTTGCAGTCACATAATCTATTGAGTATCTCACATCATCATAATATACTGGGTGTTACTCTTGGTTAACTTAATAACAAACCCATATAATAAAGGTAAAAAAGGAAAATCACATGTTACATTCACCCCCTTCCGACGAAAAAAATAGGCATGCAGGTACATGTCTATTTTAATTGGGGACAATCCTAGTACAGTTATATTTTATGTATGGTGAGATGAGAATCGAGCTCGATTTAAATGATGAAAACTAACCTAGGCCTTACCTAACACTATTCCTAATGATGAGATCCTAACATTACTCCTACCCTACTATTCACAAAACCCCCTGGGAGGTGCTTCCCGTCAACAGATAACCCTTGGATCAAACGTCGTTTCGACTATTTTCTTCTAACTCATCATCAGTATCGACCGAAGAAAATTCTGACCCATCATAAGGTTTTAAATCCTGTATGTGCCATACTCCTGCATTTGTACCGTCCTCATTCTTGAGTACATATACAAGTTTCGATGTTTTCTTCGCTACAGTGCAAAGAACGTAACGCGGCGCTAACTTTTTAGCAAAATTGTTTGCAGCATCAGAAAGAACGTAATTCCTTTTCCATACTTTATCACCCACAAAGAATTCCATGTCCCTTCTACGCAAATTTTAATACCTTGCATTCCTTTGATATGCAGAGGTTAGTTTAGATTGGACATCTTTGAAAATTTCAGATAAATTGCCTAAATTTTGAACCCATCTTTCTCTATCACCTAAATCAAAAATATCCACATTACCATCCCCATAGTACTTCCCTGAGCATGGAACTTCACGTCCAAAATTAAGAAACGCTGGGCTATAGCCTGTTATCTCGTGAATAGCGGTCCTCATAGAGTATGCAATTTTAGGTAATTCTTTATCCCACGATTTATGGTTACCGTTAACATAACATCTTATAGCCGTGCAAATTGTACGATTTGATCGTTCGACATAGTTCGCCTGGGGATGATAGTATGGAGTATATCTAAAATTTGACCCGTAATCCTGAACAAGTTTTTTAATAGCTTTACTTACTAGCTGTTTACCATTATCACACACAATCTGTTGTGGTGTGCCATATACTAAGAATACTTCATTCTCTAAAAATTTAATGATACTGCTAGAAGTAGCATTACGTAATGGACATATCAAAGGATATTTGGTGAACCAATCAGAGACGACTAATATGTATTGATAACCGTTGGAACTCCGGGGAAGCGGGCCCATCAAATCCATTGCAATAACCTGCCATGGAAACCTAACACTACGCTGTGAACCCATCAACCCAAATTTGGCGTGGTTTGGTGACTTTTGTGATGCGCACATTTCACAAGATTTTACATACTGGTTAATATTTTGCCGCATTTTAGGCCAATAATAGGTAAGTATGACTCTAGAATAGGTTTTGAGATATCCAGCGTGTGCAGCTGTACTGACATCATGACAAGAAGATATAATGGATGAACGTTGCTTCTTTGGCACCAACAACTTCCAGTCGGAAATATTGGTATCCAATGAAACTTTAGATGGTACCAACTTATAAACATAACCGTCCTTGACAGCCCATTAAGGGTATTTGTCAGGGTGTTCCAATATTTTTGACCTCATTTTAACATAAAAGGAGTCTAAGTTGGTTAAATCAATATTAAGAGAATTTGCTTTACTAGCCTCATCTAAATTTATAGCACAAATATCATCACTGGATATTGGTTCATCAATCTCCTGATTAATAGGGCTCCTTGAAAGTGCATCAGGAACTACGTTAAGTTTCCCTTGCCTATAGGCAATTTCAAAATCAAATTGACTTAGCCTAACGCTCCAACGAGCCAATCTTCCTGTTGGGCTTTTCATGTTAAACAGATATTTAAGTGATGCATGGTCAGTGATAATGGTAAACTTTACTCCCTCAATATATGGACGAAATTTTTCGCACGCAAAAATGCAAGCAAGGCACTCTTTCTCAGTAGCACTATAATTACGTTCACATCTGGATAAAGTCCTAGAGGCGTAAGCTATTACTTTTTCTTGACCGTCCTGACATTGAGTTAACACGCACCCCAACCCAGTATCGGAGGCATCGCATTGGATAACGAAAGGTAAGTTGAAATTTGCAGTTGTCAGCACAGGAGCGGAAACCAACGCTTGTTTCACTTCACGAAATGCCTTTTCTGACTCAGCGTTCCAAGTTATCTTTTGTCCTTTTCTCTTATTTTTCAATAAGTTATTGATAGGAGACATTAATGATGAAAAGTGTGGTATGAACCTACGGTAATAGCTACATAACCCCGCGAATCTTTTGATTTCAGTGGTATTTCTTGGTTGTGGAAACTCAACCATAGCCATAACTTTCAATGGATCTGTCCGTAGTCCATACTTGTCGACTATAAATCCTAAATATTTAAGAGATGACTTGAAAAACTCGCATTTATCAATATTGACTGTCAAATTGGCATTACTCAACCGTTTTGCAACTTCTCCTAATAAAGTGATATGTTCTTCAAAACTTGAACTAATAATTATTGCGTCATCCGGATATACAAAAACATTCGGTTCCATTTCTGGACCGAACAAAGCGTCCATCAACCTCTGTTGACATTGGGCAGCATTAGACAAACCAAAAGGCATGACGTTGAAGTGAAACAACCCTCTCCCTGGTACCGAAAATGCAGTTTTCTCCTTTGAAGCCTGATCCAAGGGTATCTGCCAAAATGCGCTACGAAGATCGACTGAAGAGATATAGTTAGCATCCCCCAAAAGCGACAAAATTCTATCAACAACTGGTAGAGGATAGCTATCTTTTTTTGTGAGAGAGTTGAGTTTCCTTCCATCAAAACAAAAACGATAATCGCCATTGGCCTTCTTTACTAGTAATACTGGTGATGACCATGCACTACCTGATGGTTCAACTACATCAAGTTCCAGCATTTTATCTAATTCTTTATTTAAATGTGACAACATGTATGGTGACATCAGATATTGACGCTGTTTCACAGGCAGGGCATTTCCCGTATCAATGTGGTAAACCATTTTATCGGTTCTCCCTAGGCTTCCATCTTTAGACAATTTTCTGAATTCGTCCACTATATTATCAGCTAAAATTTTCTGATTTTCAGACATATCGGCTAAGCCTTTAACTCGATCAGCAGAGATAGAATTGTCGTTTAATAATCCGACTGAAGCGATGTCGACATTAGTACTATCATTTACTTCCCAAGTATTATTCCGAAAATCAACTTTCAATTGAAATTTATTGCAGAAATCACTGCCCAAAATAAAAGAATAATTAATAGATGGAACCACCAAGAATGAAATTATCTGACATTTATTTCCTGCGCAAACTGGAATATCTACTGTGTCCCTCACAAATTGTTTGACCCCGTCTGCCGTGAATACAAATTTATGTTTAGGTTTTCTGCCCTTAATATTCAAGGAATCAATAAAATCCACCCCATCTTTCCCTATGGTACTACTACTGGCACCCGAATCTAATAATGCAGTAATTTCTTTTCCAAAAAGAGACACTTTAACATAAGGTCTATTATCTGAACTCTGTTTAGCAAAAATAGGAGCTGACGAAATTTGTGAAGTCTTAAAATAATTTTGGAAATAATGTTTGGCAAATTTCAAAATATTTTCCTGTTCAGCAGTACGACGAAGAGAATGTTTGGCCTTTATGCTAGGAGGCAAATCACGGCCAGTAATATCTTGCTTTACCTCCGGGTTCCGTTTCCCGAACATTTATCACACTCTTTTCTAGTCACACCTTGATTCCCACAAGTAAAACAAAATATACTGCGTTTTTTCAAGCAGTGGCGAAAATGGTGATTTTCCTGTTTGCAATTATAACAGGTCATTGTTTTCCGAGGAATACCATTACTTGCTGTACCGCTAGTACCAGGATTATCTGAAGAAGCTGATGTCCTAACATTATTATCCTTGAATTTTGAATTCCATGATTTTCTTGGAAATTGCTTATCTTTGACTTCCACACTACAATTATTAAATTCATAGTCCAAATCGCTAGCTATAGAATTGACTTGGGATTTTTTAGAGTTAGATTTACCATGAAGATCCTTATAAACATCTTCCAAAATTTTCACATCATGAATAAGCTCTTCGACAGTATTATATTTATTTAGTGCCAGTTTTTCAACAAATTCTGGTCTAAGACCTTTTTGAACCCACTTAACTTTAGTAAAAACTGCTGGTTTGATATTTAACCGAGAAAAAAGTTGTTCCATTACTGCCACATAAATAACTACCGATTCGTCATGGAATTGCTTACGGTGTTTAATGGTTTCCCAAAGTTCTTCATCGTAATCTTTACTCAGAAAATCTTGTTCAAGTCTTCTTGATAAAGTATCCCAATCAGTAACAATTTTCATATCTTTGACATGACGGAGCCATAGCAATCCTTTACCAGAGAAAAGATCAACTGCAGATTCATACAGCTGTTGTTTGGAAACATGTCTAGCTTCTGCAAGCTCGTATACCCTTTCCAAAAATGACTTAACTCCCATAGACTTATTTGTACCATCAAACTTCAAATCCCACTTATATAATGACACCGGTTTTGAATTATTCCCAAAAAAACTCTGATGTAACCCTGAAGGAGAAGAGTGAGCCATAGGTGGTAATACTGTAGGAATATCATCCTTTAATCGTTCGTCTAACTCCCCTTCTAGAGCTAAACATGTTGCATAACACTCATTTTTATATGCTAGATGGGTAGGGTCATCACCATTAACAATCCTATTAATTCTGAAGTTGACATGAGTTAACCTAGATTTCAATCTACCATATGAAGGATCACTTTCAGTGCCTTCAAAATCCAAAATTAATTGTCTAATATTGTCTAGGGTAGCATCAATTTGAAGTTTTTCAGTTGCAAAATCATAAGTTGGGTCTACTAGTTGAGAAGCTGAAATGTTACTCTTTTTTTCCCTTTTTATAGTGGCAGATAGAATTTTTCGCTTTTCATTTATGTCACGATTAGTTATGATTCCTCTGAGCTTAAGTTCATAATTAACCTCTTCAATGAGTAAATGTCGGGGTTTCATTTCAGATTCCATCTCAAAAAAGTTAAGGTTCAGCTGTAGGTCAGTCCTCAAGATTGAAACCAGCAAGACTCTCTAATCACCCAAGAGTGATTTGACTTTACTTGAATCCCCAAAAAGAATTTGAAGAAAGTGCAAACTAACTAAACTAACTCTTTTTGGTACTTCAAATTCAATTTCTTGAAATATAAAATGTAATTAAACCTGTTTCAAGCTGGTCTACTTAAAGTCCATAAATTTAATAGATTTTACTCTAAAATAACACTCAAATCAGATAAAACTAGGCTTTAGACAAGGGTCCAATTCAATTGAATTGCTGAGTTAACAGTTCGCATTATATGCACAAGAAATTAGAAAAAAAACTCTAACCAGCTAAGGTTACTTATAATGCACCAGGGAAGTCCCTAGGGAGCAAATGCACCATGCAATTCTCCAATTCCGCCACTCAAAATATTAGTACTTGAAAAGAAACACTCAGTACACCAAATAAATGCAATTTACTCCAGTCGCAAAAATTGAACCTCCTTTGGAACTTAAAACCTCTGAAATAAGCAAAACACCAATCCCAAAGCTCTTCCAAGTTAAGATGACTAGACTATTAAAAATTTTGCTCTCCCTGTAGATGAAAAATTATACCAAATTGTGTATTTCAAATATTTACTACTCATAACATAAAATTTCGGGCCCCACGTTGGGCGCCAATTATCTATAACGCTTTCTTGCTATTTTATGGATGTTGTATAATAAATAGTAAATTGCAAGACTAGTGTGTAGTTATGTTATAGGCACGGCAGCTCTGTTGTTTGGGAGCAGGCTGTGGATTCAAGAAGTTATGTATTTTTAGGGACCTTTTGCCAGGCGCCACTCAGTTTTCAGTAGTAGGAAAACTAAGAAAATTTAATATTGAGGATAGAATTTGAAAATCTAATGAAACACCAAATAACTGTACCAGAGAAATATAATTCTTTAGATGTTTGAAGCAGGTTCATGTGACACACAATTTCAATTATACCTTCAGTAACACCTTACTGTGCAGAAAAATGATTAAATCACTTCCTCAGTGTTGTATAAGTTAAATGCCTAAGCAGAACAAAAAAATGTAGATATCTCAAGATATTCCCCTTCTATATAGGCCTATATTTCCGGTTCACAGAATGACTGGACTCCCATTATGATTTAGTTAAGTGGTATTTCAAATATAAAATTAAAAACTGTTGTTATGAGTAGTAAGACTTGAATAGTGGTTGAACTTGGTGCTGCGCACTACTGGATCATCAGGAACAAAAGTATAATCAAAATTGATCTGACCTCAGTGTCTGCGAAGCATGTGGTGCTGCTCTGTCCTTCCCTGCCAGTGAACTCCAACTCCAACTCCAACTCCAAACTCTAGCTGGTGCAGTTAAAAAAAAAGGTTCCCTGGACTTCCTAGTCACCCTTCGACATCATGGACGGCACGACAAGGTGGGATCAAGAGAATAGCCCCAAAAATGAAGTTGAGACTTTCTAGTCACCTTGTGGCATCATGGATGGCTCAGGATGGGATCAAGAGGAAAATTCCAGATTTAGCCGGAGGCTACTAGCTACAGGCTAGATAGTTGAAGAAAGCGATGATGGCGTCCCACCAGGACATCTACCATGGACAGGCCAATAAATCTGTTGGAAATATACCAAATTGAAAACAGTGAATCGGTTTATGGACTCTAAAAATGCTCACCTTCCGTCTGGAATGGCCGAAAATATGGGTATCAAACCCCACAAAGGTTGGATGAAAAATGGCAAAATTCGTGCCCATCTTGCCTACTCTCGGTAGAGAAGAAGGAAATCAAGAAATTTCAAGAGTTTCCTGTGCACTCAGAAAACAAAACCGTTTATAAAAACATGTTTCAAATTAGAAATGATTCACTGCGCAAGTACAGTTGGAATCTTGACTAGTTGATAAATATTACCAACAGAGAATATTGAAATACCTAGATTATTTAAGGAAAATGTTCTAATGGGCTTTTGCCCGTTTTTAAAGAATTGTGAAGTTAGGTCTGACACAGAACTATAGTAACATTGGTCCAACCAAAAATGTTGCCAGCAGGCCGAAAATAAAAGAAGAAGGTTATAGTTTCACAAAGGCTATGGACGAAGCGAAATAACCTAACAATCCACATAACCAATTAAACTGTCAGACTGAAACTGAAATACGAATATAAACAATTACAACTACTTCAAATATAACTTCCTGTGGATCCATAATTAAATTGAAAACAGCAAGGACATATCATTTTCCAACAGGTTTGTCAAACTGTGCATTTCAACTTTTATCCATTCAATCAGTCAACAGCAACTGGAAATGTAAATCATTTATCATTACAGCTAGGAAGAAGGACAGATCAACACCACTGCTATGGACACCTGAAAAATACAACCCTGAAACTAATAGACAGTCACACCAGGAAGACAAAGGAATCTTCAAGTTCAGCCTACAAGAGGTCCAACGCCAACAGGATATTCAATCCACCTGCCATAACAAAATGTGAAGTGTTGCAGTCACATAATCTATTGAGTATCTCACATCATCATAATATACTGGGTGTTACTCTTGGTTAACTTAATAACAAACCAATATAATAAAGGTAAAAAAAGGAAAATCACATGTTACAGAGGTCCTAGCCGCCCTTTGGGCAATCCAACGTTGGCGAACTTACCTTTTGGGAAAGGAATCTACTGTGGTTACCGACAGCAAGACTCTGACATATTTGAATTCCTGCCGTTTGTTATCCCCGCGAATAACACGTTGGGCATTAGCCTTACAGGAATATCAGATCAAATTCGTGCATCGTAAGGGCCGCGAGAACCTCATAGCCGACGCCCTTTCTCGGTATGCTTGCGTAAGGCTTCCCACGCCAGCAGACAAGTGTTTCCAAATAGCTTTGCTCCGTTTGCCTCAACCATTTCTTAAGGACTTGAAAAAAATAAGAGAGTATCAAGCCAGCGACGAAAAATTATGTGAAATAAAAAATAAACTGCGTTCAGATGAGAAAATTAGTCAAACATTTTTACTTCACAATGAACTTCTTTTCAAAAGGGGTGAAAATGAAAATAAACTCCTGTTATGTGTTCCCCAGAACTTGGTTCAGGACTTCATTTTAAACTATCATTTAACTTTGGGGCACTATGGTATATATAAAACTTGGGTGGCCTTAAGGGATGAAGTTTATTTCTCAAACATGCAGCGTACCATCAAGAAATATATTCGCTGCTGTGACATTTGCCAGAAGGCGAAAATATCGCAATTACCTCATCCTGCTCAATTACAGATCATCCCTACTGGAAAGGACGATTTATTAGCCGTTGACGTTCTCGGCCCATTGATAAAAGGCCGGGGGGGTGTGTCCTACATTTTCGTCGTACTGAATGTCTTTACGAAACACATCACCCTGTATCCGTTGAAGAAAATTACCTCGCGAGCAATGGTAAACAGGATCACCCAACAATATTTCCCCACTCATGGCGTGCCTAAGCGAATCTTGCACGATAATGCGACCCAGTTTACCTCCCGACTTTGGAGGGACACCTTCCAGACCTTAGGGGTCCGTTTAGTATATATTTCCGTCAGACATGCCGCCGCGAACCCTTCCGAACGTTGCATGAGGGAAATTGGTAGGATTCTGCGAACCTACTGCCATGATAAACATTCCAAATGGGCAGGTGATATCCAACACTTTGCCGAAATCATGAATTCGGTAATCCACGAATCTACCGGATTTTCCGCAAATGAACTGCAATTTGGGACGAGTAGAACGAAGTTGTTACCTGAACATTGTGCCTCTCCCGCGGACTACGAAATTAGTCATGCTGATAAACTCATCTTGGCAGAAGCCACTTTCAAATCGCGAGCAGAGCGTCGAGCGATATCACACCCAGGTCGGGTGTACCAACATTTTCAGCCCGGCGATCTGGTCCTTTTAAAAGCCAATAATCTTTCGTCTGCCCTTCGCGCTGAAACAAAAGAAATGTTATTGTTGTTCGAGGGACCCTATCGCGTAAAAAAATTATTAAGTAGGGACGTGTACGTCTTGTGCCATATCGACAGTGACGTGGAACGAGGGATGTTTCATGCCACCCATATAAAAAAATATCACTTACCTACCTGAATTTCCGTTTGGTCCGGAATTCACGTACGAGGGGGGGCGCGATGTAGCAAAACAACATTGTTAACTCTCTCTTACCTCAGCCACCGTATAATTATGGTTTACGTGTCCACCGGGTATATTTTGCGATTTCCCTAATTCATTGTTTTTTACCGATTCGCACTTTTTATTACAGAAGGTCGTCGCACCTGTCGAGTCAATCAGCTGTTAGGGCATCTCGGTCGTCGATCTCTTTTCCTTTTCTGTTGATATTATAAATATTATTTATCATCTGCCAGGCATAGGCAACCCTGGGCACAACCAAATGCGTGGATGGTTGCCTAACTCGAATAAGGTGACAGGTACTATTTTTTGAATTTTGTTGTTTCACTCGCACCTACCAGGTTGGTAAAAAACCTCGCAAAAACCTTTGACTTGTTCTGGAAGAATCTGTTCGAGTGTTGGTCTTTTTCAACAAATGGTTGTCCATCAGTGCGCGTCATGAATTAGAAACCGAATAATTAATCATCACTGCAAATTCTCTGTATAATTAGTGAATGCGAGTGGTTCCAGATTCGACTATCGGGATTCCCGGTATATTTGTCAATCGTGCCTGTATTTATTAGGTGAGTTATTGATCTTACTTTTTTGATATGAAGCACGTGTTTGTGCTATGCCGTACTTGGTCCTGAAACTAGTATTTATTAGTTTGCAGAATTGCATAGTGCCACTATAAACTTCCCCTTGCTCTGTATTCACCGGGGACGTATAGGGATCGTGAATTAAACCTGGTGTGGGTACCTCAAACAGAACCGGTCTTTTTTCTTCAAACCCCCTGAGAACCCCGTTTCACCGCAACTGGAAGTGACAGAACTGATATTTTGTCAATTGATCAGGATCTGATCCCGAATGAATCAGAAATAACAGCACTGGCCGTTTGTTGTGCACATCTCTGTACATATTAAAAGTATTCTGATTTTTCCAATCATATGGAGGTAGAATTCTCAAATTTCAAGGTAATAGAAAGCTTACAAAGATACATTCCATGATCGAATGCGATTATTATCAGTGGAATACACTGCTCACCGGTAGCAATGGATTCACTGATATTTCCAGAAGGAGTTTCAGTTCTGAAAAATGTATTCCTCGCCTTACTCCTCATGAAGGCAATCTTGTACATTCGATAATCAGGATGATAAAATTTGCTGAAGCGATAAATTGAAGCTATGGAAGGTGAAATCATTTCCCAGATTTTATTATATCTCTCTCTCTCTCTTCATTTCTATAGATGAAAATCATCAGCAACATGCCTTCTCAGTATGACACTTCTCAAGACAATTTGAAAGAATTACTTTTCCCATTTTTTATGGGATCAGATTTGTAACCGAAATATCGAAGTATAAATTTTCAAGTAATGTGATTCCATATTTTTCCAATATTACTCTTCTTCAACCATTTTCGAAACTGAGTGGCACTGACAACCGAATGAATTTTTCTCTCAGGCTCTCTGATAGAATATTCTCTGAACGCAGTGATATTATGGGACGAGCCCTGACTATATACATATGAAATGGCTCATATTTTAATTTTGCCTATGTTCCGCTCAAATATTTTATTCTTTGACAAAATTCGTTGAGAATGCAATGAAATGTACTCACTAGAATTGAAATCACGAGTCCAATCTAGATCAGTAACGAGGATACGGAGGGAATAAAGTCAAGTTTTTTTTCAGTTCTCTGGAGTTGCCGTAAAAAAAATTCTACTATTTTGAAAATTTTTGAAACCGTATCATCCTGAAGTTAGGTGAAATATCAATACTAATATCTGCTTTTTTCAATTTATAAATTTATTTTATGATTTCCATCTTGAACATTAACATAATAAAGCATTGTACTAACATGTTTTAGAACGTATATGCATATTTATCTCAAAAACGGTTCGTTTATCGAAAAAAATTAATGAGCAAAAAAAGCCTCTAAATTGAACGATCTACACAATTTGATCACTGAAAGATGCCAGAGGCGTACTACGAAGAAGTTTGGAGGGGATCAAAAGCCTTTACTTCCAAAAACGTATCACCCTGTAGATTTTGGAAATCTTCAAAATGCTCGAAATGATGATCTTCTAGAAAGTATTGACTACATCAAATTTCAAAATAATATCTTGAAAAGTAAGCGAGATATTTCAATTGATAAAAAAAATAATTAAACTTTGAAGCCTCTTTCGTATAGGGTCTAGGCACGTTATATACAATTACTCAATTAACACACAGGGTGAGTCAAAAATTAAGAATAAATCATGGTTGGAGTTATTCCACCACCATCAAGGAGGCTTTGAAAAAATTTCCACCTCTTTATTTTCTTCAAAAACAAATGCATTACCTACCAGAAAATGGAAAAAAAAAGAATATCGGCCTACTATTTTTTGTTATTTTTTCAAGAAGATAGGTCAAATATCAAGTGCGTCACTTTTCTTGGAACTGAGTGTTCTTATAGATCCTTACGCCCAAAAGGTAACATTGAACCGAAGGCCTGTGGTCCGAAGGATAAATACTGCCCGATGGGCATTAGGAAATAGTGGAAAAAACATGAAACATGACTCACTTTCATTCTATGCCCAGGAGTAAGGTTGTTTTCCCGTAGTATCAAATGTCATCGCAACATCTTCCGATGACCTTGACGACCGCGAATAGTACGGAAATGGTAGTATCGCAAACATTTTTGAAATAACGTTGAAATACGGAAAGAATTTCATTGCGCGAAGATGATATTACGATAGCCACGACTTCCACGAGCAAGACAACTCTTGTCGAGATTCATTCATCTGTTAATTCTTCAATTTCAACTTCATTTATGATTCCTATTGCTGATGCTGTGAATCACCTGCTGAAATGTACTGAAATGAACTTAATCATTATTATTAAAGCAATTGCATAAGGGAGGAATATGTTATTAACCAAATTTGGTTATCTTCAGTGATATATACGAAATCAGGATCGCGGATCCTCAACGGATACATTTTTCTCCTGAAAAATTCACATTCCTAAGGAATCAAATTTCATCTAACTCATGGTGAAAGTAGGTGTATTTTTTCTGAATTATTGATATTCGTAGTTGGAAAATGCTTTATTTGAATATTTCTGGCCGACTTTGAGCTGAACATTGCATCACCCTGTCAGAAGCTCAAAGAATAAGCTTTTATTTGCCCAGGACTATAATGATTTCTATTAGGAAATTGGGAATTCCTTAAAATTTCTGTTTCTTTACAGGTCCTTGTTTATGATCAGGGCAACGAGCTGGTAGCGAACGACTCCTTCATTGGCCCATAGGGCCAAAAGAGAACGGCCCTGAGAAGGATCATTGGGAGGATATGTCCAAAAATACTATAGAAAATCCATGGCATGCTGGCAATATTGGTATTTCGTACGGCGAGCTGCCGAGAAGGAAATCATGTTCGAAAATTGATGTAGAAGCAAGGCCTAGTATCATTTCAAGAATGGATGTGCCCCTAATCGAACAAAGACATTGTTTGAACACCGAAGTACGAATCTTTCGGAATTTTCATGAATTCTCTTCGGTCCTGTATATCTCAGGGTGTTTGGAAATGGAGAAATTTCAGTACATTTCTTTAAAGCACCTTGTATTTATCGTCTATATGTTTCTTAACTATTTGATGTTGATGGTTAGAATAACATTTATGTTCTTTCACGATTGTATTCAGGGTAATTCCGTTTAGAAGTAAAACAACGATCTAAATCAAAAACAAAATGAGCCGATCATAATTGTTTCTTCGCATTACTTTTGTGACATGGAATGAGAGACAAACTTTGTCAAATTCCTGATTCTGTTTTTGGCTCTGCTAAACCTGTCTTCCTATAGGAGGCGGGAATAAACTTCGTATGTTTTTCATCTGATACATTGAATAATCCTCTATACAGGGTGTTTCATAATTGAATGTCAACATTCGAGGAGGCGATTCTTGGGCCCATTCTAAGAAGCAAGTTCCATATGAACGTATGACCTAAACATACCAACTAGCCTACAACAATTAGAAGTTATGATTCCAAAATACCAAAAACGAATACGGAGTTCATGAACTATAAATAGTATTTCTGAAATTCGATTTGAAAAATTAGATCTATATCTCAGTATTGTGATATTGTCATATTAACGATATCGCTAAAATAATCTTATATTCCGACAGTTCATAATCACTAGTGTGATATTATTGGTATTGGTTGAGGTTAATATGTTTATTCATTCATTTATTAATTCATTTATTTATTTATTTATTAAAGTAATACATCCAACAGACTGAAAGTTCAATTACAGGAGTATATAACGAAAGGAGAATGTGCATCACACACTTATCTGAGTATAGTATAACACATGTTAAATCACTTGAAGCACTAAAGACTTTTTAAAAACAATTTATTTGAATGAGCTACAATTTGAATGGAATTAGTACAATAGAAAATTAGATGTTGACGAGAGCTTGGCTTGAGTAGAACTGATTCTTCGCAGTGCAACGATGTAGCATCTAAGTTCTGAGGATGTCGAGTCAGCAGACACGTGTGTGTCTTCGGTTACTACTTGGCCTTGAAGTCATCAGTAATGTGAAACTCCTAAGATGGTACTTGCACAAGTATTCCTGGTATATGATGGAAATATTCATATAACACACATGACACTATCACCATAACATAAATATTTATGAGTATGATAATGAACAGAAAAGATGAACACTATTTCAACCAATGATCATGTTAGTTTGATATAAGCCTATACAGAGCTTCTTTGAAGTGACCAGAACTCGAAAAAAATATATCTACTGAGGGTAAATTATCGAAACTTCTACACATATAATTATTACTATTGTGAAATTCATGCTGCGAATTAGGTACATCAATGTGGAAAGTTAGGCTAGTTCTAGAAACTGAGCGAGGTACATTGAAATTCAAGAAAGACAACAAAGTTGATGAATCGATTTCATTGTGGATAAGTTTGTGGATGAAGGAGAGAGCAGCAATTTCACGACGTTTTTTCAAAGAGAAAATATTGAATTCATCCAAAAGTAGGTGATAATCATAGTGTCTCACGACGATACGAGCCGTGCTCTTTGAAATGAATGAATTTCAAAAATTTACGTTGATTGTTCTCAAGTTTGTCAATATACATATTATGATAAGGATTCCATATTTATCTGGCGTATTCCATTTTTGTCCTAACCAAAGAGAAGTATACACATTACACTGCTTCAACTGATTGCAATTCTTTGCAATTACGTTTAACGAATCCTAGTAGGCGTGTTGATTTGTTAACAATATTTTCTTTGTGGGAAGAGAATGTCAACTTCGTGTCGAAAGTTATTCCCAAATCCTTACATGCATGCACCCTCATAACAATGTTATCGTTCAGCATATAGTTGTGTACAATAGGAGACTTACGTGGATATGTCATCACTTTATGTTTACTGATATTGAGTGGTAAGTTATTTGAGTTACACCATTTCACAAGGTTAGACAGATCATGCTGTGAACAAATGCAGTTAATATGTTAAGACACTTTGAAATGTAACATTACAATACAAGCCCAAACAATTTTCTTAACGTTACCCATGAGATCACGCTAGTAATCATGAACTGTCAGGATTTTGAAATTCATTGCACAGCCTACTTTACCGCACCTAATGAAAAAATGGTGAAGAATAAAATGGGTATCAAAAAGTTTCTGAAGTCATTGACAAGATATTCTGTAAAACGAACAAATCTATTGATAGTTCACTCAATTTGATTCAAATGATATTCAAGTTTGAGGATTGTTATTTGTTCGTATCAGAATTGGATTACGAATTGAGAATTTGATGACATTGAGAATGATTATTGAACTTCTGTCAAATCGGATGCGCGCTCCCGAAAAGTAGTTATCCCAATTAATTTTTTCCCGCTCTCATATACTGGGTTACTGGTAATTCGATACATTTCTTTGAAGATGTGATAGAGGTGGTGGTAAGAAGTGAATTTAACCCTAATATGAACTATGCAAAAGTAAATAGTTTTTGAGGAATTCGAATTTAACTGTTTTTTTCCCAACTAGATTACATAATCAATACTATGGTCTTATGTTTGAAATAAAAAGAATTCCAGAAATAATTCAGATCGTAAATGAATTGTAAATACAGAGCCGTATTTTTGTTTGTGAATTATGGGCTTCAACATTTTCTCGCGGTTATTCTTGGGAAATTCTTTAGGCCACATTTGCCAAAAACTCGTTAAGTTCCCCCTCAAGACAATAGCTAACTGCGTACAAGTGAAATTGAAATACGGGTTTGTTATTTCGATCGAATAGTAAAAACATACCTGAAAAATGCCTATCAGTATTTTGTTCAGGCAATACATCACAATTTAGTATTCAATTTCGTTTATTTTCTCCAGGCATCCAAAAAAGTATAACAAATTTCAATAACTCCCATCATCGCGCCAAAGAAAACCCCTGTTCAACATGGAAAACTAGTTTTTAACGAAAGTTCTTTGTGAATATGTGATAGATTGGACTCATTGACCAATATTTAATAGGACCACATTTTTCCCTAGACAATTTGAACGGTGAAATGTATGAACATTTTCTACGAAAACGAATGATATTCCAACGAGACGGTTGTCCAGCGCATAATCGGCAGATCGTTCGGTAGTTCCTGGATGAACGTTTTCCTATCCGTAGGATTGGAAGGTCAGGTCCAATAGGTAGGCCAGCGCGAAGCCCTGACCTAAATCTCATTGATTCTTAGTTCCGGAAACCCCAGTTAATACTCAAGAAGGGCTTGAACGAAGAATAATCGACGGTGCCGTGCATTGAAAACTAGAATATCAAATATGGAAATAAGAAGACGCTGCCGAGCATGTATTCGCAATAGAGGCACTCACACTGAACATAGTCGTAAGCAGTGTATCTGACCTAAAAATTTTTCGAACAATAAGAAAAATCTAGAAAGTGTAAAAATCCACAATCCACAAACGAAAACACGAATTAGTATTTCTAATTCATCAATGAACTGAATTATTTCTGGAATTTTTTAAATCCCAACCTAAGACCATAGAATTAATCATGTATTCTAGATGAGGAATTGAAAAAATTTACAGCAAATTTTTGGCGAACTAACTGTTGAATCCTTGAAGTCAACCTTTTGAAGAAGAACAGAAGAATTGGAATATCTTATGAACTATCAACTTTTGCATGATGTATATCAGGACTGAATTCACTCCTTACCACCTTCTTCATCACATCTCCAAAAGAATTTATCGAATTCCCAGTAACCCTGTTTGTATGAATTTTTTGTTTGTCCTCTACCAATTATTTCTTGTTTTGATGGGTAATACAAGTGTAATATTCCTATCAAAAATTGATAGATTATACAGTGTGGTTGAAAAAGTATGAACAGGTGAAGATTTAGCCAAAATCGAAATAACCTCCTGTATCTCAGTTATAAAAGATGGTTGACATATCAATGAGGGGTGATTTGGAACCTTCGATGTATCCTCTATCTGCAGGTATCATATGTACATTCGAATCTGAAACACCCTGTACATTATATAATATATACTATATAATATACACCTCAACATGAGGATATTTGTATTGATATATTCAAGAACACATTATAGACCCTTGAATAAACGTATGGGTGTTACTTGTTGAAAATAACTGTCATGTTTTATTGTATAGCTGCTGTGAAATTTATAAAAGGTTACTTATGTCATCATGAATTATTGCGTTATAAAAATTCGCTCTATCAATGTGATCATTACCAGAACTTCACTCTGAAGCTCGAGCCATCGAAAACTAAGAAAAAATATTACAAAAACTTGGTTCAAAAGAAATCTCATACCGAATACGCCACAGATATATTATATCGAATGAATGATTTATTATAATAAGTTATACTAATTATTCATGTTTATAATCTCATTGTGAATATTTGACAATGAATACATCCAGAATACAATATTTGATATTTTTAATGAATGTTAATTGTTGATGATGACAAATAAGACTATAGGTAAATAGGATATGGTCAATGATTTCGTTATTAATCGATTATCTATTTCGGGAATTTCTAAGAAATGAGAAAATACTTGAATCAACTTTATCGAAAAAATTTTAGAATGAATTGGTTGAAGGAATTTCAACCGAAATCATTGATCATCTGCAAAATATATGGAAATGTATTATATATCTATTTGTTCTGTTAAATGTTTAGATCTCTCGGGATCGATGTTATTTGGATAGTTCATGACCCACAGATCATTATGAATATTCTTCGCAATAATCATAATAATACACAGTTTCCAAATTGTGACGAATCATTAGTGAAAATGGTTACTAGATTATCATTATATGAGAAACTATTCAGAAATTATCCCTGTTATGCTTTCCACAAAGTACGTACAGTTGATATGACAATTTTATTTCTGAAGACGATTTGATGGTTGTCATGAGCTATGCTACCCATTGTACCTGATATCGATCTGATGTACAAAACACGTACATATACAGAGAATAACATATCAATTCACTATGTTAATCATGGTACTTACTTCCCAGTACTTCTCGATCTATTTATTTGACGTCTATTTTACTAATCTATAAGTTATCACATATATATACAGGGTGGCCCACGAGGTTTTGGCCAGTCGATATCTCGAAAACTATTTGAACTACAATTTTGAATTTTTGTGGTTTTTTGAACAATGGAATGCGGTGACCATTTTTGGTATAAGAGGGTTTTATTGCAACATCGCATTTCCAATCACGTGTTATCAACTTCAAAATTTTAAATGGAACACCCTGTATATTATTGCATTTTTGTGAAGACCTTTCTTATGCAAATACTACGATACTATCATTGTCAGGGTTTTCATGTGAAACGGTGACAATATGAGCTGTCAAATAAATGAAAAATGGAAACTTTATTAAAGAACAACAGTATAATTAGGAAACGAAACAAAATAAGTAGAAAAAGCATAACAGTTGATGCTCAAATTGATGTCCATCTTCAGTAACGCAATGCTCAAATCTTGTTGAAAGATTTCTAGTGCATGCCGCTCTAATCATTTCAGGTGTAACAGTTGGGAAAACGTTCTCTGTACAAGTCTCGAGCACGCCTACTATTTTTTCGACACTCGCCGTATATTATGAGCAGCATATTGACATACTCGTCGTAAGTAAAATGTAGAGGCAAACTAGTCTTGAAACTACTTGTACACAAAGCCAATCTACTGATACTGATTGACAGCCCTTGACAAGTGCGATGTATTTCTGTTGCTAGGATACTTTTTCTCTTCCTAAGCTATCACGTTTTTTTAATAAAAATACAGAAATATTCATAAAAACCTCTTTATCTTAACTGTAGTGCCGAAAAACCGCTGACAATTATGGTATCGCAGAATTTGTATTAGAAAGGACTTCACGAAAATGCAATAATATACATGGTGTTCCATTTGAAATTTTGAAGTTGATGTCACGTGATCGGAAATGCGATGTTGCAATAAAACCCTCTTATATCAAAAATAAACACCACATTCCACTGTTCAAAACCATCAAATTTCAAAATTATAGTTCAAATAGTTTCCGAGATATCGACTGGCCAAAACCTCGTGGGCCACCCTGTATAAATCATCCGCATGCAAATGCGAACCCAAGACGACTTGTTTTATCCACTGGTATCATACCTAGCAAAAAAACACTTTGTTCTGAATATCACCGCATATTTTTGTCTCTCATTGTTATCTCAATGGAAAAACTCCTCATATTCAGATTTGTATGTACTCACCAGTTCACACCAAACAGTACCTACTGATTGTACTAATATTTGAATTGATGTTCAGAGTTGGTGTGTTTGAATTTTGGTGAGTGTGGAATACTGTGTAGTTAGTTTAACTGTTATTTGATAGTAAGGATCTATCAGAGGACCAAGCAGATAATTGGTTGACTGAGTTTGTGATTTTTGCTTGGTATGATTCAAAATCTTCTTCTTCCAGTAGTAAAGTGGAGTCATCTGCATATTAAGTGGTGAAAATGTCCGATAAGATCAGGGGCAGATCATTTATATAAAATATAAACAATGTAGGGCACAATATGGATCTCTGTAAAACCCATAGAGTATTAATGTCCATTGATGAGAAAACTGACCCTCCTAATTCAGACATTTCAACCATTTGAGATCTGTCTTTGAAGTTATATATACAACTTGTTCTCG
Source organism: Phaedon cochleariae (assembly GCA_918026855.4). Taxonomy (NCBI): domain Eukaryota; kingdom Metazoa; phylum Arthropoda; class Insecta; order Coleoptera; family Chrysomelidae; genus Phaedon; species Phaedon cochleariae. The sequence continues at coordinate 44,945,890 of OU896709.1, read as the reverse complement.
AGAAACTGGGAGTTGATCCCTATATCTTAGATTGTTTCTATATGCTATTTTATGAACCTTTCATGGGGAAAATAATAAACGCTTCACGAAACCTGTACTTGTAGAAAAAAAATTGATGTTGTGTGAAAAGAGATAAGATAACACTCATTCATGTAAAGTTGTTGATCTAGAATGGGTAAATATTTTCAAGAAGGAAATAGCGTATATTGGCCGTTATTGACAGATTCTGTGCAACGTTTTTTTCAATGTAGGTACGCATTTTCCAAGTCATGACAATTATCTGATTGTACTCACATGCAGCGGTTTCATCAATCAGAATTTACGATTTACAAAATTGATGATTTCGAACGATAAGTAAGTACAATCGAATTGAGGTTTCTTGAAATATAAAGCGAATGATACCTCTGAAACAATATACATACGTCGCCTTCATGTTTGAAGGCCCGAAATTATCAACTGAACATGTGATGAAGAGGGGGTATTATGAACAATTATTTGACGTATCTATGCAATTCACGAGGGCGGCATATGCGATTCAATAAAAAACTATTGGCATGCATTCACTAATTGTTCGGAATCATACATTTTCAATGCAAATTCAAATCATATCGGTGACGCCGCATCATGCGGGCAAAATTGATCAATTTTCTAGTACATGTTGAAAACTCATGACCTCAAAGATGTTTAAATCGGAAAAACGTTGCACAAAATATGTCATTAGCAACCAGTTCATATACAATAATTATATTTCGGATCGAGCTTGATGTTTATACTGTCTTCCACTGGACAGAAATCATGTACTCAGTGTATATTCATCCTTGAATAGCCTTTTATGAAGACATTCAGTGCGAAGAAAGTTTGAACTAGTGGAAAACAGTAATGAATTCCTTTACAATATACAAGGGAAAAAAGTATCAGATTTTAGCTCAAGAATGGATTCGAGAGATGAAATCTGATATATTTCCTGAGTAAAATACACCATATTTCTTTCTGTGACAGAAAAAAGACGATTCAATATTGGGATATTATATGGAAATTATGAAATCATCCATGTGAAATTTTGGAGTTTTCAACTGGTAGGCTGCGACAATTACACCTGCGTTGCAGACATATTTCTGCAGGCATCTGTTGCTATGGGAACCTTTCAAAGTAATCATATATCTTTCAATTCAATTCTATGATTTGATTTAAAAAAATTGTGAACTTGAAGTGGTTGTTTAGTAATTCACGAAGGACTTGCAGTTCTTTCCCGCAGAAGGTGTTATTGACTCATTTTTCGGAACTGGCACAACGGACGCCATCAACAGTGTACCTATATATATATCCATGAAGAAAGCACTCACTTTTATTCAATTTCCTAGCAAGTACCAAAAGTGAAACTTGTCCGCACCAGACTGCCGTTGATCCGAACGACGCGAAGCAAAGTTCGTGCAAGTAGTCCATTATGAAGAAAATACACTTCCTGCATTAGCATTGAGAGCAATATTTCTGCTGCCAGCGTAGGAAATTAATCCATTTGTTCAATTGAGTATTCATGGAAATATTATAAATATCCAACAAGATTAATATTTTCTATAATCTATTGTGCAACTACAGTTCGACGTATTATGTAGGTTCATTGTGGAAGCCAGCATGCCCACAAGTTTGGCCTCTAGGTTTCAGACATTCCTAAGAAACAAGCCAGAATACTTCTTCACCATTTGATGTTTCGAGTTTTTCATATCGTAAATCGCGCTTCTAATACCTTCCTTGACTACGCTGGCAATAACGCAAATGTTCCGTATCTGAAGCTAGAAACTCATCACATGTATCAATTGTGACACTGAATTGAAAATGACAGTAACGTTGTGTCTGTCACTCCGACAACTTCAAACTACCTGATTTGTGTTCTGATTGTGAAACAACGGTTATTGTGTCACAAACTGTAGGCGGAGGTTGCCTAAGTTGTGCTCAAGATCTACTAGAGAATGAACTCCAAAAGTGGAAATGATAAATAATACTCAAAAATGTTTTGTAAATGAACATATAAACACATTTATTCTTGGCTTCAATAAATAACAATTAATTGAAAAATTAACTTACCCTATGTGTACCTTGGAAGCTAATATTGCTCAGACCTTAGAGGAAGGGCATCTTCTGTTCTGCCCCGAACTCCGACGGTTCGGGCACAGTGGTAAATGATCGAATCATTGAATGATCTGTGATCGAATAAAATTATAAAATTGTCCAAATAATTGAATGTTTGAATGATACCTGTGCTGGCATCCTCGCGCCTTTTATGTTCAACCTATATTTTGGGAACGTGACAGTGAGAAAGTCGGGTGAATATTCCTGGTTCGTTGAAGTCAATGCCATGTTTGTGTTTATGTCCATCAACCACTAATCGAAACTTCGTGGTTTGATGATTTTGGCAATAATAAACTCAGACGTGACCGTTCAATAACTTCGAACCGATATAATTTTATAAGAATTCTGGAATTTGGCTTCAAATATCTCCTCATTCGTTACAATTGTTTCTCACACATTAGATCAATCTGAGTCAATATCTCGAACTTCCATTTTCCATCACCAACCGCGCACTAGTGTGGGGAATTTTTTTCCGCACTGTTGCGAAAAAATAACACTCCTCAACATGAATTGCGTGAGAGTATGGGGTGAACCACGCACGCTTGTAGAAAATAGTAATTTTCCTAACAAGTGCGGAAAGTTATTCTTTCCCGCACGCGACTGCCGTTGACACGAACGACGCGAAGCGGAGTTCGGGCAAGCAGTCGAGTGCGGGAAAGACACTTTCCGCATGAATTAGGAACAATATTTTTTCTACAAGCGTAGGAAATTGATTTATTCGTTCAATTAATTATTCATGCAAATAGGAACAGCTAACAAGAGAAATATATTCTCTATCTACTAATTATCAGTAATAGCTATTGTGAACTTACAGTTTGACGCATTATGTTGGTTCATTGCGGAAGCCAGCAGGCCCATAAGAAGTTTGGTGTCTAGATTTCAGACACTTCTATGAAATGAGCCAAAAAATAAACCTATTTTTCATTCAGTATTTTCATTTCATTATTGTTGCACCATTCAATAAAACGCGTGTAAAGCTTCTCATACCTTTCTCAAGACTTCGTTGGTAATAACGCATCTGTATCGAATCCCTATAGCTAGAAGTTTTTGATCACATTATGGCATTTTCACTGAATCGAAAATGACAGTAACGCTGTGTCTGTCACTTTGACAATTTCAAACTTATTTGAGGTTTGATTGGCATGACAACAATAATCGTTTTCCATCAGATCAATCCAAATCTATAGGGGGATTTTCACATAAATAAATTTTTATTTCTCAATATTTCTTAATTTTCACAATGAATAGTGCAATTTGATGGATGATTCTGAACATACATACTTAATACAACAAACAAACGCGATTTTCTATATTCCATCACCAACCACTTATATTATTAGCAATTTAATCTTATCTCTGTTTTCCCGCACAAGTGCGGGAAAAAATTCCCCGCACTAGTGTGGGAAAATTTTCCCGCACAGTTGCGGGAAAATGACACTTTCCAAACTAAATTGCGTGCGGGTATTGGGTGAATCACGGACGCTTGTAGAAAAAAGTTATTTCATGAAAAGTGTAATTTCGTTAGCTGTCAACAAAGATGGAATCTCAAACTCCGTTTCTGTCACACAAAAAAATATATCAATCTTTCATCAACTTTTATCAAGAGCAGGGGCGGATCCAGGCAATGTTCGAAGGGGGAAAGCATAGAAAGTCAGTGAGAAAGGGGGGTTCCAATTGGTACCTTCTGAGGTGTTATTCAAAAAAACTACATTTCAACATATCCATGAGTTCAACGAGGTAGGGAGGGCATGCCTTTACCTAGATCCACCACTGAGACAACAGAAATGTATTTACAAAATATTGGTTATAATTTTATATTTGAATTTTCTCTTCACACTATGTTAATTATTTATTCTTGAACAAAACTCGTGATTCTAGTATGTACCTACTCATACCGACTTATTCTCATAATATCTATTACACAGGGTTAAATAAGAATTTTATATAGAATATAGGTACCTACTCAATTAAAAATAAAGTAATTTTGCTTAAGTCACACGATATATTTTTATACCTCAAAAAATATTTTGGAAATGGATTTACAAAGAGAATTTGAAAAATCACACAAATTCATAGGCCAGTATCTAGCAGTGACTGAAATATTTTTATAGGTATGGTTATAACTTGAATTTGGAAAGTGATTCAATTTGGAGTATTGTGTCACAAGTGTGTTCCACTCATCATGCTCACCATGGGTATCTTTTTAACGGTGAGAGATACGAGGTCGGTTGAATGACACCAAGTGTGGAGTTCGTCAAGGCCAACTATAATGTGAGAAAATATTTCGATAAAATCTATTCGTTTTTGTTTTATACGCAAAAAACAGATTTTGATCATCTTCATGTCTCCCCCATAACTTTTTCATTTATGAAAATATTCAAATAGGAATTTCACATTCTCATGGTAGTTTTTCAAAGTGATTTCGAAAGGAATATGAAAATTATACCAACTCTTCTAGAATTTGGGATATCAGCAACAACTTTAGTTTTCCAAATGTAGTTCATAGCTCACTATGACTCAATTACAAATAACTTTTTTTTTCTCTTACAGATGATATGTCGCAGTAATAGTTTTGTGTTGATAACAACGGAGTTATTGTCATTTATACAAAAACAAAAAATTATTTGGAGGCCGCCATCTCGAATTCATAAATTTTAACAAAAAAATCATGATCTCTGAACTCAAAAACCCCCACTTTTGAATGGAATCGGACCAAATCTTGTCCGCCATCATAAAAAAAAATGGCTGCTCCAAGATGGCGCACAAGATTTGGTCCGATTCCATTCAAAATTGGTGAGTAGGAGTTTTTGAGATCGGAGATCATGATTTTTTTGTTAAAATTCATAAATTCAAGATGACGGCTTCCAAATAATTTTTTGTTTTTGTATAAATGACGATCACTCCGTTGTTATCAACACAAAACTATTACTGCGACATATCATCTGTAAGAAAAAAAAAAAATTTGTAACTAATTCATAGTGAGCTATGACCTAAATTTGAAAAACTAAAGTTGGTGCTGATATCTCAAATTCTAGAAAAGTTCGTGTAAATTTCCTATTTTTTCCGAAATCACTTTGAAAAACTGCCATAAGAATGTGAAATTCCTATTTGAATATTTTCATAAATAAAGAAGTTACGGAGGAGACATGAAAATGATTAAAATCTGTTTTTTGCGTATAAAACAGAAACGAATAATTTTTCTAAAAATATTTTTTCACATTATAGTTGGCCTTGACAAACTCCACATTTGGTGTCATGTAACCGACCTCGTATCTCTCACCGTTAAAAAGATACCCATGGTGAGCATGGTAAGTGGGACACACTGTATACAAACATAATTGCAAGACTGTAATAATCACATATTTATTATAATTGTATTACGACAAATAAAATATGAGAATGTATGATTTTTTCATTACAACTGAATGAGACAGTATAATTATACACGGTCGTGTTTCTCATTGTCATGTACCTACATGTTTTTTATAGCAGAATTTCAACACCTCAACGAAGATATAGCCACCGCTCAATCGCGAATGAAATATAAGTGGTTTCGAAAAGAAAAAATCAACATTCGTGAACCATACAGTGTGTGCGAATTGAACTCGCAAAACCCTCCTAATTTGGAATCCGTTAACCGTTGTTCCAAACCAAATATTGTATAATATATCAGAAACCTACTCAACGAGCTGTCTTCGAAAATGTTGACAAATCTGAAATATCCATATTTTCGAGGCCTACTTTCGTTTGTTGAGGTGGTCAAAATTTCAAAAACGACTATGATAAATTTCTTTTTTCGAGAAGGCGAATAGTTTATCCGATTCTGACGTAGTTGAGATACCGAAAATACTGCGATTGCACGCAGCGGTCAGGACTCTCAACAGGGCGTCCTAATCTCATGGTGCAATTGCGCGCCAAGTCGAAAAAAACAGTTAACGGACGTTTCATCCAATTTCAGAATATTTTGAAGGAAGAATTCACTAATTCTAGGATGTGAAACATCATCTTTCCCGTATGAGAAAGAAGACTACACAACTTGTCCCACTTTGAACGGCCTCTCCTCTATACCTATCATAGCTATTGATCGGACGATTCTTGCCAAATCTGGTTGGTATAGACAACTAACGATATGATCAGTTTTTGAGAGACAAACAATATTCTGGACAGTGCCGTGTGTCGAATTTTCGCATATGGACATTCGAAAGCATGAGGCATAATACTATGAAGTTAGTTTTTCTGCAAAAAATTCCCGATATGATTTCATGAAAAGTCGACACTTTTCATGTCAATAAAAATTCAAAGCACTGCCGATAATGATTTTCGTCTCTGAGGAACTTATCATAATGAAGATAATTCATACTGGTCGAAATTTGGTACCAATCGCACGACTAATAACTGAGATATAGAGGAGGGACCGTCTGAAGTGAGACACGCTGTAAATTACGATGAAAGAAAATAACCTTTCTGCATTAGAAAGCAGACTACTTTCTTTGAACAATCCAACCTTACTCGTCCTAAAACATGGATAATGTAAGGAATGAGAATATATTGTCACAAACTGTAGGTGGGGGTTGCCTGAGTTGTGTTCTAGATCCATTAGAGAATGAACCTCAAAAGTGATGATGATAAATAATGCTCAGGAGGTTCTCAAACAAAACTTACACACACATTTATTTTTGGCAAAGAATAACAATGTCATCAAAACTTAACTCACCCAATACGTACAGATTAACTAGTAATTCTGGGAGCCTGAGGAAGGGCTTCGTGAACGTGGAATAGGCTATTGAAATATCACTCTGCTCTGGATATATTCTTATAATTCTGCATTTTATTGTTGCATGATTTGTGTTGCCATACAGCAATACTACTTGCCCTGACAGACTCGTGGTGTTGCTCGGCAATACAATTTTGTGAAAGATAAAGATATAGAATTATCTCGAATATTCAGAACATCGTGATTCTACTTACGACAAACACCATGTTGTTTCCGGCTTGTCATTGGTCAGATTATCCTTATGAAGTCTGATGAAGAAATATAGATGAAATATTATTCGAGTTTATAGTGTATGGGTAAGTTATTTCTGGCACATGAACTCTCTCAAATGATGACACGAGTGTGTGCTTGGATCAAAACAGGGTTCAAAACCTCTGCAAGCAAGCTGAGCAATCTGATGTGGAAGAAGCAGGAAAAAACAAGAAGGACTTTAAATTATGCATCAAATCTTCACTCTACGACTACTTGAATCTTCGAATACTTATGAAATTCATGGATATTATAATCGTTCATGTATCGGTATAGAAATGAAACAATAAAAATGGTACATATTCGTTTTATTCAGTTAAACAACATCAGCTGCTAGAGCAATGCCAGATATTATATAAATTAATCTTGAAATGATCATTTATAGTAACATATTATACGAATGATTGAAGGAATAAGGTGAACATGATAAATTCAATGTCAATATAGCACCCATCTGTAAGGAACCATCCAATGCATTATGAGTTGAATATGCACCATGAAGAATAAGTGCGTAAACATTGGTGTGCGATGAAAACTTCGATCTTCGTGATTCAAATTCCAACTTGATGTTGACAGTGAAGGATTCCATCGCATCGGGTTGGTGGTTGCAGTCAATGATGGAAAGCGGTTTTTTTCGGAATTCCCCAATGCTCATCATTGGTTCGCTCATGTCTTTGCCGTAGTAACTTCGTTGGAAGTTGTCATATGCATAATACGCTACTGCGTCTAATTTCTTATAAAAATTCAAATTCCATCTCTCGTATGGATTGACTTCGGAATTCTAATACAGACGAATATTGCCCACTTCTGCATGAGTGGATCTATCATCAGTGTTATCAAAGTTTTGGGAGCCTATGATGCTATATAAAGGCCGCTCGAAGCTATTGATAGTTTTAACGGCTAAAATGTCAGATGCTGTTTCCCGAATATTTGTTCCATCTTCCACTAATTTTTTTCAATATTTTTATCGGCGTCCACTTCCTCCATATATGAGTTCTTGAAGGACGGAGCTATAATGAGTATAGGCTCCAGTTTGATATTTAGAATACCTCTACAATAATCTTCGGCAAACCCCATCAGACATTCAAGGAGTAGTTTTACGCTGAAAACGTTGCTTGCTTCACCTAGAAGCACCTGCTCGCCATCATCGAGGCCCCATCCAATTGTTTCTAGGAATTTCACATAGGTCTCTCCGTAAGAGATCATACTCTTCATGGTAGTAGTTGTAACGTCAATACTTATGAGTGGTTGATGTAGTAAATTATTTATTTTCAATTCAAATTTATTTCCGCGCTATAAAGGTACGAAACGGCGCACGCCTCCGCCTGATAGTCAATCGTCAGGCCTCGGACGTTACCGATGAAATAAGGTACCAAGAAGAACCGGTTCTTCATTAGAATTTAAGACTAATAAGATCCATTACTGCAAGACAAGGCTCATCTGATGATCATTACCGCTAACCTAACTCGAGTAACAATTCCTGAACCATCTAGAGGAAACATTTTTGAAGAGCAGGATTTTACCGATGAGGAGAATGTGGAAGGAATTCTGAACCAGACCGTGAAACCACTGCCAAAAAAACTCAAGAAACAAACTATTTGTACAGTGCAAACAACTGAAAGAATAAGAACTCGACAAAATAGCACAACTCTCCCACATAACAAAAAACAAGATTTATAATTTCAATCATATACTCATAAATAGTTCACTTCTCGTTAATTATTATTCTCTAATTACTTTGCTTATCTATTTTCGATATTCTATTTTTCATTTGAATATTTATTTAACAGTAAGATGGACCTTTATATCAGAGATTTGAACTATGAACCTGTTGATACTATCGTTCTGAACGATATTAAGACATTAAGTGACTCGTTGAACCAAAAAAGGTATACTTACAATTTAAGAATAATATACCAAAACATTAGAAGTATTGGAAAAAACTTTGATGAATTCTTGTTGCATATCGATCAAGTTACAGATGAATTCGATATCATAGTTCTATCTGAAACTTGGAGAGTATACGATACAAACAACTTCAATATTTCCGGATATGACCTCCTCTATAGCGGGGAAGGGATAAATAAAAATGATGGTGTAATAGTTTATCTGAGAAATTTATTCAATTACACATATAAAATAGTGAAAATCGGTGAATGCACATCCATAGAAATAAAATTAAGGCAAGATGATAAACAAATATATATTACCGCCATATATCGTGCACCCCAAGGAATAGATGTAAATTTTGTAACAAATTTAAGATCTTACTCAGAACAAACTAAAAACCATTCGAAAGATTATCATATTTTGATAGGGGACATTAATATAAATATAAACTTAGATGATGATGATGTTGTCAATGAGTACTTGGATATTTTGGGAAAATATAATTTCATACCTATGATAACAAAAAACACCCGGGAACAAGGTGCTTCAGGAACTTGTATAGATCATGTTTGTCTTAACAGTGAATATAAAAACACAATAGAAGAATCTTTACCAATCATCCTCAAGACCTCTATAACAGATCACTTCTGCCAGATATTGAGTATGCCCATACACGTCAGACGCGATATCAACTCGACATCATTAAAAAAATATGTAGACTATACAAAATTAAAAAATTAATTGCAAAGTTACGACTGGTCAAATTTGTATCGAATAAAAGATGAAGGGATAGCCACTACATTTTTCGTCAATTATTTAAGCTCCACTATCGAAAATAACACCAGAACTGTAAAACAAAAGTATATAGAAAAACAAAGGCAGGATTGGGCCACGCCAGGTTTAATAACATCAATAAATAAAAAGAATGAACTCTATAAGAAATACCGGTTGAACCCAGAATTGTACGAAAATGAATTCAAACATTATCGAAACAGATTGAATATTTCAATACAAAGAACAAAAACTGAATTTTATAAAAATAAAATAAAAAAATATGCTAAATCTTCAAAACAGCTCTGGGACACCCTTAAATCACTGGGAAGAATTAAAAAGAATAGCGAAATTGATGAAATTTTGAATGAGGCTGGAGAAATAGTAACGGATTCGGAAGAAATCGCAAATATTTTCAATGAATATTATGTCAAAGTTGGAAGAAGTTTGGCTGAAAAAATCGTGAAACCCACAGATACTCCCCCAAAAAATGTGGTTAACCAATCTTCAATATTCTTTCGTCCTGTGTCAAGTCAAGAAATAATAGATATAATAAACCAATTGAAAAACAATAAATCACCCGGAATAGACTCAATAAGAGCTGAAACTTTGAAAAATATAGTACATGAAATAAAAACACCATTGACACACTTGTTGAACGAAATACTGAAGGTTGGAAAGTGTCCATCTGAATTCAAAATAGCTGTTATCAAACCTATACACAAAAATGGTAGTAAGCAAGAACCGCAGAATTACAGGCCTATTTCTTTAATCACTGTATTCGCAAAAATATTTGAGAAAGCTGTCAAAACCCGACTAGAATTTTTTCTGGAAAAACATAAACTTCTGTCTGATCGTCAGTATGGCTTCAGGAAAGGAAGATCGACACAGGATGCACTAATATATCTAACTTCCAAAATATACGATGCTATGGACAATTGCAAACCTTCTATGTGTGTGTTTCTCGACTTATCTGAAGCGTTTGATACACTGAGTCATTCACAATTATTGTCGGTCTTGGAAAGCATGGGAATTCGTGGCATCCCACCTGAACTAATGAAGAGCTACCTGCAAAACCGAAAACAGTATGTTCAAATAAAGACAGAACTAAGCATTGAAAAGGAAGTTGAGTATGGAGTCCCACAGGGAACTGTTCTAGGACCCATACTATTCACGGCTTACATAGATAATCTGCTAACTATGAATAGTTCTGGCAGCTATGCAGATGACACAGCTATTTTTTATCAAGATGAAAACTGGACAAATCTAAAAATAAAAGCTGAAACAGGCCTGACCCAAATTATGACATGGTTCAATCATAAAATACTAACGATTAATACAGAAAAAACTTACTTTGTTCCATTTACCTCATATAAAAATAATTTACCCAATTACAAAACCTTGAAAATTCATAACTATAATTCTTCCATAAAAAAAGCAAACGAAATCAGGTATTTAGGTATAACAATAGATAGTCATTTGAGATGGGATATACATATCAATAATGTAACAAAAACACTAAGAACTATTTTATACAAAATTAAATTTCTCAGCAAAATTTTAGATACTCACCACAGCAAAATAATATACGCGGCACTCGTGGAATCCAGAATTCAATATGGAATTCTAGAATGGGGTGGAGCGGCAAACATCCACCTACGAAAGTTAGAAAACATACAAAAACGTTTCCTCAAAATTATCCTTGAGAAAGAACCTACTTACCCAACCGCAGCTCTTTTTACTGAATCCAAGGTATTATCGGTCAGACAAATCCAATTCCTGAATCTCGTAACGTATATACACGATCACAAACATTTATTAAATAGTATCGATCACCCATACTCAACAAGGACAAAAACTGATAAATTTGTAAAAACACCTCTCCTTGCTAAAAAAATAGGACAAAGGTGTCACAGATATTTAGCACTGAAGTCATTCAATTTTCTTCCCAAACAACAAAAAAATTACGTTCTTACGATAAATTCAAAAAATTTACTGAGGAAAAAATTGAAGATATTTATACTTGAAATGAACTTATACACTATTAACGAATTATTATCATGATATCATATTCTCTCGACATGATTCCTTTGTAATGTTCTCTTTTCTAGGCGATTTATTTAAATGTTTGTAACTCTAGGTCAAAAGGTATGGGTATACTGTGTACTGTGCACTGTGTGGTGCATACGTAATTATTTAAAATCACTGTGCATATCGAGTCATCATTTATATTTTTCATATTATTCATTCCATTCACTACATTAATTTCAATTCCATCATTTTCCTTATATCTTTATATCTTTATTTTTTATCTTTATATCCTTCCACCAATTTCAAGTTTTCTACAGCATTGAATGCACCACGCGCAGCTCCGGCTTTTGTGGTTTTCTTCAATGTTTGTTCGGGCTTCTATACATATATAAATATATAAGAAAGGCAATTTCCTATGTAAAAGCCTGAATAAACGTTATTATTATTATTATTATTATTATCTAAGTGCGCTACTTTTGTGTAAGTAAAACCAGAGCAAAAGGCAGACTAATTCCAGAAAGGGCCCTTTTATCACCTGGAGGGACCACCTCCATAGACAACCTTTAGCGAAGCACCTGACCACATGAGAGGCCTGTTGAATAGGTTCGTTTAGTGCCCTCGCTTTAATCAAATCAATATACAGACCATTTTTCCACACCACTTAATAGTTATCGATCGCAAACATTGGTCCTTTGAGTCGGATTTCCACTAAAAATTCTATTGTTTCATAGTGCTCGAGTACGCACCAAATAGGTACGCTTCAAATCATGGTAAACTTGTTTTAATTCGACTGCTTTATCGCATTTATTACAATTTCCAGGAAAATGTAGTTGAAATAATTGAAAATTGTACTTGCTTCTCATCTATTTTTTCTCTCAACGTTTTGCTTACATATATTTCAAATTTGAAAAAAAAATTAGCCATTTTGAATGCTCTTTCGTTCGTGTGCTCATAAAAAGGGAAGATGACAAGCGCAGGTCCTGTTTGCCATAAACTAATTGGCTAGGCCCAGTCACGTGCCAATCGCTTTTGCTATAAAAACTGGATTCATGATTGTCTATTCTCACCTATTCATTTCATAGTGTCAAGGCCAGGGCCCCTATTTTCTGTTGTTTTCAATCACGCATATTCGAGGACAGTGAACTCGGAAAGCAATCAGCTGTTTTTGTTGTTTATACCAATTCGGGTGGCAGTCTTGGATGTTCTTGAATGATTGAGAAAACGCCATGAAAAAATTGAAAAAATTTAAAGCTCACCGCTCGACATATCTCAGTGAGATAGGTGTTATAAGTACGCTCGCCAATAATGCAAAAACTGATAAATCTCTAAGAACCCTATTCAGAGTCCGATACACCGATCCACAAGGTGTATATGAATAGTAATATATGCCGAACTCTTTGATGATCCGCTAGAAGGCCATCCTCTGCTAAATTCGACAGCGAATCCTACTCTTGCCTTCAGTAATCATAATAATATTCGTCTTCCAAAAATTTAATGGTGATTATAAATCATTTGTCACTTATTTGGATTAATTCAATGTGTTGGTGCATTCCAATAGCTCACTGTGTGACGTCGAGAAATTCAATTACCTAATTTCGTCTTTGCAGGGTAAACTCCTCACTCTGGTCCGTTCTTTACCATTAACTGCTGACAATTATCTCATCGCATATCAAACTTTGGTTGATCACTAAAAAAATAAAAACTTCGCGCGCAAGCCGACTGGTCTGAAATACAAAATTCTTCAAAGGCAAATTCTGGAAGTGCTGAGTCATTGCGAAAATTGCTTGATACCTTTTCTGAAAATTTGGCAGCTTTGAAAAACCTGCAATTTTCTAAAGATCAGTGGGACTTTATATTGGTGATGATGATGCTTCAACGCCTTGATAAAACTATTGTCACCGGATTCGAACTCGAACATGGTTTGGCTGATATACCGAGCTACTCAAAATAATTCGATTTTTCACAAAACCATGGCACTGTTCTTGATACACTTGGTATTTCTCGTAACGTTCCGCTGACCAATATTTCCATCAGGGGCGGCGAGTGCATGGGGGCATCGGGGCCAATGCACCCATGTAGACCATAGGTATGGGTGCAATGCACCCATTGGCCGAAACGAAGATGTACCTTTGTTTATGTTGATATTAACAACAGACCCGAAACCCGATTAGTCAAAAAACATTATATTCTAGTAGGGGTGTTTCACACGTAATGCAGAATCAATATTGCATCAAGCTATCTTCAAATTTGAAGGCATTTGACCTTGAGCCATAAAAAAATTTCGCCTGCGGCGCATTTTTTGTTGGCTCGCCCTAACCCCTCCATTTTGGCACCCATTGAGCAAAACAAAACTCGCCGCCCCTGATTTCCATCACCGCTAAAAGTTTACCGCCCATACGTCAACCGCCTGCTTATAATATAGCAACCTCTACCTTTTTTGTGAATTAATCTCCTTCAGTCTCATGTTCGTTCTGCAAAAGAAATCATTCGCTTTATACCTATTCTGTCTTCGCTAATAAACCTTATAGTGAACGATATACCTTTCGCAGAAGTTCTCGCCTTTGCTTCAACTGTCTCGATCTTGCCGCTTGTGACGTAATTTCACAACAGAGAAATTAAGGTCTCACAACCTGGCAGTCAAAATGAGGTAAAGCACTTTTGTGGGTTCACGAAAAGTTGGCAAAGAAATTTTTTTATGCAATTTCACAAATTGGTTAATTTTGGGCACCACCCAGTATATGCTGGGAAGGATATGGTAAGGACAAAACAAAAATATTCATACACAGAATTTCCCAAAACCTCTTTATAATTGTTGATAGTGATCACTTTTCATTTACCTTGCAAAATCGACCTATTTTCCTTATGTAATATTATTGAAGATTAAACAACAAACTTATGATAAGATTACCTGTTAGTTGATCTATGATATCATCAGCAGCAGTTTCGAATTTACGAATTCACAATATCAAACTGCGTTTGGTCAGAAGTTGTTAGTATCACTAATAGTAGAGGTTACTTAATTTAATCCTAAACTCTTAATTTAAAGGCCTCACTGTGGCTTCGAATGGAAAATATTGAAATTTGAAGCTTTTATATGCACACTGTGTTGATTGACTTCCGAAAGTAATGATAATGAGGGATCCTAGGAATGATTCTTTAGCGCTGATAGATCCTTCCTTACGAGAGGAAGAATATAGCAATACAAAAAATAATGGAAAATGTTAAACTCTACCTCTTCATCTATACTAGAATGAGGATAGTGGTTTCATAGTAAATATGTAATCTGAAGTAGTGATATAACGTTGAGGTTCATCTTCTCATCACGTCGGCGATCAAGAAAAATAGTGTGAGATTCACTCACAGTAGCTCATCTATATCACACAAGATTTTGAGAACAGGTTTCAAGTAGTGGTTTCAACATGGCATCCGTCTCGAAAATACAAAATTCGAAGGAACCTTGGAGTATTTATTGCCCGATATGCAATAATAGTTGAAGGAAATGATTATTCCTGATATCCATTATCAAAATAGTGACGCAACTATCAGGTTTCCATAATAGCGGCTTCCCAAGATGCCGATGGGATTACCAAAAGGTAGACGGTGGTGGAAGAAGAAGGTCTGCAAAGGTTGAGGTTGATGAATATGCTTTATTGTTTGTGTATTTCGGTCGATTCAAATATCAAAACGAATCGTAGTAATTTTAGTACTTGCCTATAGGTGTTGATCGGCCTTCATGATTATATTTGGCTTCATTTTGAACGGAAAATTCTCTGAAGCGGAATTTCGTGCAACCTTTCAGCTCAGAGCCATTCGAGAGAAAAAGCGAGGTATTTGACTCGAGCAAGAAACAATTCTCTCTTCTTGAATCTTCTAAAGACCAAATCACTCCTCACCACGCTCGTTCACAGAACATTGGGACAGCAAGAACAACTCATCAAGACCGTTGAGTGTGGTGTGAAGATATTCTGACACAAGATATCATTCGTTTATTTATCCCTGAGGAATACTAGGACTGATATAAACTAGAAAGCACATCATCGAACGAAACCTTTCCGCAGGAATAATATACTCGATAATAGCGAGCAAACAGGCGGAGCGAACGTTCAAGACTGGTTTATTATACTTCGCATTGTATTTTCCCAAATAGATTGAACACTCTGTAGTAGCACATTCTTGCGTTTATCAGCCACAGTCGTTAAAAGGTGAAAAAAGTGTTATCAGCGTTCCCCTTGCCTCGTTCGTCGCAGCATGCATACCTGTCCTCAGAACACTTCTTGTGCGCGTCAGCTACGTATATAAAATTTACGCTAACAAAATAAAATCGTGTGTGTGATTGGGCCCTATTGAAATTACTAAATATGCATAGGAAACGAATGAGGATCATAAGCAGTTCTTCAAGTAAGTATTATTTAAAAAGTTTTGTTATTAGGAAAATCGGCATGACATCGAACTGAAGAATGCGGCAAAATCAGCAATCGGGCTTGTGCGATAGATGAATCGCAAACAAGGCGGATTATCGGTGTAAATTTTGACCGAAGGCCATCATATATTCCGATATAAATTTTAATCGGATATTGTCGCTAGTGTTAAATTTGACAAAAATCTATTTGACTATCCCCACACCTATCATTCATTAATTCTTTTATTAGGTGAGGAAGAGGAAAACATAGACCAACCTGTCACAGCGTTAATTCACCACGAAGCTGTGGCCCAGGAAGATGAAATCCAACTAGACCCTTCAGTATTATCCATACTGGGCGAGGACCCAAATGCTCTCAATTCGGTTGGTGAAGAATTGCACCCAGCAGTAGCAAATAGATGGAACCATTTCCTTGTTAATGGTCTGGACAAAGAGGTTAAGTGAGCAATTGAACAAAATCACTTAGGTCCGAGTAACTGTGAACTCAAAGTGCCAGAGATTAACCCGGAAATTATGATATCTTTGTCGGAAACGGACAAGAAGAAGGATAGATTTCTTGCAAAATTACAGGGTCAGATTGCTTTAGCACTGACCACACTCAGAACGCCCACCAATATTATAATAAAAACCAGCACTGATAAAGAACTTCGAGAAAAAAATTTTCCTGGAATTCTTGATGGAGGAAAAGTTCTGTGTGACCTATTTCATATGCTCAGTGTTCATAGGAAGTATCAATTATATCCCATTTTGAATCACTCCGTTCGTAAGCTGGTGGAAGAGAGTAACACTGATGAATTTTTGTGTGGGAAAAATTTTGCTGAGAAACACAAAGCCGCCCAAACATGCGCTCAAACTTCCAAACAACTGAGAGCACCAATGTCCACTTACCAAACATTGAGGAACCTTGCAAACCCAAACAAAAATTCGAATTCGAATTATTTAAACTCCAGGCGCCAGTTCAACAAACCAAGGATAAAGACGAACCGTGCACCAGCAAACGACAGAAAAGAAAGAGATCCTCGGAGACAACAGACTTACCAGGAAAGAAGATACAGGAGCTCGAGAAAATAGAGGTACTTTCGGGTAAATTAAGATTTTTTTTTCACAATTGGTTACAGTTAACAAATGACCCTGTCATACTGAAGTGGGTGAAAGGTTTTGATATAAATTTCAATCAAACACCACAGGCAGTAAGACATCTGAAGAATGATAAACCTGAAAAGGCGGATGGATTATATCGAGAAATAATAACCGTTCTGTGTAATAAAAGAGTTATTTCGAAATGTAAATACAGGCATGATCGAATATTGTCACCATTTTTCCTCAGGGCTAAACCAGACGGGACTAACAGATTTATTTTGAATTTAAAATATGTTAATAGGCACATAAATGCCCCTCATTTCAAACTAGAGAATCATAAAACAGTTTGTAATCTACTGACGAAAAATTCCTTCATGTCACTGATTGATCTGAAAGATGCTTATTATATGGTATCACTAGATAAAAACACAAGAAAGTATATACGGTTTCAATATGGAAATTGTATTTATGCATACAACTGTCTACCATTTGGCCTTTCCATAGCTCCTTTTTTATTCACCAAATTAATGAAACCCGTACTTGGTTATCTTAGATCAAGGTCAATAATATGTGTATTATACTTAGATGATTTGCTAATCATGAACAAATCACTAGAGGACTGTACAAATGATGTTCGAACAAGTATAAATCTATTACATGATCTAGGGTTCATTGTTAATAAACAAAAAAGTCAGTTAATCCCATCGAAGACTTGTTGATTCCTAGGATTCATTTTCAATAGTAATAAAATGTCATTGGAATTAACAATAGAGAAAAAAGAAAAAATTATAAAATATCTAATACAACTTAAAAATCAGATACAATCTTTTTACTCTATCAGGTATTTCGCAAAAATCTGTGGAATTCTGGTTGCAGCGTGCCCTGCAGTTCGTTACGGTTGGATGTATACGAAGAGTTTTGAGAGAGAAAAATTTTTAGCTCTGAAAAAGGCGGGGGGAAACTACGATCGCGAAATGTGCATACCCAGTAGCCTAACAAAGGACATTAACTGGTGGCTGGAAACAGTACCATCATCGTTTGACACTATTAGAAAAACTAAATACAACTTGGAACTGTTTTCAGACGCCAGCAAAACCGGTTGGGGTGGAATATGTAAAGAAGAAATAGTCAAGGGGTTCTGGAATGAGAAACAGAGTCGGCTACATATAAATATTTTAGAGCTTCCAGCAGCTTTCTATGTCATAAAATGCTTCACGAAAAATCTGAAAGATTGTGACATTTTAACAAGGATGGACAATACCACAGCCATCTCATATATAAATAGAATGGGTGGTATTCGATTCCAAGAATTGAATAATCTCAGTAAAGAAATTTGGCAATATTGCGAATCCAAAAATATATGGTTATTAGCTTCCTATATCACCTCAGCAGAAAATATTAGCGCAGATACTGAATCGAGGTGCAGAAAAATTGACACGGAATATAGTTTGAATGTGAAATGCTTCAATATTATAAAATCTAAATTTGGAAATCCAGAAATAGATTTATTTGCATCAAAAATTAACACAAAATGCAATAAATACATATCTTGGCATAAGGATCCTGATGCATCAAATATTGATGCTTTCACAATATCCTGGGAAAAACCGTTATTTTTTTACGCATTTCCACCATTTTCATTAATCAATAAAGTTATAAATAATATTATTTTTGATAAAGGCGAAGGAATTGTTGTTGTTCCAAAATGGCCTGCACAGCCTTGTTATCCTATTTTCGAAAAAATGTTGACATCACCACCCATCTGTTTTAAACCCAGTAAGGACCTTTTACTGTCTCCTTTCAGATCCAGCCACCCGCTCAACGAAAAACTTTCCCTGGTGGCAGGGAAACTATCAGGAGAGCTTTTCTGAAAAAAGGAGTACCAGAAGAAGCTGTGGAAGTCATGATATATGCGGTAACTTTAAGAAAATGGTGGGAATTTTGTGACAAAAATGAGCTTAACATTTATGAAGCAGGAACGGCATCAATAATCTCTTTCCTCAACTCAATATTCAACAATAACTCGTCATATAATTCATTAAATAGTCATAAATCTGCCATATTTTTGATACTAGACAAAAGTCTGATTGATGAACAATTGATAAAAAGATATCTGAGAGGAGTATTCAGAAAGAAACCAAATTTTCCTAAATATGAGAAAACTTGGGATCCTGCTTATTATGTACTCGATTATTTGAGTCAGTTACAGCCTCTCGAAACTTTATCGCTAGAAAAATTAACAAAGAAATTAGTAACACTCTTAGCTCTGTCGACAGGACATAGAATGCAAACTTTTTCGAAAATTAAACTTAATAATATCGTTCAAACCGAAAGGGGCGTAGACATATTCATTTCAGATTTAATAAAAACTTCTAGACCAGACAAAGAACAACCCTTACTTAGATTCAATTTCTTTAAAGAAAAACCAGAATTATGCATAGCAATGACCATTCAATTTTATCTCAAGAAAACTGAGCATATTAGAAAATCAGAAGAATATGTAATCTTAACTTTCAAAAAACCTCACAACCACGCTACGACACAAACACTCAGTAGGTGGGTGAAAGGGATTTTGAAAGAAAGCGGAATAGATACAAAAACATTCTCAGGACATAGTACCAGACACTCGGCAACATCTGCTGCTGCTAGAATGGGTGTGAGCTTGGAAACAATTAAAAAAACTGCAGGATGGACAGGAAAGTCGACGGTGTTCGCAAAATTTTACAATAGACCAGTCGAAAATACAAAGCAGTTCGCGGAAACAGTATTAAATTGTTAAACGACAGTTAGAGTAATTCAAGACTATAAACAAGCACCACAATGACCACATTTAGGTATTCTACCGCAGATTCTTATAACTTTTTTGATAATTAGTTATACGTTCAATTCACTCACCTATAGGAAATTGAACACATTGTTATTATAGTTTTATATTGTTTATATTATGTGTATGTTAGGTACCAATTATAAGATTATATATATTATATATTATATTATTATGGTGAAAATATTTGTTGTTCGATGTTCATTAATAAAGTTATTATTCACATATATTATATGAATATGCTTCACATTTTAGTGATCGAGCCAAGCTTCCGAGCGAGATCGCTTTTATGCATTGGATTGCTCTAAACATCTACAGAGTGTTCAATCTATTTGGGAAAATACAATGCGAAGTATAATTAATAGAACAAACGACTTACCTGAAGGAAGTTCTTTCTATATTATACGAGCATTGTATTTTCCCAAATAGAGTCAAATTCCCACCCTCCCACCCCGAAAAGCGATCTCCACAATTCGTGTTCTGAGGACAGGTATGCATGCTGCGACGAACGAGGCAAGGGGAACGCTGATAACACTTTTTTCACCTTTTAACGACTGTGGCTGATAAACGCAAGAATGTGCTACTACAGAGTGTTCAATCTATTTGGGAAAATACAATGCTCGTATAATATAGAACGAACTTCCTTCAGGTAAGTCGTTTGTTCTATTAATTATTTATTGAATATTCGCTGTGTCGTGTTTACAGAGTGATCTCCGAAATGATTCTCAGCGATTGTCATGTCGAATACAGTGCATCTCGACAAATTACGTGTGAATCATAATGATAATTGTAATAATATACTTTATTCAATTGCTAATACAAATAATAAACAATTATGCTTTAGATCGAAGGTGTACAACTGAAAGGAAGAAGTTCAGTAATGCAAACAGAGGTTGCATTGCTGTTCTCCCACTTAACCCAAGTAAGGCAGATCGCGAAATTTACTATTATATTATGTACATAAGAGGAGAAAAATCCAATACTACAAAATACTTTCTCTCTTTCTACATTTCTGGCTAGAGTGTGAGGAGTAAATGTTCGTATTTCTTCCGGAAATTGGAGCTAGAGGGACTTCTTAATGTTAGAGGAATATAATTTGGTCAGAAGTTGTTAGTATCACTAATAGTAGAGGTTACTTAATTTAATCCTAAACTCTTAATTTAAAGGCCTCACTGTGGCTTCGAATGGAAAATATTGAAATTTGAAGCTTTTATATGCACACTGTGTTGATTGACTTCCGAAAGTAATGATAATGAGGGATCCTAGGAATGATTCTTTAGCGCTGATAGATCCTTCCTTACGAGAGGAAGAATATAGCAATACAAAAAATAATGGAAAATGTTAAACTCTACCTCTTCATCTATACTAGAATGAGGATAGTGGTTTCATAGTAAATATGTAATCTGAAGTAGTGATATAACGTTGAGGTTCATCTTCTCATCACGTCGGCGATCAAGAAAAATAGTGTGAGATTCACTCACAGTAGCTCATCTATATCACACAAGATTTTGAGAACAGGTTTCAAGTAGTGGTTTCAACATGGCATCCGTCTCGAAAATACAAAATTCGAAGGAACCTTGGAGTATTTATTGCCCGATATGCAATAATAGTTGAAGGAAATGATTATTCCTGATATCCATTATCAAAATAGTGACGCAACTATCAGGTTTCCATAATAGCGGCTTCCCAAGATGCCGATGGGATTACCAAAAGGTAGACGGTGGTGGAAGAAGAAGGTCTGCAAAGGTTGAGGTTGATGAATATGCTTTATTGTTTGTGTATTTCGGTCGATTCAAATATCAAAACGAATCGTAGTAATTTTAGTACTTGCCTATAGGTGTTGATCGGCCTTCATGATTATATTTGGCTTCATTTTGAACGGAAAATTCTCTGAAGCGGAATTTCGTGCAACCTTTCAGCTCAGAGCCATTCGAGAGAAAAAGCGAGGTATTTGACTCGAGCAAGAAACAATTCTCTCTTCTTGAATCTTCTAAAGACCAAATCACTCCTCACCACGCTCGTTCACAGAACATTGGGACAGCAAGAACAACTCATCAAGACCGTTGAGTGTGGTGTGAAGATATTCTGACACAAGATATCATTCGTTTATTTATCCCTGAGGAATACTAGGACTGATATAAACTAGAAAGCACATCATCGAACGAAACCTTTCCGCAGGAATAATATACTCGATAATAGCGAGCAAACAGGCGGAGCGAACGTTCAAGACTGGTTTATTATACTTCGCATTGTATTTTCCCAAATAGATTGAACACTCTGTAGTAGCACATTCTTGCGTTTATCAGCCACAGTCGTTAAAAGGTGAAAAAAGTGTTATCAGCGTTCCCCTTGCCTCGTTCGTCGCAGCATGCATACCTGTCCTCAGAACACTTCTTGTGCGCGTCAGCTACGTATATAAAATTTACGCTAACAAAATAAAATCGTGTGTGTGATTGGGCCCTATTGAAATTACTAAATATGCATAGGAAACGAATGAGGATCATAAGCAGTTCTTCAAGTAAGTATTATTTAAAAAGTTTTGTTATTAGGAAAATCGGCATGACATCGAACTGAAGAATGCGGCAAAATCAGCAATCGGGCTTGTGCGATAGATGAATCGCAAACAAGGCGGATTATCGGTGTAAATTTTGACCGAAGGCCATCATATATTCCGATATAAATTTTAATCGGATATTGTCGCTAGTGTTAAATTTGACAAAAATCTATTTGACTATCCCCACACCTATCATTCATTAATTCTTTTATTAGGTGAGGAAGAGGAAAACATAGACCAACCTGTCACAGCGTTAATTCACCACGAAGCTGTGGCCCAGGAAGATGAAATCCAACTAGACCCTTCAGTATTATCCATACTGGGCGAGGACCCAAATGCTCTCAATTCGGTTGGTGAAGAATTGCACCCAGCAGTAGCAAATAGATGGAACCATTTCCTTGTTAATGGTCTGGACAAAGAGGTTAAGTGAGCAATTGAACAAAATCACTTAGGTCCGAGTAACTGTGAACTCAAAGTGCCAGAGATTAACCCGGAAATTATGATATCTTTGTCGGAAACGGACAAGAAGAAGGATAGATTTCTTGCAAAATTACAGGGTCAGATTGCTTTAGCACTGACCACACTCAGAACGCCCACCAATATTATAATAAAAACCAGCACTGATAAAGAACTTCGAGAAAAAAATTTTCCTGGAATTCTTGATGGAGGAAAAGTTCTGTGTGACCTATTTCATATGCTCAGTGTTCATAGGAAGTATCAATTATATCCCATTTTGAATCACTCCGTTCGTAAGCTGGTGGAAGAGAGTAACACTGATGAATTTTTGTGTGGGAAAAATTTTGCTGAGAAACACAAAGCCGCCCAAACATGCGCTCAAACTTCCAAACAACTGAGAGCACCAATGTCCACTTACCAAACATTGAGGAACCTTGCAAACCCAAACAAAAATTCGAATTCGAATTATTTAAACTCCAGGCGCCAGTTCAACAAACCAAGGATAAAGACGAACCGTGCACCAGCAAACGACAGAAAAGAAAGAGATCCTCGGAGACAACAGACTTACCAGGAAAGAAGATACAGGAGCTCGAGAAAATAGAGGTACTTTCGGGTAAATTAAGATTTTTTTTTCACAATTGGTTACAGTTAACAAATGACCCTGTCATACTGAAGTGGGTGAAAGGTTTTGATATAAATTTCAATCAAACACCACAGGCAGTAAGACATCTGAAGAATGATAAACCTGAAAAGGCGGATGGATTATATCGAGAAATAATAACCGTTCTGTGTAATAAAAGAGTTATTTCGAAATGTAAATACAGGCATGATCGAATATTGTCACCATTTTTCCTCAGGGCTAAACCAGACGGGACTAACAGATTTATTTTGAATTTAAAATATGTTAATAGGCACATAAATGCCCCTCATTTCAAACTAGAGAATCATAAAACAGTTTGTAATCTACTGACGAAAAATTCCTTCATGTCACTGATTGATCTGAAAGATGCTTATTATATGGTATCACTAGATAAAAACACAAGAAAGTATATACGGTTTCAATATGGAAATTGTATTTATGCATACAACTGTCTACCATTTGGCCTTTCCATAGCTCCTTTTTTATTCACCAAATTAATGAAACCCGTACTTGGTTATCTTAGATCAAGGTCAATAATATGTGTATTATACTTAGATGATTTGCTAATCATGAACAAATCACTAGAGGACTGTACAAATGATGTTCGAACAAGTATAAATCTATTACATGATCTAGGGTTCATTGTTAATAAACAAAAAAGTCAGTTAATCCCATCGAAGACTTGTTGATTCCTAGGATTCATTTTCAATAGTAATAAAATGTCATTGGAATTAACAATAGAGAAAAAAGAAAAAATTATAAAATATCTAATACAACTTAAAAATCAGATACAATCTTTTTACTCTATCAGGTATTTCGCAAAAATCTGTGGAATTCTGGTTGCAGCGTGCCCTGCAGTTCGTTACGGTTGGATGTATACGAAGAGTTTTGAGAGAGAAAAATTTTTAGCTCTGAAAAAGGCGGGGGGAAACTACGATCGCGAAATGTGCATACCCAGTAGCCTAACAAAGGACATTAACTGGTGGCTGGAAACAGTACCATCATCGTTTGACACTATTAGAAAAACTAAATACAACTTGGAACTGTTTTCAGACGCCAGCAAAACCGGTTGGGGTGGAATATGTAAAGAAGAAATAGTCAAGGGGTTCTGGAATGAGAAACAGAGTCGGCTACATATAAATATTTTAGAGCTTTCAGCAGCTTTCTATGTCATAAAATGCTTCACGAAAAATCTGAAAGATTGTGACATTTTAACAAGGATGGACAATACCACAGCCATCTCATATATAAATAGAATGGGTGGTATTCGATTCCAAGAATTGAATAATCTCAGTAAAGAAATTTGGCAATATTGCGAATCCAAAAATATATGGTTATTAGCTTCCTATATCACCTCAGCAGAAAATATTAGCGCAGATACTGAATCGAGGTGCAGAAAAATTGACACGGAATATAGTTTGAATGTGAAATGCTTCAATATTATAAAATCTAAATTTGGAAATCCAGAAATAGATTTATTTGCATCAAAAATTAACACAAAATGCAATAAATACATATCTTGGCATAAGGATCCTGATGCATCAAATATTGATGCTTTCACAATATCCTGGGAAAAACCGTTATTTTTTTACGCATTTCCACCATTTTCATTAATCAATAAAGTTATAAATAATATTATTTTTGATAAAGGCGAAGGAATTGTTGTTGTTCCAAAATGGCCTGCACAGCCTTGTTATCCTATTTTCGAAAAAATGTTGACATCACCACCCATCTGTTTTAAACCCAGTAAGGACCTTTTACTGTCTCCTTTCAGATCCAGCCACCCGCTCAACGAAAAACTTTCCCTGGTGGCAGGGAAACTATCAGGAGAGCTTTTCTGAAAAAAGGAGTACCAGAAGAAGCTGTGGAAGTCATGATATATGCGGTAACTTTAAGAAAATGGTGGGAATTTTGTGACAAAAATGAGCTTAACATTTATGAAGCAGGAACGGCATCAATAATCTCTTTCCTCAACTCAATATTCAACAATAACTCGTCATATAATTCATTAAATAGTCATAAATCTGCCATATTTTTGATACTAGACAAAAGTCTGATTGATGAACAATTGATAAAAAGATATCTGAGAGGAGTATTCAGAAAGAAACCAAATTTTCCTAAATATGAGAAAACTTGGGATCCTGCTTATTATGTACTCGATTATTTGAGTCAGTTACAGCCTCTCGAAACTTTATCGCTAGAAAAATTAACAAAGAAATTAGTAACACTCTTAGCTCTGTCGACAGGACATAGAATGCAAACTTTTTCGAAAATTAAACTTAATAATATCGTTCAAACCGAAAGGGGCGTAGACATATTCATTTCAGATTTAATAAAAACTTCTAGACCAGACAAAGAACAACCCTTACTTAGATTCAATTTCTTTAAAGAAAAACCAGAATTATGCATAGCAATGACCATTCAATTTTATCTCAAGAAAACTGAGCATATTAGAAAATCAGAAGAATATGTAATCTTAACTTTCAAAAAACCTCACAACCACGCTACGACACAAACACTCAGTAGGTGGGTGAAAGGGATTTTGAAAGAAAGCGGAATAGATACAAAAACATTCTCAGGACATAGTACCAGACACTCGGCAACATCTGCTGCTGCTAGAATGGGTGTGAGCTTGGAAACAATTAAAAAAACTGCAGGATGGACAGGAAAGTCGACGGTGTTCGCAAAATTTTACAATAGTACTAAATAAAAGTACAGTATTAAATTGTTAAACGACAGTTAGAGTAATTCAAGACTATAAACAAGCACCACAATGACCACATTTAGGTATTCTACCGCAGATTCTTATAACTTTTTTGATAATTAGTTATACGTTCAATTCACTCACCTATAGGAAATTGAACACATTGTTATTATAGTTTTATATTGTTTATATTATGTGTATGTTAGGTACCAATTATAAGATTATATATATTATATATTATATTATTATGGTGAAAATATTTGTTGTTCGATGTTCATTAATAAAGTTATTATTCACATATATTATATGAATATGCTTCACATTTTAGTGATCGAGCCAAGCTTCCGAGCGAGATCGCTTTTATGCATTGGATTGCTCTAAACATCTACAGAGTGTTCAATCTATTTGGGAAAATACAATGCGAAGTATAATTAATAGAACAAACGACTTACCTGAAGGAAGTTCTTTCTATATTATACGAGCATTGTATTTTCCCAAATAGAGTCAAATTCCCACCCTCCCACCCCGAAAAGCGATCTCCACAATTCGTGTTCTGAGGACAGGTATGCATGCTGCGACGAACGAGGCAAGGGGAACGCTGATAACACTTTTTTCACCTTTTAACGACTGTGGCTGATAAACGCAAGAATGTGCTACTACAGAGTGTTCAATCTATTTGGGAAAATACAATGCTCGTATAATATAGAACGAACTTCCTTCAGGTAAGTCGTTTGTTCTATTAATTATTTATTGAATATTCGCTGTGTCGTGTTTACAGAGTGATCTCCGAAATGATTCTCAGCGATTGTCATGTCGAATACAGTGCATCTCGACAAATTACGTGTGAATCATAATGATAATTGTAATAATATACTTTATTCAATTGCTAATACAAATAATAAACAATTATGCTTTAGATCGAAGGTGTACAACTGAAAGGAAGAAGTTCAGTAATGCAAACAGAGGTTGCATTGCTGTTCTCCCACTTAACCCAAGTAAGGCAGATCGCGAAATTTACTATTATATTATGTACATAAGAGGAGAAAAATCCAATACTACAAAATACTTTCTCTCTTTCTACATTTCTGGCTAGAGTGTGAGGAGTAAATGTTCGTATTTCTTCCGGAAATTGGAGCTAGAGGGACTTCTTAATGTTAGAGGAATATAATTGAATAACTTCACTATATTCTATAAAAAGGATCTGGTGAAAATAGCAGTTTTGTGGAAGGGAGATGTGAAATTTCCTTTGGATCTTATATTTAAATTATGAACATCGGTACGGAATCTAATTTTCTTATACAGGTATTTCGGCATACAGCTATTTATCAATTTATGGTATAGAATACCACAGTGGAGTGTTCGCCTATTTATCATATTGAGCCAGTTTTCTTGTTTCAATTTATGGTATATTTACATTGTTGATCTCCACATGAACCAAATCAGATAGTTTCAGTCTATCAATTCGTCTTCGGAAAAACATTGCTGCACATTTTGTTGGATTCAAGTGTAGAGAGTGTTCTAGTGATATGCTATAAAGATTCTCAAGGTCATCATTAATGAGTTTACAACTTTGCTGAAGATCTTTTGGATCAAAGGTGAGCATTAATTGAGTATCATCAGCATACATTTGAACATGGGAATTCTGAATGTAACATGGAAATTGGTCCTAATATAGAAATCTTCAGAACGCCACTGGTATTGTATAGTGACTCAGAAATTCTATAATTGTATACCACTCTTTGACATCTGTTTTTCAAGTGATTTTCCAACAACTTTATCGCTTTGTGATCGAACCCAATGAATTTTAATATTTCTGATAGAGTACGATGCTGTATCAAATGCCTTCGAATAATCCAACAACACCAATATTGAACATAGACCTGCATCTATTGAAGTTATGATATTGTCAGTTATGTTAAGTAAAGAACTTACACAACCATGTCCAGCCCTAAAACCAGATTGCTGCTCAGGTATGATATCATTCAAATTGAGGTGATTCACTATTTGTTCTTTCATAGCACGTTCAATAACTTATGACATAACCGGTAAAATGCTTATAGACCGGAGTTCATCTAGATTTCTTGAAGAAGTTACTTTAGGAAGTGGAATTATATTAGCTATTTTCCAATGACTTGGAAACACTGCATTTATCAGACAGAAATTCACTAAGTAAGAAATGTACTCAAGAATAAATGGACAACACTTTATCAGAAAGTTGATATGAATACCATCTGAGCCCACCGAGCAGGATTTAATACTATATAGCGATTAACCTATTTCAACGTCTGTGACTTTTTTAAATTTGAGCGGGGTAGATATAATTTCTTTGACACCTTCGTAATAGTTAGGTAGAACATTATAGTAATTTTGAGGTTAACAATTCACAAAATGTGAGTTGATAGTATTGACATCGGCTATATCTGAAGGAATTGTCGAGTTTTTTTTCTTATTGTGTATATTTAGTTTTTTTAGGTTCTTCCAAATACTTTGTGGATCATTTGAATTTGTTGAATGAGACCTTTTCTCCCGCCTGATACAACTGTTTGTAAGATTATCAATATCTATATATTCCTGAAAATGCTGTAGATCTTTTGATTTTTTTATATTCTCGTAGGGCTTTATTTTTAATTTTGATCATAATATCCTTTATATCTTCAGTGATCCAGGGTATATATGGTTTTTTGACAATACATTTTTTTTCTGGAGCATGTAGATCTGACAGATTTCGCATATTTTCAATGAAAAAAATTACTTCATCGTCTATGGAATCTATGTCATATATTATATTCTTCCATGGTATTGACCTCAAGTGATCATTAAGTAGTTCAACATCAATGTTCTCCATGTTCCTATAGGTAGTTGATATATTTTCATATGTTGGTATACCGAATATCAAATGAGCAAAAACAAGTTCATGATCACTGATTTCAATCAAAGAGAACGCACCACTGTCTGAAAATTTTCTTTCCTCAGATATTATGATATAATCTATCAAGTAATTCCAGTAATTCTTTTTGGATTGTTGATTATTTGATTCAATCCAAAACTTTCTGAAATTCTGGTGAAACTAGAAATTGTAAAATCATGAAAATCGAGCATATTCATATTGAAATCTCGCACACATATCAATTCATCAGAAGATGGTGTTAGATCGAGCAAAATACTTTCGAAAATATCATTGAAATCACTGCAATTGAATTTTGGTGGTTTATAAATACATTCAATACAGACTTTCTGAGAATTTAGTTCTAGACTCAACCAAATATCTTCAATATCACTATCATTATTCAGTACGGTGAATGCATAAAGTATTTTTTACATAGAATCCAACTCTTCCCCCGCCAACCGACGCATCTGCTTCTGTGTGTGAAAGTGTATCCATCCAATAAAACATCTTCTTCTGAAATAATAGGTGTTAATCAAGTCTCTGTAACTTCAATTATATTGAATTCTTGTGACAAAATATATTCAGAAAAATCATTGAAAAGTGCCAGTAGTGATCTTACATTAATTTGGCAAATTTTTGAATAGTTACTCATATCTCATAATAAATAGTATACTTATATTTTGTATTAATAGAGAGGAAATGTATTGTATGAACAAACAAAAAATAGGTGTCTTTATATATATATATGGTTTTTAATAATTATTGGCAACTGAAATAATAACCACCATGAAGAGCTGATTGCCATTAACAAGTTCAGAAGTGAATTAACATATTTTGTAGAATTGAAATGCATTTTAATTATCGAGAAAAAAAACATAACAAGAATCAAAGAAGCACATTGATACCTAACAGAAGAATTCGTACCCATCATTTATATTCATTAACAACACTAAGATCAATATGAAAGACCAAATGCACTGTAGAGAAATATATACAACACTTCATCAATTTGTAAAACAAAATCATTAATAGAGTGGATCGATATGAACTTTGTTAATAAGAAAAATATTATATGAAACAAGTTCAATTCATTTATCTTCGATATTTTTTTGTATGCCTTTCCATTCTTCCTCTGTATGGACAGTACTTTTATTCCCATCAATTTTCGAAAACACAACTCCACGTTGTGTCCACGCTGTATTGCCCATAACAGCCTCAACTTTATTGAATATCTCCAGAGTATCCCGAGATAATTTCTCAGTAATAAGGATGCGCAAGCCTTTCAATTTACTTTTGGCATAAAACAGCTGATCTCGTATCCAACACTGTGTGAATTCAACAACAATCGGCCTTGGTTGTTTAGGTTGACTTTTTTGTCCTATCCGATAGCACTGGTTGATGTTAGTTTTTTCGATTTGAATATGCATGATATTCTTAAACACATTCAGGAAATCTTCATAAATATTAGTAATCAATAAAGTTGTGATGAGTTAGTACGTATAAGGGTCACAAATTGAACCGTTACACATCCCCTTCCCTCACAAAAATATTGAGCGGAGTGACAATATTTCCCAAACTATATCAGCCTGTGAACGGGAAATTTTTTTCTGAGCTAAAGGCCAGTATACTCACATCCAACGCGACGAGAAGCAAAAATGAACCATTCAAGGTGTAGTTTATCCGGTCATTCCATTCCTAGTAAACTCGCGAATCCTTGGGGTGAGTACTTTTCCGTAAAACGGTATTCCATCGTAATTTTTTTTTATCATTTTTCGCCGTGTCCAGGTATTTCACCTGGGTCGAATTAAATATGTTCATTATGACTGACCACATAGTAACTTCCTGCAACGTTAGCCAAGGAAGTGAAACACGAGACTCACAAATGGGAGTAAGAACTGATTTTGAACTGAGGAGAATTAATGGAACTCGGAGTAGTGATGAATTGAGATCATAAGTGATTGAGACAGGGATATCCACACATCCATACATTCATTCTACATTCGCTGCCACATTCATACACTCATACATACTATCGTGCTTGTCTTAAAATCTATCAATGATCTTCTTCGGATCCGTAGTAAGGCTTCAGATCTTTCACGTGGAATTTGCCAATATTTTTCCATCCCCATTACACAGTTCATATACCAATGTTGAAATGACTCTCTTAACAGTGCATAGAACAAATTTAGGCATCAACTTAGAAGCGAAATAGTCACCTTTGTTAGAGAGAACGAAGTTTCTCTTCCAGACGCGATCACCAATGTGATATACATCGCTGGCTTTTTTCCTCAAATTAAAAGTACGCGAATACTTCTCATATGCTTCAGAAAGTTTCCATCGCACATCAATATACATCTGAGGGAGCTGCTCAATTTCATTTGAATAATCTGACCGATTGATTTCCCTCAAGTCGAAATCTTTCAAGGACTCAAGCTTACCGTAATAATCTCCTTTAGCAGGAACATATCTACCAAAATTCAAAGTCGTTGGACTAACGCCAGTTGCCTCACGAACGGCTGTCCTGAGTGCAAAACCTATCTTGTGGATTTCCTTATCCCACTCGCGGTGGTCGTTATCCCTCAAATACGAACGTATAGCAGTTTCAAAAACTCGGTTAACGCCTTCAACAGCGTTGACCTGTGCATGAAATCGCGCATTATAATAAATCTCGATATTATATCTATCTGCCAATTGTTTGAAAATATTGCTGGTGAACTGTACACCATTGTCAGAAGCTAGTACTTGGGGCGATCCATATATCAATATCACTTGTTCCTCGATGAACTATACTATCTGAGGCGCTGTTGCCTATCTCAGAGGATGAACAAGGCAGAATTTCGAAAAATATTCCGAGACTAGCAAGACATAGCAAAATCCATTTTTTGAACGTGGCAAAGGCCCGAGTGAATCCACCGACACATATTGCCATGGAAAATCAACTCTTTTGGGCTGCCTTATGAATCCTGGGCGAGCAGAAGAACTCACTTCCTGTGCGTTGCACATGTGACAATGTTCAGTGTATTTCCTAACATCCTGTAAGAGGCGGGGCCAGAAATATAATTCTCGAATTCTATTGGCCGTTTTATTTACACTCAGATGTGCCGCTTGAGCATCATCGTGGCATTCTTCAAAGACTTGAAGTCTCTGCTTTTTAGGGACTACTAATTTCCATTCGAGAAAGTTTGTGGAACAAGCAAGTTCAAAAGGTACATATTTATACAGAACTCCACCACGAACGTCGAAATCTGGGTATTTCTCAGGGTTACTTGAAACTTTGCTAGTTAGAAAAAAAGTACCATTTATCGGCCTAGACATCATCTGGAAGGATAGTAATGACATTAACCTCCAAACCTCCTCACTCTACACAACAAAATTCTGTACAAAGAAGCCAGACTAGCGGCAAAACAAAATAAATATAAATATTCGTGGACCAAAAACGGAATGGTTTTTATCCGCAGAGATGACACCTCCCGTATTATTCACGTGAATAACACAAGCATCCTGGAGAAGCTATGAAGCAACAAACCTATTATTATTTCAATATCATCATAGTTTGAGACTATGGCGGAAAATTTGCATATATACTACCAGAACACACAAGGCCTCCGTACTAAGACCAATACATTCTATCATAACCTAGCAGCAAATGACTATGACGTCATTTGTTTAACCGAAACATGGCTCAATAGTAGTGTTCTCTCAAACGAACTTTTCAACAACAACTATTCAGTTTACCGCAGGGACCGCGAATCTTCTGCGTCGGAAAAACAAGACGGAGGAGGTTCTCTGATTGCAGTTAAAACAACTTATCAATCTAAACGTCGTGCAGATCTAGAATCCGAAGCAGAAGACATCTGGGTATCCATCGAGAAAAATGGAAGTGAAAATGTTTTAGTGTGTTGTGTTTATATTCCACCCAATTGTAATTATTCTATGACTTGTTTCTCAAGTAAACTTCTTTCACACGAAAACCTCCTACAGAAGAATGCTACCCTAATCGTCGGAGACTTCAATCTCTCTTCTGTAAGTTGGTTACCTATCAATAATGAAGTATTTTACGAACCCATTCAAACAGGAAACAAGTTTTCTGAGATTGTTGATGCATTTTCTTATAACTGTTTTATGCAATTTAATCATGTACATAATGAAAATAACAAGATTCTCGATTTAATCTTCTGCAACAAGAACCTCATATTGAATGTTAAACGTTCATCCGATTGCCTTGTTGAAGAAAACCACAATCATCATGCCATAGAGTTCTTATGGGGGATGTCTTGCTCAAAACCGCTTGCCACGCCCGATATACAAATATATAATTTCAATAAAGCTAATTTCGATTCCATCAATCACCACTTTTCACAAATTGATTGGGAGCACATATTAGTTGGGAACAACATTGATATCATCGTAGAAGTCTTCTACAATATCATAGATGATGCTATACAGAAATTTGTCCCTTTCCGAAAAATAAAAGGTCGTTTTCCAAGTTACTTCAAATACGAAACCATAAAAATAATCCAAGAAAAAAATAGACTACTTAAAAAATTCAAAAAATACAATGACCAAAATGCCTTCAACAGATTTTGCGAACTTCGTACCCACTCTAAACGATTGATAAGAAGGGACTACAGTAATTACGTAGGGAATATGGAATCAGAAATTCAACATAATTCCAAAAAGTTTTGGAATTTCATCGCCAGTAAGAGGAAAAACAATATCTCTATTCCACACACAGTCGAATACGATAATATTACAGCTAATGGAGGCACGGATGTCTCCAACTTGATTGCAAACTACTTCAGTAGTGTTTTCGTACAACCAAACTCTATAAAAACCATCAACCCCAACAACAGGGATAGTCATACGGATCCTGTCACACAAGACCAAATATCTGATATAATTAGGGAATTAAACACCAATAAATGTGCAGGCCCGGACGGGATTCCCCCTATGTTCATAAGAAGATGCATGGAAAATCTCAGCAAACCACTAGTATCATATTCAGTTTATCTCTTGATAAAGGAGTTTTTCCAAAAAAGTGGAAAATTGCTGAAATCACTCCAATTTTCAAGAGCGGTGAGAAACAGGATGTGAAAAACTACCGTCCAATTAGCAAGTTGTGTGTGTTTGGTAAAATGCTCGAAAAAATCGTCTATAACCGAATCCTACTGGGTGTCAAAAATATCATTATAGAAGAGCAACACGGATTCCTTCCAAAACGCTCGCTAGAAACCAATCTTTTGTGTTTTTCCGAGTATGTAACTGAGCAAATAGACAAAAAGTCTCAAATTGACACTATATACACCGACTTCAGTAAAGCCTTCGACAAAATCGACCATATATTATCACTAGAGAGACTTTCTGAAGCAGGTGTGAGCAACTCACTTATCAAATGGTCTGAATATTATATTTCTGACAGGCAAAGTAGAGTATCGGTTTCTGGTCACAAATCAAACCCCTTCAAGGTGACATCTGGCGTCCCTAAAGGCAGTCATCTCGGTCCACTATTTTTCAATATTTATATTAATAACATAAAATTGTGCTTCAAAAATTGCAACATTCTTCTTTATGCGGACGATTTGAAAATATACCGCAAAATAGGAACCTTGGATGACTGCCTCAAAATACAACAGGACATCGACAGACTCGAAACATACTGTCGCAAGAACCAACTCTTTTTGAATGCATCGAAATGTTTCAACATATCGTTCACTAGAACACTCAATAAATTAAATTTCACGTATCAAATTAACAATTCGGACCTGAAGCGTGTATCTGAGATAAGAGACTTTGGAGTGACCCTTGATGAGAAATGGTTGTTTAAAATACATATCGAAAGGACGATAAATTCTGCTAACAGAATGGTTGGTTTCATAAACCGAAACTCGAAGGACTTTAATCATCCCAATGCGCTTATCTCACTATACTACGCTTTCGTTCATAGTAAAATATCTCTTGCCTCAGTCATTTGGAACACTCAATATACAACTTACACAAAACGAATCGAAAGTGTCCAAAACAGATTTTTATGATCCCTCGCATTCAAAACACACACAACTATCGAAGATCACAACTACCGTATCATCAGATCCAAACATAACATACTGAGCTTATCAGATAGGAGAGTTGTAACAGACCTATGTACGTTTCATAAAATACTGAATTCCTTAATAGACTCGCCATATCTTTTGTCTAAAATCAATTTCAGAATCCCTAACAGATCCTCCCGAAATACGGACTTATTTGCAATTTCGTACAGCAGGACGAATGTAGGACAGCATTCTTCTCTGAATAGAATGCATAATCTTTTTAACAGATATTGTAATAATCTCAACATAGACATTTTCTCAATATCACTACATAGATTCAAAATGATCCTCAAAAATCAGTTCACTCGAAATCGTCAATCATAGTTTTTTTCCTATAACTAAATATATAATACTCGATATAATATCTTTACTCGATTTATGTATATCTTTTGTATTGTTCATCAAGACTTGTTGATGTTTCTATATCTTCTTTCACATCATGTACTGGATGTACTTCGAATTTCCTTTGCTAACTATATAACTGATGTATAACTTGCCTCACCACGTAGCTACAATGTGGATGCTATTTTGGTACTTTGTACTGTATGCAACCTAAAATCCTAAATAAATAAATAAATAAATAAAGGTGTCCTGGAAAGTGAATCAGGTGAAACATTCAAGACGCCTTCACGATGGAAAATCTCCATATCGAACATACTGAGATGCATCGCCCAGGGCGCAAGACGACTGGTTGGGTTCTTCAAGTTGCTGAGCCACAATAACGACACGTGGTCAGTTATGACTTCAAAATATACTCCGTCTATATACGGGCGAAACTTATCGACTGCGAATATAATACTGAGACATTCTTTCTCCGTAGTTGTGAATTTTTTCTCGGAATCTGAAACAGATCTGGATGCAAACGCGATAATGAACTCTATGCCATCGACTTCTTGAGTTATGACGCTGCCGACGCCAACGGTGGAAGCATCACATTGTATAGTGAACTCCCGGGTGCTGAGGTTAGAGCCTCTTCAACTTTGCACAAAGCAGCATTGGCTTCATCTCGGTGGCTGTTTTTGACACATGATATTCTAGCATGGATTTAATTTCATCAGGGTCAGTGCGGAGCCCTTCTCGGTCTACTATGAACCCTAAGTATTTCAAACTTGAACGACAAGAGGAGCATTTCTCCAGGTTGATTGTGAGCTTAGCTCCTCTAAGTCTCTCGAAACCAACATTCAGAATTTCAATATGCTTGTCAAAATCTGGTGTGGCGACAATTACATCATCTGAGTATTCGAAGCAATAAGGATCTAACTCTGGACCAAGAATTCTATCCATCAGCTTCTGCTGAGTCTGCGCCGCATTACAGAGACCGAATGGCATTACGACGAACTCGAAGAGTCTTCGACCAGGTACAACAAATGCAGTTTTCTCGCATGAGTCAGGGTCCAGAGGCACTTGCCAAAAAGCTGACTTTAAATCGACACTGGTTAAATATTGACCACCCGACAGTTTTCTTAGTATGTGGTCCACAATAGGCAAAGGGTGAGCACACTTTTCAGTGACATGATTCAATTTCCTGCCATCAAATCAAAATCTTGGTTTCCCGTTAGATTTTTCAACAATAAGGACGGGACTCGACCATGGACTTTCAGAGAGAGGAACTACACCAAGCAGCAGCATTTTATCAAGTTCTTTATTGAGTATATCCAGTTTATATAGACTCATTAAATGGTGTCTATTTTATGTACTAGCTTATTTGTTCTACCTAATTTCGACGTTGATGAATTTGCAAATGTTTGTCACTTTTTCTAACTCAGACAATTGTTCCTCAGATAGTTCTGATTTAGACTGAATTCGACTTATGACGCTTACTTCACCTACACTAGGCTTTAGAGGTCCTCTTGAACCTACCACCACTACAAATATATATTCAAGGCGAAGCCAGAGCAGTCGTGAGTAGATTGTCAAGGGGTCAAGCACCCATAAGCAACGCGCACGGTAAAGACTATAGAAAGCTATATGAAGAGTTGGAAAGCGACCCCATCATGGGAATGCCAACGGATGGCATAATTCCAAAATATAGCTTTGAAAAAACTTTTAAAATAAGTATAACGGACAGAGAGGCATGGAAGGAAGGACCTCCTATCAATGCAGACATTGCTGTCTATACGGACGGCTCCAAAACTGAGTTTGGATCAGGAGCTGGTATTTATGGGGCCAAGCCAAAGACAAGAATCTCACTGAGCTTAGGTAAATACGCCACGGTGTTTCAGGCAGAAATTATTGCAATACATCATTGCGTGAAAGAATTGATAAGGCAAGAGTTTAAAGGCAAAACCATTGCAATCTATTCAGATAGCCAGGCGGCAATCAAAGCAGTCAACTCTATGCAAGTTAACTCAAAACTAGTATGGGACTGCTTAGAAACCCTAAATGCACTGGGCAGTCAGAACAGACTGACTCTAGCATGGGTACCAGCACATACAGGGTACGAGGGCAATGAAGAGGCAGACTCACTTGCCCGAGCAGGAGCAAACAAAGCTCTGAACGGCCCAGAACCCTTCTGTGGTATTGCGAAAGCTATACAAAAGACTAGTATCAAATCATGGATGCAAACCAAATCTCAAGAATGGTGGAACAAATCGCCAGGAATGAGACAGGCAAAAGAGTTTATCAAAAAACCATCGCCAACATTCACAGAATATCTACTAAGCCAGAAACGAAGTTCAACTAGAATACTAGTGGGACTTCTCACAGGGCATTGTAGGCTCAACAAACACATGAGTACGATAGGTCTGACTGAAGAACTGCTGTGCAGGTTCTGTCAGGAAGAGGAGGAAACAGCAGTACACATACTTTGCCACTGTGAGGGCTTGTCAAGACTAAGGTTCCTTACGCTGGGTGAGGAAAAACCAGAAGCCCAGAGATACACAGGGGATCTGAAAGCTAGCCTATGGAGTCTCATAGAGAAGACGGGGCTAGCCGAAGAACTCTAATCGATTTTGAGGGCAGACACAATAGATCTGAAAAGGTCGCGGTGTGGAGGCAGATAGCCCGAAGGCCCCATTCTAAATCTAATCTAATCTACACTAGGTTTCTCTACAGTTATAGGATTCTGACCACTATAACAAACATTATTGTGAAAATCCAAAGTTACATTGAAAACTCTACAGAAATCCGAGCCTAAAATAAGGGTATGAGATACAAAAGGTACGGCTAGAATTCTCAAGAGTTTGATGGTATTGTCGATTTCAATAGGCAAGTTGACATAACCTGAAATCTTTTGAGCAACTCCATCACTTGTATTGATGCTTGCGACCGAGCAATCAAGCAATGTGGAACCGAAAATTTCCAATAAAGGCATACCAAGTCCGCCTATAACAATGTGACTGACCCCGCTATCTACTAAGCAGATTACTTGTCTACCAATAATTTGTACGGCAACATATGGCCTATCATCGTTAATCTCACTAACAAAAACTGAATAAGATTCTTTCAACTTTACGGAACTTGTTTCAACAACTTTGGTTTTACACATTTGACGCACCTTTTCTAATCAGAGCTTACATTCTCTACTAGATTGTGAATTAGTCTTTGTTCCGGAAAAAAATGTCATTGAACTGAGTTCCCTTTTTGAAGTTATGACTTTATTATAGAAGCAAATGAAATAGGGGTCACGCCGACCTATTTTGTGTGTCCCCTGTACTCGATTTTTGCGCAAGAAGGTCAATTTGTCGGATTACACCTGGTTTACCGCAACCGAAACAAAAAGGTGTTCTACGATTACTATTTTTAT
The DNA here is from genome assembly GCA_918026855.4 of Phaedon cochleariae. Lineage (NCBI taxonomy): Eukaryota > Metazoa > Arthropoda > Insecta > Coleoptera > Chrysomelidae > Phaedon > Phaedon cochleariae. Next base: position 44,906,649 of record OU896709.1, on the reverse strand, counting down.
CGCGTTGTCTCGAGTCATTCACTTGATCTGTATTTGTAGGTCTAGTACGATAGGACTGGTTACCTTCCCGAAGTACAGCTACTTGTTCGTTACGTGAAGAATTTCTAGAATAATTATTAGAGTTTTGTTGATGACTATTTCTCGTATCACCCCTGTAGGAATTATAATTTTTCTTTCTTTCATATCTGGAAGGAAAAGTACTTGTGCTAGCTCTTGGCTCACCGTGCGGAATATTCATGATATTACGACAGCTTCGACAGGTACTGCAGTCAGGAGTCGAATCAAAAGTGGGGGAATAGGCTAATCCCGGCTCGAGTGTCGAAATGTTTCTCCTTGGGGGTGGCTGATATTTTGCTTGTGTTAGGTTTGCGTCTTCTGAAGCTCTACAGACTTCCAAAAGTTGTCTGACTTCAGTGATATTTTTTTGAGGCAATATGGGGTTGATATTATGGTAAAATATTTCTCTTAATAATTTTCAACTTATCTTGTTCAGAGGGGTTATTTATCAAACAGCTAAACAAGTTTTCCATTAAAGATGAATTTAGGACAATCCGTTCATCTTGTCCTTGGGTACGATGACGTATTTCATTTTAAGATTGATCATCATAATCTGATGGAGAAAAGTCTTTCTTGAGCGCATCTAATAGGGAATCCCAGGAACTGAAGCGGTTTTGTCTGGATTGGGACCTAAACTATTCTCTCGCGATACCTTCGAATAAGTCGGAGGCTGATTGAGAAATATCATCTTCTGAACAATTTCTGGCTATTCTCAATTCATCCACGCGTTGAAGAAATGACCTTAGTGACCCTTTTTTCAAAGTTCCATCGAAAGTTACACCCCACTTATGAATTGGTACTGATTTTGGAAGGTTATTTACTGGTGTAGCAGAAGTTGAATTTAAAGCTATTGCTGCTTGTTGGCCCTTGATATATTGTTCGCGAATCTCAACTGAGTCCTCCTCAAGTGTACTGACTAAAATTATGTTATCTCCACGGTAATTCGAAATTGCCTCATTCTGAGTATTGGTAGGCATTCTATACATGTTACGATCCAAAAGTACCTGCTCTGAGCTCAATGGGAAATCTACTAATTTATGCATTTAGATGAGAGAATGGTGCCAGATTCAGATATATCATACTGTTTTATAGAATTCACGTTATATCAGTAAAGCTTTTAATTAGTTATCGAAGTTGTGACAGTAAAAGTACAAATTTTATTACATCTATCAAAATCATTGTCAAACATTTTTTATACAATGTGTTTTTATTAATATTACATCAACATTCAGTAACATTCTCCCCCTCGTTGCTAACTCTATTTTCGTTAGCATAAATCTTGAGGCGGTGTAGTTTTCTAACTGGCCTCTTGAATAGTCCAGTGGATGTTCGTATATCTGCAACTCTCACTACGTTGTCTCTGCCGGAATAAATTTTCTCGATGACTCCAAGAGGCCAAACTCCTCTTGGTAGATTATTATCATTCATTATCACCATTTCGCCAACTTTCAGGTTTTCTTCATCTTTGTTCCACTTGTTGAGATGGATGAGAGTTGGAACATACTCTCTAAGCCAGCGTTTCCAGAAAATGTCAGCTAGGTATTGCGACACTCTCCATTGCTTCTTGAGTATCAAGTCCCTTTCAGTGAAAACACCTGGTGCAATGATATCGTCAAAATGACCAATCAGGATATCATTTGGTAAGATGCTTACGAGATCATGTGGGTCATGAGATACATGTGTTAGTGGACGACTATTTAAAATATATTCGACTTCGCAGAATAGAGTTCGAAGTACTTCGTCACTGGGATGACGATCCTTCATGATAGCAGCAAGAGCTCTCTTGAAACATCCTATCAACCGCTCCCAGCTGCCACCCATGTGAGGTGCCGCTGGAGGGTTGAATTTTCATTCTATACCCCTGCTCGCCAAGTTGTCCATCATATGATTCATTTCCAACTCTTCTAGGGCTTCGGAAAGTTCCCGATTAGCGCCATGGAAGTTAGTCCCATTGTCAGACCAAAAAATTTTAACAGCTCCTCGCCTTGAAAGAAATCTTCTTATCGCCATAATACACGAGTTGGTATCCAAGGAGTGAGCAATTTCAACATGGACGGCCCTGACTGTTAAACAAGTGAATAAGACTCCATAGCGCTTTTCCAGTCTTCTCCCAATTTTCACTTGGAATGGCCCAAAGTAGTCAATACCTGTCGCTGTGAAGGGTTTTTGACACCTCAACAATCGTTCAACTGGTAAAAGACCCATTCTTGGTTGAATTTGTACTGCACCTTGTCTTCGACAGTATATACATTGTCTGATAACCTTCTTCACCGTACTTCGAATATGAGGGATCCAGAATTTTCTTCTGAGGTCATTGATGACAGTTTCTACACCTTGATGGGCATTCTTAATGTGGTAATGCATAATCATCTTTTGCGTATAACTGTGTCGACCATCCAATACAACAGGTTCCCTTTGTGCAACTGAAATATCTCCAAATTTCGAAATTCTGCTTGAAATACGGATTATGCTATCCGAGTCTAAGAAGACTGATAAATTATGGAGTTTTCCATTCTTGTTTCTTGTATTATTTATTAGATTTTGTCTGTCGATTGGAAATGATATTTGTTGAACGACTTTCCACCAATAACGTTCACTCCTGTCGATTTCATCTTTTGTCAAATATTGCGTCGAGTGTTTCCGCTGTTCTCTATTTATCAAATCAGCGATGAAGCGTTCGACTCTTGCTGTTATTCGAAGAAGCTTCAACCAGGAATAGTGGGTTTTCATTGGAATGATGTCACCATGGTCAACTCTTATAATCATAGCAATTTCCGTTTCAATATCACTTCCAATTTTTCCTTTATTGTGATCAGTTGGTATAGAAGGCCATTTACTCTCTGGTTCATATAGGAAGTTTGGACCCTTGAACCAACGATCATTGTAATTCGACATATCTCTTGGTACATCACGTGTACAGATATCTGATACATTTTCTGAAGTTGGGACCCATTTCCATTGACTGACTTCACTCAACTCTAGAATTTCTCCAACTCGAGCTGCCATGTAGCTTTGAAGTTTTTTGTCACTCTTTAGCCAACTGAGAACGGTTCGTGAGTCAGACCAATAGTATTTTGCATCAACACCAATTTCGAGTTGTTTCAAGACCTCTGTACACAATCTTGCTCCCATAACTGCTCCAAGTAGTTCAAGTTTTGGTATAGTCAAAGATTTGATGGGTGCCACTCTTGCTTTTGAAGATACTAGTACTACTTCAACAAAATCTTCATATTGCATTCTGATGTAAACCGCACTAGCGTAAGCTTCTTCGCTTGCATCTGAGAAAACATGTACCTGTATATTGAGGGCATCCTTCATCCTTTGGGAATAGCATCTCGGAATTTGAATATTCATAGCGTTTTTCAGTTCTTTCAGCCACAATTGCCATTTTTTGAACATGTTGTCGCTTATAAAGTCATCCGATCCGAGACCTGATCGCCATATGTGTTGTAGAAGTATTCTTACTTTGATACTAATTGGAGACAATAATCCTATCGGGTCATAAATTGACATAGCTGTTTTCAATACTTGCCTCTTTGTCGGGATTTTCTCTCCTTCGATGATATCTGACGATAATTTGTTGAATTTTAACTTGAAGTTGAAACAATCATTCGTTGAGTTCCACATCATGCCTAGAATCTTTTCATCTTTAGTTTGTCGGTCAACCACTGAAATTTCTTGACTAGCCCGCAGATGTTCTGGTATCCTCTTCAACACTTCTTGTGAGTTAGATGAGAAATTTCTAATTTCGAAACCACCTTGATCATGTACAAAAATAACATCATTTGCAAGCCTTACAGCTTCTTCGATATTATCAGCTCCATCTAGATAATCATCCACGTAATGGTTTTGGATAATTGCTTTGACAGTTCTTGGATGGTTCTCACTAAATCGTTCAGCATTGTGATTTTTCACAAATTGTGCCAAAAATGGAGACGACGTAGTTCCAAATAGCATTGCAGTCATTCTGTATGTTTTAGGTGGATTTTGTTTGTTTAAATCGCGCCAAAGAAAACATTGGGCAAATGTATCTTCGTCCACAACTTTCACTCTATTAAACATTTCTCGAATATCACCAAAAAGTGCTATTCTGTGGATTCTGAATCGGAGTAAAATGCCGAATAAAGAAGCAAGCCAATCAGGTCCCGTTAGCAGCAAATCATTGAGGCATGTTCCAGCACACTTTGCGGCCGCGTCGAAAACAATTCTCACCTTTCCAGGTTCATTAGGATTTATTACTGGAAAATGAGGCAGATACCAAATCCTCTCAGCTGAGTCTAACTGAAGCTGGGATACTGATGTTGCATAATTTTTTTCTAATAATTTATTGATCTCAACTCTATAAGCTTCAGACAATATTTTGTCTCTGGATAAACGCTTTTCAAGACACACTAACCTTTGGTATGCCATTTTTCTTGATTCTGGTAACTTGATATCATCATTTTTCCATGGTAACTTTATTTCAAATTGTCCATTATTTGGTTTGATGGATGCTTTCGCAATTGATACTGCTCTATCTTCTTCCAATGTTTTCCGACTGTCTGGTTTGAGCACCGCTACCCCGAAATTATCGATTGTCATGTAACTCCTGACTAATTCGTGTAGGCTATCATCTGCTTCCGGACAACAAACGAAGGATACTTCAGTACATTGTATTGTTTTTTCATGATTATTGATGTTACCATGAAGTGTCCATCCAATCTTAGTTTTGGATAATATTGGCGATTTTAAATCTGGTTGAATTACCTGTCTTGAAACAATGAGATGAGCATTATTTTGATCTATTAATAGAGAAGGTTGTTCATCAATATTCAAGTTATGAGCGACTTGTTGAATGAAAGGATATTTCTCTATCAATTTATCTACATTGTATATTTGATATGGCAATTGAAGATCTTTGATTGTTCTTATATTTCTCAATGCGAGAAATTGTGAAGAATTGTTTCCTGCTATTTCAGCTTGAACTATTTTGGATTCCGGATCGTAACGATGAATGCTACCAGTCCATTTACAACATAGAGCTGAAGTTGGACCTTCCAGTCCAAGTTCTGAAGCTTTGGCAAAATCTAATAAAGTAGTAGTGCTTCCTTCATCTAGAAGAGCAACTAGTTCAAATATGCCTTTAGGACTTCTAATTTTAACAGGCAGAACTTTGAGACGGGTATCATTTGTAATACCGCTTGATGTTGTTGTGGTTACCTCAGCTACGTGTTCTGGTGGTTTGTGTAAAAGTGGGTTATGGAATTTTTCACAATTATTTATTCCGCAAGTTTTTCGTTTTTTGCATTTCCCGTGATGCGCTCTTAAACAACAGAAGCAAACATTCAGCTGTTTGACCATTTTCCATCTCTGTTTGGCGCTTGCATTTTGAAACTGACTACAATTGTCCAGTGAATGCTCACTTTGGTTGCAAATCTTACAGATTCTTGCGGGTTTGTTTTGTGGCTTCTCTGACCGCTGTTCACAATTTTTAGTAAATTGTTTTTCGCTGGTGAATGTTTTGCCGATTGATGTGTTGTTTCTAGAGAAGAATGTAACCCTAGAAACGACTTCGGACATTTGTTGTACCCATATTGAAAAATCGGTTAACGATTCTTCTTGGTTCTTTACCTGTTTTTCGATAAGATAACTTCCCCATTGAGTGAGTAAATGGGTAGGTAATTTGATTATGAAACTCGATAATACTTGCCTTTCATCAATTAGATTAATAAACTTTCCTTGTAGGACTGCTGAAATATTTCGCACAGTACTACTGAAGTTCATGAAGGAATCTAGGCTATCCACAGGTGATAGATCACAAACTTGGGACAAAATTTTATCTAAAACTAATTCTGGACGCCCATATTTTTGTTGCAGAATATTCAAAATTTCATAGGGTGTTTGTGCTGTTATCAGAAGCATTTCAACGCTTTTTTTAGCTTCGCCGGACAAACTGTTATTCAATCTCAGAACATTTTCTTGTGGAGAGAAAGAACAAGTGTCATTTGATAATTCATATTGAGAATAATATATCGGCCATTTCAAATATGAGGAACCGTCGAATGTCATCAAACGATTTCCAACAGTTTGGCGTGCCAACATACTATGTATGGACTTAGTTAAGTCTTCTATTCTATTATTAGGCGAATCAAACTGATTGTGATTATCATGATGGGTACTATTACCTGCATTATCTGCCCATTCCTGAATATACTTGTCATTTTTTCCACCAGAACATTCTACATACTCGCTCAAAACTGAAAGATCATCCTTTTCCTCTGCTTCTTCTTCCATATCTTCATCATTCATTTGAAGAAATTCTTCGTATTTGGAAAGATTCTTTTCTTTATTTTTCAAACGCGTCTGGCAAATTTCTAGGAGTTGTTGACATTTCTTGATCTTCAATTCTTTGTTAGAAATGGTTTGAGCAGGGGTTTCTTCTTGAAGTTTCAATTCATGTAGTTCGCTACTAAGATTTATGATCTCTTCTTCTCTCGAAAAAACATCTTCTTGAATCACGCATATTTCATCCTGCAACTCTATCAGTTTGGCTTTCAAATTGTTCTCTCTTGATTTATTAGTCGACGTTGATCTGTTACTTATCGTCGTACTTCGAGTACTCTTGGCTTTACTCATCGTTTTTTCATTTCGTTTTTCACTGAAATATCTACTCACGGTTTTCATAAAAATAGATGTAAGTGTTTCTGCGCAGGCATTTTCTGGAAATTCCTCTCCCATGATCTTACAAAGTTGTTGGAGAACCAAAATGCTGAGTGATTCACTAACTAGTTCACAATGTTTTGCATATTCGGGACGGTCGTCTGCGAAACTGAAGCCAGAGAACGAGAGTATTGCTCTCTTGACTGGTTTTCCTTTGACGTGTATACCATATAATGCAAGGTGGAGAGCCTGTAGTAAGTTTTGATCACCAACATTCTTCAGTTTTTCCTTTATACTCGGTATATCTCGGAGCATTTTCTTCCTTCCTTTCCGCCGCTTCAAAAACTACTGACTGTATAAGCAAGTGCTGCGTTCTTTTTGTCGAAGGACCACAAATGTTTTATAGAATTCACGTTATATCAGTAAAGCTTTTAATTAGTTATCAAAGTTGTGACAGTAAAAGTACAAATTTTATTACATCTATCAAAATCATTGTCAAACATTTTTTATACAATGTGTTTTTATTAATATTACATCAACATTCAGTAACACATACAATACCGTACACTCATTTGCATCTTAATTACAAGTATCATATTATAACAACATAGATAGTATGGTAATCCTGCGGTATTCAACGGCTCTGGGATTGGTACTCTCCTTGTTGCAGCAGGATAGTAACCCCTAAAATCATTCAATGTATTAGGATAATGATATTACCAGGAGCAAACGATAAGATTTCCACAAAATTTATTAAACACACGACATGTTTCGCTAACACAGTAGCTTCGTCATGTGATATACTGGTACAATGAACATTGTGTTTAATAAATTTTGTGGGAATCTTATCGTTTGTGAAGTTTCAACATTTATCATGGACTTCCATCAAGTAACGGCCGAGTCAATTAAAAAAAAAAAATTACCAGGAGCTTTGTACTTAACCGCTTGTCCCCTACTCCTGGCTTTAGGCCTGTTCCATCCAGGGTAGCCAGTTTCCATCAGCCGATGTTAACCTTGCTCCTCAAGATGTTCATTCCTGAAAATCAAAAATAATCATAAATAGCTTCCATCAGATTATTTTGTTTTGGTTTGGTTAGGATAGGTTATGAGTATGGATTTACCTCTTGCCAGTGCAGAACATCTTCTGTGACTGAACCACAGCCAGTTCTTCTTTCTTTATATTCTGCTCACTGGTTCTGCTTCATCCTTCTTCTTTTGGTCTTAGTATGGAGACTCAACCATCATCAAGACATTGTCAACAAGAGAAAGAGGTTGACAAGCAGTTGTGAGACAGAAAGGTTAGGACTGGGAGGATTTTGCCTCCAAAAATTGTAGATGTCACCTGGATTCCTTTTTTTTGGCTTCAACCCCCCAGTATAGCATGTGTGCTTAGGAAATTGCATAATTTGCAGATTTGAAAGCCAAAATGGAAAACTTGGAGAATATTAGAAGAATCAATCATTAAGTTGATTATTTCACAATAAAGTGTGGATTCATAATATTTTCCACCTGACTGACCAGTTTCTTGTCGAAACCTTCAGATAGGCCATCTTTCATCCAAGGTAAGCCTGCCAGGAATCCTCCCTTTTGTCAGTCCGGTTACCAACATAATCAATGATTTTAGGCCTTCTTATTACCCCTTCAGTACCTGTGGAGTTGCTTCGAAAAGACCTGGAGCCTACCCTCGAACCATCCGTGGTTTTGGTGGCCTATCCACCAAACCCCTACCAATATAAATTGTCCCTATATGTAGAAATTCACGAGGTATAAGCTCACCAATCCTAGCTGCAACGGGGTTGGAGTGACATTGGCATATCATCCCTGGATGCTTGATCACAAGTAAGATCTTTCTCATTCATCAGCTTTGGTTGCCTTACTTGGTGAAGGTTGCAGACTGGCTTATTGGCCTGTGTAACACTGCATCTTTGCTTTGCATGCATGACTCTTGTGCTCACTTAGTATTAAGGATATCTTGTGCTCACTTAGGATTGAGTATCTCTCTTGTGCTCACTTAGGAATAAGTACATCTTGTGCTCACATAGAATTAAGTATAGATGGTGCTCACTTCAAATTGAGCAAAGGTATTCATAAGTGTGAAACAAAGACAGCTGGGACTTCCTTTCCATGTTCATATCAATGTAGAAGAATAAAAGTGAATCCTGTATATATCTGTAGGGCGGTTATAGGATTCATTGATGCTCAGCTATAGGCCTGATAACTGAGTGCTGGAGAATCAGCACAGGAGTTATGTGATAAAATTCATAGAGTGTCATCATTATCTTGGATTCTTGAGCTGAATTGATAATTGGATGGGACCATGAGAATAGTTCATCCAAATCATTTGTCTCACGTAATTATTATTTTGTTCTTGCATGTTCATCAAGTTTAATTATTGTTCTTTACAAGAATATGGTTGCCTTTGCTATCTGACGTATGAATTGATACGTGAACGTGACAGTCATTTGAAGTTGAAGCATCGCAATTGTCAGTTGTCAGCGTTTGTACGAGCAGTGTTGCCAGATGACCACTCGTGGTTATGTCACAGATTAACAGACCTTTTTATTCTGTGGTTCTGTGCTAGATCCTTATATCATTAATAAATCAGACTGAATAAACGTCACTTGAGAGTTGCCATTCACGAAATTCAGTGTTCAACTCATTTTACTCACCCCTCTCCCTGAGCTGTATTCTGAATAACTATTTTCCAATCGTGGAAAATACGGAAACTCAACAAAAGGGATTCCCCGAGCAAGAATCCATCCTTTTGTTGCCTCTCGAGTACCGAGGGGTAACATACAATCGACCTAACAAATGATTAATGCGACTCTTCACTCTTTTGGAAATTTCTTCATTAATGTCATCAAAGTTATTCACTACATCAGTAATAGATTTGATGCTTTCATCAATTCCTAACTGTTTCGTTTGAAAATCAAAATCAGGAGTGGCATATACAACTTCAGGTCTAGAAAGATCCGTGCTAATCTCTTTTGTCAAAAATTTTCTTTTCTGATCAATATCAGCACTATCATTAGCTATACCCCGTATACGAAGTTCATAATTCAGTTCCTCAATCCTTAGATGGATGGGATCAATGTTTATTTATTTATTTATTTATTTATTTATTCAATATTAATACATCCAGCAGGCTTACGCCCATTTACAGGTGTATGTAATAATACATGGTTATTAGTTGGATCGCTAAAAATATATACCTATATCTATACATAACTCGAAAAGAATATAAACTAATATATATATAAACTAGTTCCTCAAGGCACTGAATAGTCTATGCTTAAATTGAGACAGCGAGAGAAAAAATATATCAATACTTTGTAAATTGTTGTAACTTCGGCACATTGTTGTAAGGGGACAATGGAATTGATGTTGTGTGTTGGGCACAGCAATGCGGAACGTTATAAGATGGATGGGATCAATGTTATAATCAACTATCATGGTTCCAAGCTTGAATTTGAAAAGAAAAATACCAGTAGTCAATCAATCAAGACAACACCTTGTACACGAAACGAAAAATTCAGAATTTTTTTTTCATCAAGAAAATTCACTAAGACGCGATTGAAAATAAATCAGGTTGATTAATATGCGGAGTATTTGCCACTAACACATGTATTGCGAAACACCTTGTATATTCGGCACACACACGCCAATCTTCCTGAAAAGTATATTTTGTATTTCAAATACACAACATCAAACCAAGATCCGAGTGGGTACCTCATTGAAATTTCGGTTATACACCCTGTATGTGTGGAAAAATTTGAAAGTTCAACACCTCAAAAGCAATGTCAAAGATTGAAAGTGCGCTCCAAATTCTGAAATATTCAGTTGTATAAATCACCAAAGTAAGCTGGACATTCGCTTCGCTGTATCCACCCTGTATATGAGAATCAATAAAAGATACAAATTGTACATTGCCTGGAATTATGAAGTATGAAAATGTAATCACCTGGTATATTTTTGTTTTGTCGAGGAAAAATTAGGGAGGGTATTGGAAATAAATTGACCTTTGCTCCGGCTATGAAAATTGCATAAACATTCAAATTAATGTCAAATTATCAGGCCCTTTACGTTGTGGCGCCAATTTTATGTGACGTAATTTCACAAAAGAGAAATTAAGGTATCACAACCTGGCAGTCAAAATGTGGTAGATCACTGGTGTGGGTTCACAAAAAGATGGAAAAGAAATTATTTTATGCATTATCACAAATTGGTGAATTTTGGGCGCCACCCAGTATATGCTGGGAAGGATAGGGTGAGGACAAAACAAAAATATTCATACACAGGATTTCCAAAATCCTTTTTATAATTGTTGATAGTGATCACTTTTCATTTGACATGCAAAATCGACCTATTTTTCTGGTGTAATATTATTGAAGATTGAACAACAAACTTATGATGAGATGACCTGTTAGTAAATCTATAATATCAGCAGCAGTTTCGAATTTACGAATCCACAATATCAAACTGCGTTTACTCAGAATTTGTTAGTATCACTAATAGTAGAGATTACTCAATTGAATCCTAAATTCTTGAAATTTGAAGTTTTTACACACTGTGTTGATTGACTTCAGAAAGTAATGATAATGAAGGATCCTGGTAATGATTTATCAGCGCTGATAGATCCTTCCTCACAAACGGAAGAATATAGCAATAAAAAAAATAATGAAAAATGTTAAACTGTACCTCTTCATCTATACTAGAATGAGGATAGTGGTTTTATAGTAAATATTTAATTTGAAGTAGTGATTATAACGTTGAGGATCATCTTCTCATCACGTCGGCGACCAAGAAAAATTGTGTAAAATCTACTTATAGTAGCTCATTCACATCACACAAGATTTTGTAAATAGGTTTTGGGTAGTGGTTTTCACATAACATCCGTCTCGAAAATACAAAATTCGGAGGAACCTTGGAGTATTTATTGCCCCATATGCAATAATAGTTGAAGAAAATAATTATTCCTGATATCCATTATCAAAATAGTGACGCAACTATCAGGTTTTCATAATAGCGGCTTCCCAAGATGGCGACGGGATTACCAAAAGGTAGACGGTGGTGGAAGAAGAAGGCCTGCAAAGGTTTAGGTTGATGAATATGCTTTCTTGTTTGTGTATTTCTGTCGATTTGAATATCAAAACGAATCGTAGTAATTTTATTACTTGTCTATAGGTGTTGATCGGCCTTCATGATTATATTTGGCTCCATTTCAAACGAAAAATTCTCTGAAGCGGAATTTCGTGCAGCCTTTCAGCTCAGAGCCATTCGAGGAAGAGAGCGATGTATTTGACTCAAGCGAGAAACAATTCTCTTTTCTTGAATCTTTTCAAGACCAAATCACACCTTACCAGTGCTCCTTCTTGAAGGCAAACTCTAGTGGCCTGTGCTGTTACCAGACTGCATGTTATGATACTGTTCTCAAACATACAGGGTATTTGAAGTGTGTCATTGATAATAATAATTTGTCCCAAATACGGACTTGTCCTCTTGTTTCTCAATTTGGTTGGGATCTCAAAATCAGAAGAATGAGGAATATTTGACGATTCCGTGGATTAAGAAAAGGAAATTGCCATCCGGGACGACAATTTCATTTTTGATTTCGTGCCACCTCATTGATGAAACCTCCAGATTTGTCTGAAGTTGATAGGTGAAAATGGTGAAAAATTTGTATGCGAAGACAACAAATACATTTAGTCTCACTAATTTTTTCTTGCTGTTCTCAAAATTGTAGAAGACATTTCAAGATATTGATATACATCATGGCGTTGTTTCGACTCAGAACCTACTCATAGATTATTTCAAGGCCGGCCATGGAATAGGATTCCATCCATGAGGTCAATCGTCACCTTTGTGAACAAAGAACATACAAATCAAATATCAAATAAAATTTATAGGGTGTTGAAAAGGAATATTGTCAGATAAATTATGAACATAAAAAAATGGATATATATTTATATAAAGCAATACATTGAGAATTCGCATTTTCTATGTGATGAGAATATTTATTCTTTCTCAGTTGATTCAATAGAAAACAACTACTTTCCTGGCTATATGCCACGACAAACATTGAATTATATCTATTGAACACACACGATAAAAGTTTGAAAATAAGATATAAAAACTTCTGAAATTGAGAATTTGCATTCTCCTTCAGACAAAAATATGTATATGCACACATCATTCTGAATATTCAACAGAGAACAACTACTTTCCTCGCTATTTGCCTCGTCGAACATTGAATTATATCTGATGAACATTCAGAAAGAGAACATGAAAAATAAAGAATAAAATCCTCCGAAATTGAGAATTGACATTCTTCTTCAAATCGGATGAATTATATGATGTATAATGATATAGAAATATAACTTACCAATATATTCAGCATTGAAATGAAAATTGGAATGTATAGGAGAAGTATACTGGTATAAACTCTGATCTTGATGAGTTCGAAAACTTCCAAAAATAATCATTCATATCAGTGATATGGGAAATATTATCTCTCACACACAGGTTATATGACTTTATTGCAATGAAACCATTTCGGATTTCTGAATCCTCATCAGTAACCATGATGTCCACTCATTCTTACAGCCATTCTTCATGATATACACAATTTCCAGAAGTTTTTATATCTTATTTTTGAACTCTTATCGTGTGTGTTCAATAGATATAATTTAATGTTCGTCGTGGCATATAGCCAGGAAAGTAGTTGTTTTCTATTGAATCATCTGAGAAAGAGTAAATATTCTCATCACATAGAGAATGCGAATTCTCAATGTATTGCTTTATATAAATATATATCCATTTTTGTATGTTCATAATTTATCTGAGAATATTCCTTTTCAACACTTTCATACCAAATCAGGGGGTTCAAACTTGAAAGATGAAAACTTGTGTTTTTTATAGACCTCTAATCGCAGATTCGTGATAGAGTCTCAATTCAGAATTTCTTTCCACGCCCTGTATGATGAATGTCAATTTATCATACACCCAAAAGCATGTATGGGGTGGATCATAAGTTATGATCAATCGAAAAAATAAGCAAAAATAATCAATCACTCTTTATCTTGGTTATGAAGAATACTAGACCCATAGAATATAGACTATTCGAATGCACCTGGTATAACCCATATCAATAATGTCTCTTTCCTGAGAGTTTTATAACATGAATTAACGAATTCTCCATAATTATACCCAACAAGAGCCCTATTACACTTCTGCAGCTGATGAATCTGACAGTTAATAACTCCAATTCATTCGCCGGTAGATATATTTGCACAGCTCCCAATGAACATTTTCAATTTCTGGCAGTAATTTGACAAGAATAAATAGTATTTATCGAAATTCTCCGAGGAATTTCGAACAGGAAAATAATCAAGAATACGTTATTTTCATGAACAATTTTCCTAACATGATATACTCTCTATTATACAGATTTTCTGGACTGGGTGGATGGAAAATATAAAAGCTTGATGTTACAATCTTTGGGATCTTGTGAATCGTAATGAATACAAGGTCGTATGAATCGAAGCAAAGTTGCACTATTTTATGCCAAACAAAATGTTGTTCTGAAACTTAGTAAATTCCAAATACTTTCAGAAATATGAGAATAAAACAAAATTACCTGGAACCTCTCTCTTATTCATTTCACAAGGTATTTTGATAATTTGATCGAAATAAATAACACTACTTCAAAATCATTTTTATTTCGCTACATAATGGTGTTCTCCAACATAGAATCCGACGTTCTGTCTTCCAGAAACCATCATCAACTCACTTGTTCTGAATACGGACATGGATGATTAATTAATTTTCTTCCGCGTTCAGACAGCCTAGAAGCTATGGGCTATCACAAATTCTTCTTTTTTAATATTTCGTGCACATGAATTGATACTTTCTGTATTTTTTCCGATATTTGATACGAAACTCTCGATTTTCGTGAGTTAACAAAACATTCAAAAATATCTTCTGAGATTTCCGAAGGTAGGAAAACCAGAGTAACAGACGAGCATACAGTTCATGGTGTGTATATCAGGCTAGTGACCCAACTTCGTAGACGATATTCATCATGATAATAATAATAATAATAATAATAATAATAATAATAATAATAATAATAATAATAATAATAATAATAATAATAATAATAATAATAATAATAATAATAATAATAATAATAATAATAATAATAATAATAATAATAATAATAATAATAATAATCCCCTCCGTGGAGCTGTGGGACCTTGTCGTGGTGGAGGGGCTCAGTAGCTACGATGATTCTGAGAGCGATGCCGGCGGGAGTATTATACTCCTGGTAGGGTCACCCATGCCGGTAAGGTCGAAGATGAGTAGTGAAGCTAAGGACAGCTCAACAGGAGTAAACCTGCAGAAATCCGGAATCTAAGGTGGAAGAAACCGTGCCGAGAGATGAATGGCTACACGTAGTTAGCCGCTAACGATTCCCCGTGAGCACCTGGCGAACCTCACCTGTATATCAGCCTTGCTGTGGTAAGGGAGCACTGCCATAGTGGACCTTTATTTCTACCCTGCTCGTGGGAACTGAATGGATCAACTAAACCCATCAACCACCCAAGAGGTGCCCCCCTCTCAAAACAGAGGCAATAATAGTACGAACCAAGAGACGACGGTACACCCTCGGTTCTTGGTCGTCAAGAGAAAAGAAGGAGACTTTGCCACAACAAATCCCTTCTTGATACAGAGATATATTTACGGACAAGCTGGACAAGTTAAAAATGTGAGAAAAATCAAAGAGGGACTACTGATTGAAACGTCATCTGCGGCACAATCAAGACAAATCTGTAAATGGAATAAATTTTTGGATTACGAAGTGGAAATCATTCCTCACTCGAGATTGAATTATTCCAAAGGTGTGGTTAATTGCAAAGATTTGCTCAATTGTTCGGAACAAGAAATTTTAGATGAAATGAAAGACCAAGGCGTAACTGAGGTCAGACGAATAAAAAGTAAGAGGGAAGGCAATCTTGTTGATACTCCCAATCATATATTGACATTTGATACCCCTAAATTACCGAGAGAAGTGAAATGCGCCTTCTACCTTCTGAAAGTTCGCCCATACATTCCAGCCCCGCTACGATGTTTTAGATGTCAACTTTTTGGCCACACTGCTGTACGATGTACTAAAGATCAAGTCTGCGTATGTGGAAAGCCTCTACATACTGGAACCCCATGCCCGCAGCCAATCAAATGTGTTAACTGTGAAGGCCCCCATTCAACCAGATCGAGAGATTGCCCAGTTTTCAAACAGGAGATTGCTGTCCAAGAAGTTAAAGTACAAGAAAACATATCCTACAGTGAAGCTAGAAAGAAAGTTATCATAAACACTCCGAAGCCTAGAACTTCATATGCCCAAGCAACTCTTTCTCACCCAAACCCCAATCCACATGACATAGTCAAAGAGCTGCTTCCGCTCTTGATTGAAGCTATCAAGAATAATTTCACCACCCCATCCCCCTCTACATCGTCATCTCTCAGAAGACCTCCTCCCCCCTTTCCAGGTTCACTTTCAGGACAGCCCTTCTGCCGACCCGCGTCACAATCATCCAAACGTGACAGAACTGATAGTTCGGACAGAGAATCTGTAACGAGTGAAAATGTACCTAAGTCCCAAGATAGACCGAAGAAAAAGAAGGGTTGGCCTAAAGGCAAACCCAGAAAAGGAAGCCCCCGCTCCCAACCTCTCAATTCCCAGACGGACACCGATCAACTAGACCTAACTCAGTCTAATTGTGATCATCCTAAGGGATAAACTAATTAAACTGTGATAATATAATCAAAAACTGTGATAAAAATCTGTGATACGAATTTTATTTTTGTAATGTCATATATATACATATTTGTTTATATATAAATATATATACCTATATATTTTTATAATATTTTATGTTATTTATCTTGTTTCGTCTATTTATAATATCTATTCCATCATATCTTCTTCAACAATAGATAACACAATCATTCAGTGGAATTGCAACGGCCTCATTCACAAGATAAGTGAAATTGAAATGATAAAACAAGAATTTTCTCCCCTAATATTGGCTATCCAGGAATCTCACTTGGAGCCCAATAAACCGTTTCATCTAAGAGGATTCCAATGCTTTCGCAAAGACACCCAACCTGTCCATAGAACAAGAGGAGGTGTAGCAACCCTTGTCCGTGACAATATTCCTGCAAAGGAAATAAGATTAGTAACTGAACTACAGGCGATTGCTATTCAGATTCAATCCCCATTGAAGGTTACTATATGTAACTTGTACTTACCTGATGGAAACTGGTACCACCATCACATCCAGAGCATCCTCGATCAACTTCCTAGCCCATTTCTGTTGCTGGGGGATTTCAATGCTCACTCTCCTACCTGGGGAGGCAGAATCTTGGACACCAGAGGTCGACGCTTGGAATCTGTAATAGATGGAAATAATTTATTACTATTGAACAACGGTAAAGCAACACATTTCGAAATTCGATCCGGTCAAACCTCTGCAATCGACATCAGTCTATGTTCTCCCCATCTCGCCACGAGACTAACATGGGATACTTTAGACGACCTTTACTCGAGCGACCACTTTCCAATCATTATCCGTGCTAACAGCCCCAGGAGAACATTCTCAATGAAGAAAAGATGGTTGCCAAGCAAAGCCAACTGGGATGAATATACCAAAAGGACCAACATCCCTTTTCTCCCTGATGACATTGAAAGTGCTGTTGAGATCTTCTCCAGTGCCGTGATAGATGCCGCGAGAGCTAGTATTCCCATGTCAAAGCAATCGAAATCCC
Source organism: Phaedon cochleariae (assembly GCA_918026855.4). Taxonomy (NCBI): domain Eukaryota; kingdom Metazoa; phylum Arthropoda; class Insecta; order Coleoptera; family Chrysomelidae; genus Phaedon; species Phaedon cochleariae. Next base: position 44,889,126 of record OU896709.1, on the reverse strand, counting down.
ATCGCCCAGTTCCCTGGTGGAACGAAGACATCAGAAAGGCAATAGCAGGAAGGAAAAAAGCTTACAACAAATTCAATAGACACCCAACTCTTGACAACCTGATTGAATTCAAAAAATCTAGAGCTCTCGCAAGGAAGCTTATCACTCAATCGAAAAAAGCATCGTGGGAAGAATACATATCCTCAATAACTCCCGATGTTGGACTCGGAGAAATTTGGAGAAAAATCAAAATTATCTCTGGAAAAAATACTTCCGATACCCCAGAGCGCCCCAGAGGCTCTTATGTGTGACGATAGAATGATAACCGACCCAATAGAAGTATGCGAAACATTCGCTGACCACTTCGCGGAGACTAGCAGTTCAATTAATTACGATCCTCAGTTCTTGGATATAAAAGCGAATGATGAAAGGTATGTACTCAATTTTCACACTGATTCCAATATGAACTATAACACTGCCATTACAATTGAGGAACTGGAATTCGCTCTCGAAACGAGCTCGGAAGCCGCAGCTGGCCATGATGATTTGTTGTATTGTATGCTCAAAAACTTACCTATGAATGAGAAAATCAAACTCCTCAATTTGTTCAATTCTATTTGGGAATCAGGTGTATACCCGAAACAATGGAAAACTGCCATAATAATCCCAGTACTGAAACCTGGAAAATCACCTTTGGACCCTAACAACTTCCGTCCGATCTCTCTTACAAGTTGCCTGGGCAAATTGATGGAGAAAATTGTCAATTCAAGACTCTCCTGGTGGATGGAATCGAACTCCCTTTTGTCTCAATATCAGGTTGGCTGCCGCAGCAAGCATTCTACAACAGACGCTCTGGTATTTATTGAGAATAAAATCCAGAACTCATTCTTCAATAGAGAGCATCTAGTAGCTGTAAGTTTCGACCTAAAAAAGGCTTATGACAGAACATGGTATCATCTTCGATAAAAAACTGTACTGGGCAGAACATATCACTCATCTGATGACGAAATGCAAGAAAGCTTTGAACATAATCAGGTGTATGTCAAATATCAGATGGGGTGCAGATAGGGAAATCCTTTTATCCCTCTACAAGTCACTCATTCAAAGTCGACTAGATTACGGTGCTATCGTTTACAATTCCTGTAGACCTTCGAGACTTAAACAGTTGGATATACTCCAACTGACAGCCCTCAGATTTGCTACAGGTGCCTTTCGAACGAGTCCGGCGGCCTCACTACTATGCGACTCATCTACTCTACCACTCAACTTGAGGAGAGATCTTCAAACCATTTCATATTCTTCCCTTATCGCTTCTCGACAATCGCACATCAACTATACTATTTTCTTAGGTGAGGACGACTACTCCAATAGACCGACGATATCCAGACCAACGCGAATCCGAAACTTGGAAGCCTGCAGGAAATATTCAATCAATGAGTACTCAACATTAAGCGAAAATGTGTCCATATACCCCCCTTGGCAACTCACTAAGCCGAACATAAACATCAACGTCGCATTATGGAAAAAGGGTGTTACATCCGCTTCGACCTACAGGAACTTGGTATTATCTGAACTGGAATGTTACCAAAATAGCCTCATTATTTTCACAGATGGTTCAAAAACGAATGACGGAGTTGGTGCAGCAATGGTGATAGGCGAAGAGGAATATAGCTGGTCCCTGAACTCTTACTGCTCGATATTCACCGCGGAAATATACGCCATCTGGCAAGCCCTCTTATATTTCTCCTTCTCTAGGAAACAACATTGCGTAATATGTTCAGACTCATTGAGTGCCGTCAACTCTCTAGACAACAAATTCACCAAAAATGTATGTAGCCTCAGAATCCTAGAATTAGTCACTCACCTAAAGTCAGAAGGTAAGAAGTGCACTCTTCTATGGGTCCCCAGCCACTGCAATATCTTAGGCAACGAAAAAGCAGATGTTGCAGCAAAACGTGCAGCCCTCTCCCCAGTTGACGAAGGCATTCCTGTTCCAACTGTAGATATAAAAATTGCAATTAAGGAAAAAATCAATGAAACATGGCAAGATAGATGGTCAACACACGATACTCATTTGAGCATCATAAAACCCGAAATTAAAAAATGGACTTACCCCAAAACCCTGAATAGGAAGGAACAAGTTATCACCTGTCGCTTGAGAATAGGGCACACTCACCTCACTCACGGCTATCTCTTAGCTGGAAACCCTCGTCCTCGATGTGACCACTGCGATATCAGACTATCCGTTTCACATATATTCTCATGCCCAAATTACACCCAGCTGAGGAATAACTTCGGAGTAGATCCTGAAATAAAAAATATGGTGAAAAACAAAGAAACGATCAAAAAATCACTCACCTACCTTGAACACCTGGATATCATCAACAGAATATAGTTGAAAAATGGCAGCTAAATGATCTGAGCAATCGAATGCTGCCTAATCACAAAAAAAAAAAAAAAAAAAAATAATAATAATAATAATAATAATAATAATAATAATAATAATAATAATAATAATAATGATAATAATAATAAAAGGCAGGAGGGCAAATCTCTTAGAGGGGTGCCCATGGTGAGTGGCGACACCACCTTTCCGAGCTGAGGGTGCAAAATCGGACTGGCAGCGAGAGCGCACCCAGAAGGAGAAATTTATTTCTCCTTTTATGTCAGCCGTGGGCCTACTAGGTCAACCACCTGGCAGGCCCAATTACTCTAGTCCCTATCAACAGAGGACAGGGCCCCCACAACCGACCCCAGCCGGATAGGGGTCAAAGGCAAGGTGGTGGGGCCCAACAGGACGGACAGCCTGACAACGACCGCAACGACAATGGACGCCTTGAGTGGACAGATGATCTTAGGGACGACCTTCTGCAGTGCTTCGAGAGCAGCGATCCAGGGCGTAGGGGATACATGAGGCGGATGCATGCTCTGTGGAATGAGCAACACCCAGAGCATGGAGCATTCACTGCTCAAAATCTGCGGGATTATGTATCTCACCTACGCGCTAGGCAATACGTGAGAGTCCCTTCTCGGCAGACAGATGGTGTGGAGGAACAACAAGCTCCACCCATTCTGCTCGACAATGAGAGAGGGGACCGTGTGCTTCCTGAGGTGAGCGAAATCAGGAACCGCAGGAGCCTACTCAACATCAAGGCCCTGCGGCCCCAAGACCTTGCAAGGATGGATGAATCGCTTCGAGGAACACTTCCAGAAGGGGCTGACATCTGGCACATCAACTGTGCCGTGTATGACGTCGTTCGGTCCTCTCTACCAGAGAGATCCATACAAACGGTCTCACCGACTGAGAGAGCCGATCGGCGTGTACAAAAGATGGAAGCCAAGATCCAGTCGGCGAGACAACACACTTCCCGTATTCAGTGTGTGATGGATTATGTGAGTGCCAACAGGCCATTCACATCGAAGGTGCGACGGATAGCGAATACTTTGCGTCGCACCCATCACACACTAAATGAGGCAGTGCTATCCACCATCAAACAGCACTGCCTCGAAAGGATACGGATGTTAGTGGCTGCAAAACAGTCACTAAAGAGGCGAGCAAGAGGGCTGGCAGAAAATAAACAATTCCGCGAAAAGCCCTCTCGCTTATTTCAACCGCCTCCAAGTGTGGTTGAAAATCCGCCGACTGCTGATCAGGTGGAAACCTTTTGAAAGAGTATTTACGAGGTGAGGCATCCATTGAACAGAGATACTCCAGCCCTGGCGCAGTTCGGTACCTTCTGCGGAAGATACCGAGAGCCTGAGCCCGAATTACTGCGCCAACTGATAACCACTGAGGAGGTTCGAGAAGCCCTCAAAGGCTCCAAGAACTTTGCTGCTGCTGGTCCCGACGGGATCAATAACTTTTGGTGGAAAAAGTTTCCCTCTACCCACCACCATTTAGCCAGGATATTCAATAGCTGGCTGAATGGGGAGCATCAAACCCCTGAGTGGTTTATCGAGGGGCGAACCGTGCTTCTCCCTAAGACTGGAGATTTGTCCAATCCGAAGAATTACAGACCAATTACCTGCCTGAATGCATGTTACAAGTTGTTCACACGCATCTTGTACATGCGAGTACTCCTAGTAGTTGATCCGGTTTACCAACGGATTTTTGAGCAGCGTGGGTCAAAGAGAGGTGTCGCTGGCTGCAAGGAGAACCTGTTGATAGATAGATCTATTACACAGGACTCTGTGCAGTACAAGCGGAATCTTTCTGTGGCCTGGATCGATTACCGAAAAGCATTTGACACAACGTCACATGAGTTACTCGTGTACTTGCTCAAATGTCTTTCGGTACCCGATTCTATAGTGAGATGCATAGAACAACTGATGCTGGTCTGGAAGACCCGCTTCACTATAACATCAGGTAATGCGAGAGTTCAGACAGAGCCAGTCATCATAAGGAGAGGGGTATTTCAAGGGGACTCCCTTAGCCCTCTCCTATTCTGCATCTCACTTCTGCCACTATCCGTTGAGCTCCGCAAAACCAGAGGATACAACTGCGGCCCACCCAGTTACCGGAGGCATAAGGTCACCACTTATTCTATGTGGATGACCTCAAACTTTATGCCTCTGGTGAGAGGGATATGGACCAATCCCTCAGGGTGGTGCAGGAGTACACGCATGCAATTGGAATGGAATTCGGGATGGACAAATGTGCACTGGTTCATCTCAAGAGAGGACGATGCGAGAACCACGACAAGGACGCGCAGCTCGTGGACGGAAGCATCCTACACCACCTGGATGCCGGAGAGACGTACACCTACCTGGGTGTAGAGGAAACTCACATCCAGAAGGCACAACGGGTAAAAGACGCTCTCCGCAGCAAGTATCGGCAGCGGCTCCGACAGATCTGGTCGTCAGAACTGTCGGGGAAGAACAAAGTCGCTGCGACTAACATGCTTGCTGTTCCGATCCTACTTTACTCATTTGGAGTGATAAAGTGGACTCAAGTCGAGCTGCGACAACTTGACGTAAGTACTCGCAAGATGATGCATCTCCATAGGAGTCTGCATCCAAATTCGTCCGTTCCACGGTTATACATACCTAGAGACCAGGGTGGCCGTGGACTCTTGAGCTTGGAGTATCTCCATAACAGAATGGTTCTGGATGGCGCCTGCAAAGTCATCAGGAGTTCGTATCCCCTTCTGCAAATGGTCAAAACCCATGAAGAGGCAGGAGTAGGAGCTTTTCTTTTTAGGGCAGCACGTCGAGCAGCCGATTAATTGTCTCTGATTTTCGACTCAGAGCGCGAGGCTCAGGACTCAGTTACTGAGCTAGAACCCGCTCGGAGAAAAGCCCGCATCAAAGCTGCAGAAGTGAAAAAGCTCCTGCAGCTTCACATGGATAAGCCCATGCATTCGGTCTACTTCAAGACCATTGAAGACCGGGGCTTATCCAAAGAACTGACTTTCGCTTTTCTTAAGTCAGGCGGGCTCAAATCGGAAACAGAGGGGTTCATCATGGCATGCCAGGATGGGGTTTTCAATACTCTCGTCTACCGTAGCCGTGTCATGGGTATGGAGGTCCCTGACACAAATTGCAGGGCCTGCCGCAAGGCGCCCGAGACAATAATGCACCTGCTGTCTTCTTGTACGGTCTATGCAGTCTCGGCCTATATCCATAGACACAATGCGGCATTGCGAGTGCTCTTTTATCACTTGAGGCACTCGTACGGAATAGACGAGATCTCAGTGCTGCCCTATGCTCCGGGAGATATTGAGTCCGTTGTGGAGAATGAGAGGTGCCGAATTTATTGGAACTTCTCATTCCCCACCCTCAGGCAAATACAAGCTAACAAACCTGATGTAGTCCTCCTCGACCATCAAACCAAAGCGATGTTCGTGATCGAGTTTTCGGCGCCAGCCGAACCGAACATCGTTTTGAAGGAGGAGGAGAAACGGACTAAATATCGAGATCTTCTCTTCGAACTCCGCCGGCTCTATCCAGACCATTCTGTGGAATTGGTCATCCTGATTATCGGCTCCCTAGGAGGCACACGACACACGCTGCTCTCGGAGATCCAGAGAATCCCAGCGTGCCATGATAAGGCACACATCCTGGCTGGTGGAATGCAGAAGGCCGTCATACTAGGATCATTGCGTCTACTCAGGGCACACGGTACTTGGTCCCAGTGATTACTCACCTCACAGGCTGTGAGGAGTAGTCACTGGATTTTATCCAGCACGACTCTGCGAGACGTCGGAGGCCGCAGGGTCGTGACTGGAATTATATGAACTAAAATAATAATTATAATAATAATAATAATGATAAAATCGTCTTTATTCATCTTGCAACAATATCAGTAGATTGAAATTATAAAAAAAAATTATTGTAGTACAAAGATGAAGAGGCGAAGTGTCAGCTGATGCTGTTCTACAACTTAACCGTTGAAGAAAAAGAAGGAAAGAAGAGAAAAAAGGTATAGAATACAATAGTACTATGGAACATATTATAAAGAGAATTGCCATCGATTGTTCGACAATCGGAAAAGTCTTGAGCTATGCGAAGTAGAATATATATTATATCATGCATCGAAATATCTATCCATCATTTAGTGATGCTTTCAGTTTCTTTTTAAAATTTAGTAGATTATAATCATGAAAATCAGTAGGTAGAGAGTTAAAACATTTAGTGGCTGTATATGAGAAGCTTCGTTTATACAAACTGGTTTTGTATTTTGGAATTGCCAAGGTATTTTTGTTTCGTGTTCTCGCATTGTTAAAGTTACTGAATCTAATCAGTTTAGCAGCTAGATAAGTTGGGGAAGATGTAGTTATTACTTTATGGGTTAAAGTGAGTAAATGGAGTTTCCTCAATTTTTCCAGTCTCAGTCAACCTGACTCCCTGAATTTTGCACTGATATGATGATATTTTCGAATACCATAGGAAAATCGTATGCAAGAATTCTGAATACGCTGTAATGTGTGTGCAGGGCCGTAGACCGCGTCATAAAGGATTGGCAGAGATTTAGTTTAAGATTCGAGGTGGGTAAAATGTCCTTAGAAGGGTATAATTGTCTCAACACATTGAAAGAGCTTTGACACAAATGACTTACGTATTTTGTGAATCGTAATTGCTGATTAAACCAGACACCCAAGTTTTTGCATTCATTGACAAATGGTAGTTGTTCGTTGGAAAGTTTAAGTGAAAAGCTCCCCTCAGCTAGTGCACATTTTGATTTTGTTCCGAACAGCATAGCATGGGACTTGCGCGGATTTATCTTTAGGTTATGTGCAGTGAAAATATCGAAAAGATAGGTCAGATCATCATTTTCTTGTTCAGATGTTAAGAGGGCGTTGTTTATGTCAAAGCTAATATAAAGTTGGGTATCATCGGCATAGTGATGAATATGACAGTACTCAATTGTCTCATCACAAATATATTGAGAAAACAGTAATGGCCCAAGAATGGATCCTTGAGGTACCCCAAACTCTGCAGGTAGTGTTCCTGAAGATTCACCATCAAGAGTGATTGACTGAGTCCGAAACGTGAGATAACTCTTGATAAGAGCTACTGAGTTCTGATGAAATCCAATATATTTGAGCTTCTTTTACAAAGAACATCATGATCAATGGTGTCAAAAGCTTTTGTGTAATCCAACAAAATAAAACACAAAGATTCACCTCTATCTACTGACCGAAACAAGTCGTCAGTGACTTTCAAAAGTGCAGTGGTGGTACTATGACCAGAACGAAATCCAGATTGGGCTGAAGAAATTATATTTTGACTGGAGACGAAATCGAAGATTTGTTCTTGAGAATCTTCTCGAATGCCTTCGAGAGTGCAGGGAGGATACTGATAGGTCTCAAATGTGTCAATTCAGTAGGAGAGTTGCATTTAGGTATAGGTAAAACATTTGCCATCTTCCATACGGTTGGAAAGTGATTGGACTCAATTGCCTGGTTGGATATAAAGGTTATATGATTGATTAAATGCTCCTTCACCAACTTGATCATTTTCAAAGAGATCTCATCAGAGCCTATAGAACTACTTCGTATTGCGTTAATATATTATTTAACTACCTCCGAGTTAACAGTTACAAAATTGAAATTGTGATTTTCACGTATACATCATTATACTTATCCAGTAAAGCCAGTTGATCATTGGTTTTATCTGGGTAAGAAATATTCGTAAAATAGGCATTGATGCGCTGGGCGTTTCTGAGATTATCAGGAAGGTCAGATTCGTTTTTTCTGAGTATGTCCAAATTCCTCGAAGTATTTCAAGTCTGTCGCGAGTCTTTTTTTCTCAGAATAGACTTTAGGTATTCCTTGTTTTCCACGCGAATCGCACGAGTTGTGTAGTTTCTGAGGTCTTTGTAAATGATCGAGTCAGATAATTTCTCGGATTTTTTGAATTTTTTGTATGCTTTGTCTCTCAATTAAATGATTTTCCTTATGTTCTCAGTTGACCAAGGTGCGGGCGGTATAGTAACCCTCACTCGACGAGAGGGGGGCGTGTAAATTGAATATCTTCAAGATATTTTCATTGAGAATGGTTAGCATTGCATCGACATCGTTAAGAGTATGAATCGAGTCCCAATCGATAAGCATAAGGTCTTCATAAAAATGATTAATATCGAGCTTCGAAGAATCCCGGTAAGAAATAAATTTTATTTTATTAGTTTTTTGTATGCCTTTCAATTCGCATTTGATTAAGAGATGATCGGAAATTCCTTGAAGGTCAACTGTATCAATGTGAATTATCAAATTTGTTTCAGAGCATACGAGAATTTCAATGAGGCTCTGTGTTGTGGGGGTGACTCTCGTAGGAGTGTTTATTGATTGCTGGAGATCATATAAATTGAGCAGATCGTGGGAATGTTCAGTACGTGAGTCAGTTGACAAGAGATTGACATTGAGATCACCAGTTAGTATGAATGAATCGCAAGTAGGCAGAAGATCATAATAATATATACTATTTTCTAGCTCATTCAGGCACTGAATGAGATTTGCCTGAGGGGGGCGGTGAATTGTACCAAAAATGTACTTTTTACCTTTTATTTTCAACGAGATCCAGAGTTGCTCTAGAAAGTCACTCATCTGAGTAAATAAAATTTCGCATTAATAAGAGTTGTGTATGTAAATCCTAAGCCCCCACTTCTGCTCCTTCTGTCAGCCCTAATGAAGTTATATTGATCGATATTGATCGCATCAGAACAAATTCCAGAGTGCAATCAAGTATCGGCTAGACATACAATGTCGATATTTTCTTCGATAATATGATTCTTCAGACAATTGAATCCCGTCATTATTGACCTTATGTTCATATATACCAGTTTAAGCATTTTAAAGCACCTGAAGAGAACTGAAAGCTATAATGATTATATGATGAATTTATAATTAATACTACAATTCGAAATAGTTTAATCAATATAATAAGATGAGTGCTGCATACGGCGTAAAATCTTTGAATGTTTGGAACTGTGTTGTGTAGAGGCTTGCGAAGGTTGAGTGCTAAGCTTGGGGGTAGCACCACTCAGGGGAGGTGCAGCTGTATTATTATTGCTGTTAAGTTCAGATAAAGTGAAAACTTCGCCGTCAATCACTAGAGAATTTTCGCAGAGAGGCCCTTGGACTTGGCAGCTTTGAGATGAGTCACCAGTTGTTTCCTTTCCTGTCTATCCTCGTAAGGCAAGTTGACAACAAATGTGACACCAGTATTTTTTGATAAAGCTATGTTAGCGAAAATTTCTGATTTCTTTCAGTAAGATATCAAATCCAACACTAGAGGCTGATTCTTGATACTGTTATTTATGTAACATGAGTTGATCTCAGATTTAGTTAGATTCACTCTCATGGTTTTTGAGATGAAGTTCACGACACCGCTGAGGGGTGGCGCCTCGTTTAGCTTTAGCCCGTAGATGAAAAAACAATTTTTTCGCAGACTCCTTTCAGTATTAAGCAATCGAGTTTTGAGTGTATGGTGTTCTTCCTCCAATGTTTGAATAGTAGTTTCCAGGACCTGATGTTAAGTGCATTTTGTTGTGCCATTCCGGAAGTGATGAAATGAGTGGGCCCAAGAAAACGAATCGGCGCCAGACAATGCGAACATTTCGAACTGTAGAAACATTTAATATGTTCAACCTCAAAATCTGATCATATTATATTTATCCTCGTAGTTTTCTTTGTTATCACAGATCTATAACAATTTTACCATTTTCATCATGGTGCTTTTACTCATATGTATCGAAAATTGATATAAACTCACCTTATATCCATGATTCTCAACCATCGTTCAAGAATAATGATTGAATTTTTGGATGACATCAATGCCTTAGATGGAGAAAGTCCCGTTTTTTCGTGATTCTCTTCAATTTCTATTTATTATCAGCTTGTATGCGATAAATGCTGAAATTTTTTTTTACTGTCAATTTCCATGTCACAATGATAATCACAAGTCACTTTTTCTTGTTTTTCCAATTTTCAATCCTCCTCATGAGAAGGCATGCGAATGGGAATGGCAATGAGTTTGAATGCACAACAAAACGTGTACAGTGCCAAGAACCAGATTGAGATATGGCACCTATTAAGATCAAGATATAAAATGAGTGTAGTTTTCATTGACTCATAACATATCAACAAAATGATGTTAATTCATTACACAAGATGGAGTTTCAGAATAACCCTATTTTACAAGTTTTCAGCTCGTGTTCCTTCATACGGGATGTATAAAATTTTGCAAGATTCTCATACAATTCTCAATCAATCAACACGTCATATTTCGCTAACACTGTATTTTCTTCAAGTGGTATTTCTACCTGTGGAATCAATCTAAATAATATTGATTCTCCTAATCCTTATATTCTTTAGTGAGTTAGCAAAACATGTGTCAATAGTTTGAAAACATGCTAGAAATCTGATCGTTTGTATGGTTCCCCACAATTTCCATCAAGGAACGGCCAAGCTGAGATATAAAATATTCATACTGGTAATTGAGTTCGTAACACTTCTTATTTTTGAATGCTTTATTCCAGAATTATTCACTGTTTCATTCCATCGCAGCTAATCAATTATCTGATTTCACCTTCCGCAGTCATACAGAACACAACATCATTCGTTCCTTCCTCCATCATAACTGCTTTTGTCCTCCAGTATCCCTTGGATTTTATGATAGACCATTTGGCATCAAGTTTTTTCGTGTTCATTCGATATAGACCCTGGAAATATGAGTAGGTAATTGATGACTAAATTGATCTAACGAATTACTCATAGATAGGTGATGTATCGTGGTGAAGAAGATAATATACTATTGGATGGTAAAGGTTGATTGTCTTGGATTTTGATAGGCGATAGTACATCATCTATGGAGAACAGTTGCGTTATAAGTTTGTTCGAGACCGTTTCCTGATGAATAAATGACGTGTATCACATTAAGATCATTGGGAGCCATACTATTCACAAAATGTGCAAAATTTGAATGGTTTTGACATACTTGCAACCTGTTCTCAATCGAATGTGTATATCGAAAGCGACACCAGAAATCGAATTTTGTAGTGGTATTTTTCATTCGGTCAGACAGACAATCAAGAGTTGGTTCTTCCTTCTGAAATATCTAGTGACGTCAAAAATCCAAAGAGATAAAAGGAGTTGTCGACTTCATAGTATCCACTCCCTATGGAGAATTTCTTTCAAGAATTTCAATCATCATCCACAGATATTCAACATTATTCCATTCTGAAATTTAATAAGAATAGCTTGATTCTTTAAGGAGGTATGATGACAAATACAGATTCTGATCGGAACTCGTACACCTTGTACTCAATGAAATATATCCACGAATCTCTAAATATTCACTGGAGTTGATAGTAATAAAGACATTTTGGGTGTGAACGATGGCAATAGGAGAAGTAATCTTCAACTTCTACCAAAAATTTGACTCAGTCTGCTCGATCACAAAATAGCAGAAGTTATGATGCTTCAACTGAAACATGAAGGTGAATATCAATCGGTCTCATCTTACGGATCGATCCCAAGATGAGTACTCTCTTGGAAATAATCACTTTTTGGTGTCTCCATCAGAATCATGGAATACTTATATGTGTGTTGGTGTGAGGAATGCAATATTTAATCATACACAAGATGTGTAAGTAGAATACAACGAGAAGGTACCTAACAAATGGAATGCCCTATAAATTGTTGTTTAAACCCATCTCAGGATACTTTGAAAAGTGATAATGCTATAACAAAATTGGAAAGCAATACGCCTTATACATGTCAATCAAATGAAGACATTTGTATTCCGTTTGAATATTCAATTATTGAATCGCGAAGCGCTCTTGGCAATTCAGTCATCATCAGTGCTATACCTGCATGTTAGTTATGCTAAATATGCATGAAATATTGATATCGAATGTGGAAATTACTTCCTTGTTTATCATTAACAGGTAGGTCCAAACTCCATTCAACGATAAATAAGTATCCCGATAGGTTTCTTGAATGATTACAAGAATTATATATAATGAAATTTTGTTCAGGTTCGTAGGCGGAAACGAGGACTCATTAAATTCTGTTAGATACCTATATCTAATGATAGTGTGTGAATAGAAGTGTCAATGTCGATAAATGGATTGATGTAGCTTTGAAGTAGACAAATGCCAATCCATAGTGATCACATAGGTGGAGAATTGGCAAACTGAGCATAAAAACCTATTCGAGATTGGTGATCCAAGTAGATTGTAATGGAGATCACTCCAGAATCGATTCAAGATTGCAGTGTGCCATTCATCGCCGTGTGAAATATGTATCCTCCTATTCCTCCGTTTCCGCAATAAATGATCCTGGAGGCAATAAATCTACCTTCTAAAATCTTGGAACTGATTTAAAATCGGTTGAATTCTTTTGAAGTCAAAATCTTATCAATCTGAGCAAAAATATTTGGTGTCTCACTCCAATCATTTCGAGGAACGTGGTAAAAACGGAGTTTATTGATTATTATTTCGATATTATGATTCAACCTATTGTTTTCGGAATTCATGGAATGATGAAGGAATAATGAACTGATTTCATTCAATCTGTCATAATATGTCAATGGATTATGGATTCAATACATCATGATATCATAATGATAATCAGATTCATAAATACTTGATCAGATCATGATATAACTTTCAATAGTCGCAATTTCTTTTCAACTTGCCGGTTTGACAGGATGTCCTAAAGGTGGTGTGTATGAAAATCCTTTCGACCAGGGATTATTTGGATTATCCATCAGAAATCCAAAATGTGGAATGGTGACGTTCCTCAGATTCTCACAAAAGCTCAGGCTTTCTTTGCTAGGGCATCTTTCAGATATCAAAATCATCTGGAAACATATAACTGATAAAATAACGTGTGGTTTCAATCAGAGATGATTGTCTTGTGAATTATGTTTCTGGCATTCGAGGTTAAGAATGGATGTCTTTGAATACAAAATGGAATATTCCAAGGGGCGTTGTTTGTCTTCCTTCTTCTTTGATCTAGAAATGCACCACCCTAGAATTAATTTTCCATACAAATACACAAGAAATGGGAAAAACACGTGTACAAACAGCAATTTGCATATTATCAATAAAATGTATGTGATACTGAAGTAAAATTCCGATATAACCGATTTTTTGCTCACACTGAGGAATATTTTCTTGATAAAGAATTTGTGGCTTCGGTTTAAGAATTCTCGAGGTATATCCTGCAATATTCTTGAATTCGAATACTTAATAATACGACTGACTCATAGGAAATGACCCAGTTCATAACATCATTTCCATTTTTGTGAAATGATAACGACCATTTTCTTTACTCCAGCTCTAACGAAATAGACTGTGCATTTTTATACCAATCATACAAATAAAAATTCCTCTTTCACCTCTTCATTCGCAGTATTCATGGTCATAATCTGACGTTGCGATGACATAGAAACTACGGAGAAACATTCCTAACTCCTGGCTTAGATTGAGAGTTATACATATTTTACCGTAGTTATCATGTCATCGCAACGTCAGATGATGACCTTGACTACCGCTTCTGTGATGTTTGGCAGATTGATGCTCTCGAGAGATTTTTGAGGAAAATAATGACTGTTCTGCCAATTCGAAATAGTCTCTTTATTAAATTTTAAACTGGGTCATTGAAAACGTCAGTGAATGTCTTTGTCTTCCAGATGTCATTTGTACGAATATAAAATGTCTCCTGGAAGTAATGAAATTATCATCAAGATATATCACCAGTTATTGCACTGCGCAAAGCGAAGATTGCACGTCGAAAACATCTCGTCGCTAAAACAACACATTTGATACAGTGTCGCCAGACGCCAGTAAACAATACAAATTTTAAGGTCACATGCTTTATTGCGAAACTACTGGTGATCTTCTTGCATTTTTGCAATCATGAACTGATGATTTCTACTAAGAATATCATCATTTTCGATGATGGGAACAACATAAGGTTGAAATGAAAAATTTTTGAAAACTTTTGGAAACAAAAAAATATTTCATCGATCTACCTGAATAGTGATGATGAGCTGGCTAGATTTGCTTAATCTTCTCCGATATGGTGGACTGTATTACTTGTGATATTAAATGAATGATGAATGCTTAGATAAATGCTCAAATGTGTACTTTTATCAGAATGAAAAAATGCAATTAGTTGTCAACAATTTTTATATGTGAATGTCAAGTCTGATACATAACAACGTACATAGCAACGAACAAAAATAATGATATACAGCTACTATTCAAATATGGTTCTCGGGCGAGCGAAAAGTATTCAACCACATACAGGGTATTAATTCAATATACAGAATACCCACAATTGTCCATACTCCCCCGCGTTGAACGATTGTAGCGTTCAAAATAACAACGGCACATCTAATAACGTTAGCAGTAGATTTAGTCTCTGGTTTGCAGCGGCAACGGACACACTTTCGATACTGCTCTCTTCAACGTCCCGTGTGGCGTTTTGATAGTCACTACTCTAACAATGTTGTCCCCTCCGGGATGTACTTGTATAATTCGACCTAGTAACCATTTGCAGGGTGGTAAGTTGTCCTGTTTTATAAGGACCAAAGTTCCTACAGTCAGCTGATTGTCACTTTGCTTCCATTTATATCTTTGTTGCAGGTTAGAAAGATAAAATTTCGACCATTGTTTCCAAAAACTTTGTTGAACTTGTTGCAGTAATTGGAATCTGGATAGTTGGTTCAATTTCATATCTTCCTCAAACATTGGATCAGGTGCAGTAATAAGCAGCTTGCCAATCAGGAAGTGTGAGGGAGTGAGGGGATTCATATCATTGGGATCGGATGACATTGGATATAAGGGTCGGGAGTTTAATGTTGCCTCTATCTGCACAAAAATGGTCACAAATTCTTCATATGTGAAAATAGTATTCATCATAACTCTGCAGAGATGATGCTTAACACCCTTTATGTTGGATTCCCATAATCCACCGAAATTTGGTGAGTTTGGTGGAATAAAATGCCATACAATACCATCTTCACCACAATTGCTGACTATTTCATCATGAGAATTGCTAAGGAATTCATAAAGAATTTTTATTTCTTTTTGGGCTCCAATAAAGTTGGATCCATTGTCTGAATATAAATGGGCTGGCTTGCGCCGTCTTGCTGCCAACCTTCTTAAAGTTGCAATGAAAGATTCAGTGCTGAGAGAAGTTACTAACTCGAGATGAATAGCCTTGCTTGCGAAGCAAATGAATAAGCAAATATAAGCTTTGTAAGTCTTACAACCGCTCCCTTTTCGGTCCTTCAAAATGAAAGGTCCAGCATAATCGACCCCTGTTCTAGTAAAAGGAGAGGAAATATTGACACGTGATTCTGGCAAATCTGACATAATGCTATTTATGTGTTTCGGCTTAAATCGAAAACATCTGATGCATTTTCTTACAACAGATTTTGCAACATTCATTCCCGAAGTTGGCCAATAGTTTTGTCTCACTGTAGCTAATAATAATTGAGGCCCCGCATGTTGCAATTTAGAATGTTCATGTTCAAAAATGAGCCTAGTTAGTATATGTTTGCCATCTAATGATAACGGATGTTTATTATTGAAATGCAGAGATGAATGTTTCAGTCTGCCTCCAACTCTAAGTAATCCATCTGTATCTATGAATGACGTCAATGCTAATAATCTATGCTTAGGATTCAATGCTTTGTCATTTTTCAGAATGGATATTTCACTAGAAAAACATTCATTTTGATCTAATTTTACCAAATTTAACATGCTATGATTGAATTATTGAACCGAAAGAGGTCCACATTGTCGATTTTCATTCGATTTTTTGGCATTGTTCATAAATCTCAAACAATATGCATAAACTCTTACCAGTTTTCTCAAAAATGAATTTCACATCTATCGCTGTAAAAACTTTGAATTGTTTCCGTGATCCAGGAATGTTTTCCTTCAAGGAACATTTGAATGGTTCTGGAAAATCAATGCCTGTGTGTAAGAATGATGGTCCTGACCACCACAATTCAGAGTTTTCAATCTCATTAGGAAAAATGCCACGAGATGCAATATCTGCTGGATTTTCCTTAGAGCAAATGAAATACCACTTGTGAATGTTTGTGATAGATTGAATTTGAGATATTCGATTACCAACAAATATCTCGAGCATATTTGCTGGAGTGTTGATCCAGTGTAACACTATTTGTGAATCACACCAAAAAAAATGTTCTAGCTCACAAGTGAGGGCTTCAGAAATTGTTTTTACCAATTTAGATAACATTAGAGCACCACAAAGCCCTAGCCTTTGTATAGTGAGTGTTTTTATGGGCGCGACTTCAGTTTTTGCACACATTAAACTAACCTGACATTGCCCTTCGTCATTAATACTTTTGATATATACAGCACAACTGTATGCCCTTTGAGATGCATCACAAAATCCATGTAGTTCTAATTTCAACGATTTATCTAAAATTACTTGCCTTGGTATTTTTAGATCATTCAATACGAACAAATTATTTTTGAATTGCAACCATTTCTTTAAAAGACTCGGCGGAATATTATCATCCCACGATAATTTCAGTGACCATAATTCCTGTATTAAAATCTTAACCAAAATAATGCATGGACTCAGTAAACCAAGAGGATCATAAAGTTTTGCAATATCAGATAAAACTTTCCTTTTTGTGATTGATATATCATTTGAAACCTCAGAAATTTTATAAGATAGATCATCTGATTTACTACACCATTGAATACCTAACATCTTCACTTGCTCGTTATCTCCGATCTTGAGAACACTCCTTTCATCAGATAGGTTTTGGAAACCCCTCAGTACATTATCTTTATTCGATACCCATTTTCTCAGAAGAAAAGAGGCCGACTGCAAATTATGGTCAATTTCCTGGCAATAATGAGTTGCTTGGGTTTCATCAGAGAACCCAGTTATCAAATCGTCTACATAAAAATCGCGTTCAATTATTTGTGAAGATATAGGATGTGATTTGGAATGGTCATATGCTAATTGTTTAATACATCTCATTGCCAAAAATGGTGCACTAGCAGTGCCGTATGTCACTGTGTTTAACTGAAAAACTTGCAATGGTTCACTTGGATCTGTTCTCCAGAAGATTCGTTGAAGATGTCTATCTTCTGGATCAATGAGTATCTGGCGATACATTTTTAATATGTCGGAAATTACGACTACTTGATGCTGTCTAAATCTCAGAAGTATTTGAAATATATTATTTTGAATTGCTGGACCAGCATATTGGATATTATTCAATGATTTTCCAGAACTTGTTATACTGGATGCATCAAAAACAACACGCAACTTTGTTGTTAAAGAATCTTCTCTAATGACACCATGATGTGGCAAAAAATAGCTTATTTGGGAGTGCAAAAGATCATCATTCAATGGTTCCATATGATCCAACAATTGATATTCATCCATAAATGACATGTACTGAACCTTCAAATTGTTATTGAATTGAAAACTCCTTTCTAAAGCAATAATCGTTTAATCGCCGAAGACTTTGAATCACCTAATTCAGATGGAGAATCTTTCAACGGTATCCTGACAATAAATTTACCAGTTGAATCTCGTCTTGTGTTATCAATGAAATGCTTTCCACAGAAGATATCCTCAGAAGAATGAACCTTATCATTTTTCTCTTCAACTATCCTAAATTTTTGAATATCATCATGCAGTGAGTCTTCCGTTGTAAAATAACAGTGCACTCGAGAAACCGGTTGTGCTATTACACCTGATACAACATAACCAAAAACTGTATTTTGCAATAATGGTAAATTCTTTCCCAAAAATATTCTTCAATCAATAATTCCCAGAACAAACCTGCTCCAATTAACATATCAATTTGTTTCGACATATGGAAACGTGGGTCTGCTAACGGTATATCCTTTGGAAGCTTCCAGGTAGAAATATTCAAATTATATCTCGGTAACCCTTCTGCTATTTTTGGGAGTACAAAACAGTCAACTGATGCAGAAAATTCATTATTGATCGATTTTATTTTTACCATGCATTTTTTGTTCAACATTGATTCAATGTTATCAATGCCCATAATTGATATATCAATAGTTTCAACAGGTAATTGTAATATTGCAAAAAGATGTTCGGAAATGAAACATGACTGACTTCCACTATCTAAAATGACGTTAATTTCATGAGAATTACCATGATAATCGGAAGCATAAATTATGGCAGTAGACAGAAGAACATAGCTATCGCTTGCTTGACATGAAAGTGTAACTGAACATGGCTTGCTTATCTGTGGATTATTGAGAGTTTGATTATCCTTATCATTGGTTGGTGACTGAACATTATCATCTGTAGATGCTGAATCTTGAACTTGGCTGAATGATCTATGTAAAATCGTACTATGCTTGTATGAACATTTTTGACATGGACCCATTCTACATTGTTTACTGATGTGTCCTTCACAGAGACAATTGGAACATAACTTCAATTCTTTCACCTTTTCCCACCGAAGAGGTAAAGATAAATTCAGAAATTTGGGACAATGATATATTAAATGAGATTGATTGCACATATTGCACTTTATTCTGGACGAAGGATTAGACACAGAATTCTCATCAGAATAGAATGATAATTGGCGCGCGCATCGCCTTTGATCTTTTTCTTTATTTGGAACACCTTGATTGATTTCTAGAGTTCCCAGAAAATCTGCTTTATTTTTCAGAAATGTAAAGAAATCATTCGATTTTGGCAGATTTCTCTCAACTTTGACCTGTTCCCATTCACGTACTGTACATTTATCCAACTTTTATGAGATTAAATAAACGATGAGTGCATCCCAATGTTCGGTTGGTTGGTTTAATGATTTCAGAGCACGCAAATGTTTATTAACTGTATCTATTTGATATCTTGAACCAGAAGCAGATTCTTTGGATAAGACTTCTAGATTGAATAATGCTTTGATATGATTATTAACCAATAATCGCGAATTATCGAATCGATTGCATAAAATATCCCAGGCTACAATGTAGTTTTGAGAAGAAAATTCCAAACTTTGAATAACTTCCAATGCATCTTTTCCTAAAGTAGCTCGAAGATAATGATAATTTTGTACATCAGGAAGTGAATTATTTTTGTGTATCAAAGACTCAAACGTGTCTTTGAACTCCATCCAATCATCAAAATTGCCATTGAAATTTGGTAAGTTGATTGGTGGTAATCTAACATTGCTCAACCCTGACCCAATAGCAACTGACGGATTTACAGTTGCATCGAGAGTTGCATATTGATGATTTGGATCATTTGAAATTGGCTACTGAAATTGAGGATTATTCATTTGGATACTATTCATTTGATTATGTTCATCATCATTAACAGTACTATGTACCTTCACAGATGAATTTTTGCATGATGTGGTACTTGAATTATCATCAGCTCGATATTTTTTGAATTTACTCAGTACATGCTTTGCAGACGATAAATATTTCGAATATTGTATTTCAAATCTTTTACGTTCTGAATAATGTGACTCTAGCGAATCATCACTGCAAAGTAACTCAATATCAAGCTGAATTTCCTCAAAATCGTCTTTCAATTTCTTGAAATCATGAACCTTCAATTGTAGTTCAATAATTGTTCTTTCTCCTATCTCTCCCTGTTGTAGGAAAATGGCATCAATTGGATCGAAAAATGCTGCAAAACTTGTTAACTTATACTTGGATGAACCTCGTTTTCTTATTAATAATTGTTTCAAATCACTTTCTGACATTATTATGAGTGGTTCAATAACTCGAAATTCAAACTAAAATGATGTATTGTGATGTATCGTTAATTCTTGAATGATATTTTATGTTTGTAATTACTTCAGAATGAAATAGTCATGAATCTGTGAATGAATGCGATATAAGATACCTCAATGGAAAGTAAACTACAGAAAAATGCTATATTTGCACAAAATGAAGAAATGTTTGATCAACCTGTACAACTAGAAACATCATTAAATGGGATAAATGGGATAGATAGGAATGGAAGGAATATAATGGAATGGACTCACTTCTTGTTCCCTTGCAATGAATGCTTTATCGATGATAACAAACTTGTAAATGATCAGCTCCTTGTAGATATGCAGCTCCTTGAAGATATCCTGGGCTCGAAGTACCAAAAACTATGACTATATTTGCTTAATCTTCTCAAATGTGTACTTTTATCAGAATGAAAAAATGCAATTAGTTGTCAACAATTTTTATATGTGAATGTCAAGTCTGATACATAACAACGTACATAGCAACGAACAAAAATAATGATATACAGCTACTATTCAAATATGGTTCTCGGGCGAGCGAATAGTATTCAACCACATACAGGGTATTAAGTCAATATACAGAATACCCACAATTGTCCATGAGCATTGATTACTTTCGCCTCCAAGTCAACTTGTGATATCGTCAATTAGAAATTCAGAAGGAATATCATCCAGAAATACTTTAATAATTCATATTCATTCGTATTATGGAGATTGGAAATGAGTATAAGGGCCTTCCGATAGTTATCCAATCCATTTGAGTTTTATATTCACCAGGATTCAAGAATTGGAGCTTCGACTCGAAGCTGTTTTCAATCAGTCATCCTGTATACTGAGTATGTATGTGACATAGTCGACTCCTTTTTATAATGGAAATAAACATGAAATATACGCTTGTCAACTCTCTTCGGCATTAATAGCAATATTCCATCACTTCGTATTGCAAATAGGTTGCATCAATATTCTCTATCCTAAAATGAGCACAAGAATGATGTTGAGAGTTCGCATCATACTGATCGAATGAATGTTCCCTGAGAATATCAAAAAGAAGTTCTCGTGAACTTCATGTGGTCGATAAAGCCATTCTAGATCACAATGATGCTTTTCCTCTCCTCTCCTCTCAACCACATTTCTTACGTTCTTTCGCGTTCTTTCTTTGTCTAAGCTCGAATTATTAGTTATACAGGCTGATACACGGTGGATGGCACCTTAGACGTTTCTAGTGAACCAGACAATGGATCACTTGACATTTTCCTATATCTATTCCCGTTTTTGTGGATGAAATTTATTCAATTTTTTTTCTGAAACAATATGCGTCCGGAAAATGCTGATATCTTCTTGAAAAGAAGTATTATGATATCGAAAGCTGGTTCGGAGTTGAGTGATACTCCAAGGCTCTCCATAATTCAGCCTTATCTACGTTACTCCTACACATAATAGTGGGAAATACAGTTATTTCGTTCTCTTGATGAGTTAAGATACTGACGAAAAAAATGTTTCTCCTGAAATAAAGATATTACGTGTCCCATAAGCGTATTTTTGTTAATGACCTGGGGTGGCCAAAATTGGCTCTGTCTTGTTCTTCTTAATCTCATCACTCTTGTGAGTTGAGTATAAAGTCTTGCTTCTCTTCAGATGACGAAAAGAAACATAGTAATACATACATAAGATCAATTATATTCACAGTACAACAATTATTTGATGCTCACCGTTCCGAATGGAGCAAATTCCTTTGTTACATTCATACTTTGGTCCACGAATATATCTCCATCTTCTTCACGAAACTTTATAATGACCTTTGCCTTGGTGTGTGGATATTCTTTGCACATTCCGTCAGTTTTTGTTACTGTGAGAGCTCTGATCTGAGAAATGAACAGAATTGAATGATGAATTCATGAAGTTATGCAACGAACACTTACTCCTTCGAAAGAATTCAGTGAGACTATAATTAATATCCATGTTGATATCACTTTATCAAGCTCCATTATGACGAGAATGCAATAATCAACAAACTGAATGAACTCATCTCTATGATATCTCTTGATATTGATCATAATTGATACTTAATGATCACAACTATACAACCAATTATTCTAATCAGTTGTTATTTTAATATCGTTCATTGAATTCATTGTTGGATTTTATTCCGATCTGGAAATGATTGTTGATATGATGTCAAACCCATTTAAGCATTATCTCGTAACATCATCATGAAATATTTACTAATACATGAAATAAAATGGGTGATTTGGATCGAAATGAAAACATCCATATTATTCGAATTCGAACATTATTAGTTCAAGGAAAATGCGAACGAGTTCAATAGTCAATGTAAAATCATTTTGTCATATGCTTTTCATGCCATAAAATCCGTAACATATAAGGGGTGTTTCAGTTTCTTGTAGCAGGACATTAACAGCTTGAAGATGACAGTTTTCTAGAATGAAAATCCCATTTGTGAATTTTCTCCTACTATTTTTGGAATAATTGATTAAAATTTGGTACACTCAATAATTGGGGCCTTTGAGCGTTCTTGAATACCTACAGGGTGATATACTTTCAGGGGTCGTACCCAATTTAACCCTGTAGAACTTTTTTGCGTGCCGCCTTTCAATGGGACATGGACTCAGATTGTCTCTGCAATTTTCGCTCCATGTATGTTATTCAAAAACTGTATGGATTTCGAGATAGATACCAAGAATAAATTAGTTGTGATACACTTCATTCGACATTTAGTTATTGAAGTTTGAGGATACGAACAAAATAAAAAAAAATATATAAATTTCGATAAAATATCTTACAGTGAATGCTCGAAGTATAAACCGTTTTGTCCCAGACACATTTCAAATCGACGCTGAATTGAACGTCTCGCGTTATTTAAATGCTGAACTGTTATTTCATGACACGCATTTCTTATTCAATGGATAAGTTCTCGTGTTTGAACCGAGGTTCGATGAATTTTCTCCTTCGAAAATCCCCAAACAAAAAAGTCTAAAGGGGTCAGGTCTGGCGATCGTGGGGGCCATCCAACCGGCCCTATCCAACCAATCCATCTGTTTAGGTGATTATCATCTAGCCAGTTCCTCACATTTCTTCCAAAATTTCATTTGGTATGGAAGCTTTCGATCATTCTATTTTCCAATAAAATGTTCAAGAAATGCCAAATAAGTGTGTTTGAGAAATAACGGTTTTACTACAAGTAATTTACTTCTGGCATTTATCTCGATATCCATACAGTTTTCGAAAAATTCACATCCAAGCAAAAAGTTTCCAAATTGAAAGGACAATCTGAATCTATGTTCCATCGAAAGCAGAGACGGAACGCAAAAAAGTTCTACAGGGTTAAATTCGGTACGACCCCTGAAAGTCTATCACCCTGTAGGTATTAAAAAACACTCAATAGCCTCAAATATTGAGTTTTTGAAGTGTATTAGGTGTATTGAATTTCAAATCAATTATCCCGAAAATTGTAGGAAAAAATTCAAAAAACATAAAAAAAATCTGAAACTTCGACTCCCTGTGAATCGAAAACGATGCTCCCACGCATATATGATTGTATGAGATTTTCATCTTGGAGGAATGTCTTCTTCAAGCTGTTAGAGTCCTGCTACAAAAAACTGAATCACTCTGTAGAAATTGGGTTGAGTATCAGATGAGAAATACTTCTAGGTAATAGTTTGTGGATGTCCGACAACCTGAACATCGATTTCACACAATTACTTCTCAGTTTACCAACTGACTAAACATCACGTCGTGGTGACTTCTTCATTTAGTGATAACTGATAATTTATTGTCGTCCTATGAATGACGTCGGTACTACGTCGATTCTGCAACTTTGAGAGGAACTCATCATTTGCGATTCAAAAATAATTCAGAAGTGAGAAATTTTGATATAGGTACACCCCGAGGGCAGAATGTGTTACAAGGGCAATTTGATCCGGCATTCGACTGTATAGCACAATGTTTTTGTAGCGGGTAGACTTCCCTCCACTACATTATTCTACGGACGTTAATTCCAGCATTTGATGAGATATTTTCGCAGCACGGCATTTAGGTATTTGATTCAAATTGGTACCTTCAAACTACAGACTTACTTATTTGTATCGTACATAATTTATTTCAACTACTCACCAGATGAAAGTGGGATACAAAAAAATTCACCAATTATGACAAGCTATAACTGGGTAAATCTTGACCGACTTTAGATAAGCAACTGGAGGTAGAAAGCGTGGTTAATGCATCATTGGCGTCGGGTTCCTTCTTCGCGTTCAGTTCACGCAGAAAACCCGGTACAGGAATTCCCCACAATTCCGAAGTAAGCAAGGCGTAGTACTCTCGAATACGATTGGAGTACATTGAAACTCTACAAAGAGTTGAGTCAATATCTTCAATTGTGAACGTGAACTCTTATATATGGTGGAATGTTCCAGACAACAAAGAATGACAATAATACAAAGAAAGTTACATCAACTGGGTTCAGTTCCCTATGATATTATGTTTATTTCAACTAGCTATTTGGTTAACTATCACCGACAATTCCTCTCCAATTCACCATATTCTCCAGGTGGAATGATTGCTGAATCTATTACCGCATCCCTCGTACTTTCAACTGACAAAGATGGTCTGATGTACTGCATTTAGAAGTATCCAATACCAAAGTTCCAGTAAACTTCAGTACGTACTGCAGTACAAGAGTTTACTGTTCCATAATGCAATTATGTCCATGGAAATATATTAGGAAACACGATGCGAATATCACTCCATAGGTCCTCGCTATAAGGCGATATGCACGGATAATCGAACAATTCATAGTTGCGTGCACTTGAAAAGTTCGCCATCAGCAATTGATGCGAATTTCCTCAAGTCTTGTCAAAAGGCTATGTCTGCGAATAGCAAGTGATGCGAATATACCGATGTCCTCGTCACAAGGCTATATGATTGCAAAATTCTCAAACAGCTGGTAGTCACGAGCACTTTGAGACCTTGCTAGTGGCGATTGATGCAAATATCCCAAAGTTCTTGCCTGAGGGCATCGTATGAGAATTTCAACGTGGGATATCTTCAAGACCTCGCTGAGCTCATCCTAGGCGCGGACATTTGGAGGAGATATAGCGTTCTTGGCGACCTCTCAATGAAGTTACAAAAAGAATAACAATGTCCTTAAAGGATATCTTCGAGATATCTCCAGGACCTTTTTGTGCTGTCAGGGTTCACTATCACCTATAATTATAGGTTGTTTCAACGTATTCAAAGAGTATATATCACTGTGGCGGAAGTATTTCCTCATTCATAATTTTTCGTGGTGAGATTTACAGCAATTCTAGTAGTTTGTATCATTCTTTTTTTTGCGTGTTCTCTTTGTACAGGGTGTGTATCTGAAGCTTCTCACGTTTCAAACTTTTGAACAATAAGTCGGAAAATGTGAGGGGCCCTTTGATTTTTTTCCAGATGGTGGGTGAATTGGTGGGCGAATTGTTGGGCCGATACTTCGATCATCTTTGAATTTTTCTATATTAATTGCGTTGCGTTGCGTTGTATTCTGAAATGTGTCTCTGTTTAGTTCAACAATATCTGAATTTGAAGTAGGTATATTTCTTCTTGAGATGCACATTACCAGTTGCAAGCAAAAAGGAGTCCATGCAATTTAGAAACAAATATTAGTTTTTAATGGATGAAATCAACAGTTTCATCCATCGTTACATTCGAAAAGTTGCAAAACGGAATTATAACATGCTTCAAGGAGTTAGAGTTAACACTGCCTTTTTTTTCTGTAAAGAACTCAATATCATGAAATAGATCGCAGGCAACGTTAATTTGATGAACAATAGTCCTTCTGAAGAATTTCATGATGGAGCTATTATAATGATCGGAATCATAGAACTTCAACCCATTTCGTACCATCAACTGGAAAATCAGCTTTTTTTTCACAACAAGACTTGAAAGTAGCATATTAAACAAATAACACGTTGAGAAGGTTTATCGAGGTTAGTAAAGACAAAACTCCTGAATTCGAGAAATCAGGGGTGTATAAATTGAATTGTGGATCTTGTCCTAAGGTATAATTATATCAGTCAGACAGTTCGTACATTCAATCAGCGCCTTTGTGAACATAACATGAATTTTTTGAGAAAGAAAATGAATTCCACATACGCCGATCATATATAAGGAAAAAACATGTTTTGATGATAATTCCGGAATTTCACACGTAGAAATCGAAGGAATGAAACCCAATCCCCCTGATCCATTAGAAATCAACCATCTCAAAAATTCTAACATTCAACTTAACGATCAACTAGACCTCCATAGTTCACCACTGTTGATTTTGTTTTCTTAGTAGGTAATGATATGTATTTGCCATCAACTCTTTCAAGTTAATCCGGTTCAACCCATTCCAATGTGAATATTGTGCCTCTTTTTCCGAAAATGTAGATTCATCGATCCTGTTGACAGGTAATACCTATTCTTCAGGATGGGGAAGTAGGATATATAAAAGTGAGGTGAACCAAGGTACGTTCATAAATCATATCTTTCTTTAAGTTTTCACGTTTACACTATACGTTTCGCGGCTCACGAAAAGATCTGTAGTGTTTATTTTTTGAAAACATTGTTTGTCAAAAATAGTCAGGATGTGGAATAATACGTTGGGTAAATGCCTATATACTAATTATTTGTTGTAGATATGATCCAAGCAATATCAAAGACGTCGAAGAACTATCAAACATCTTGCATGAGTTAAAAGATGATATACCAGTGTCGGAACAAATGGAGAGATCTAGTGAAATCCAATAATTCATTCTTTTTCCACCTGATGATGGCGCAGATAGCGATCTAGACGATGGGGGCTTTCATGAAGAATACATTTCAAATATTCGCGATATTGAGAAATGAATACTGAAAGGATCAAGAGACATTGTTTCGAATCAGGAAGTCAAAGATGTTGATGTCACCGAATCAGTTATCGCCGATAATGATTTATCACCTGATTTGATCAAAAAAATTCGCAACTTTCAAAGAAGTTCATAGTTTCAGTGTTCCAACTAGACAATTGTATATCAGAATATCAGAATATACCAGAGTCCCAGAAGGAAGAAACTATTGGGAAATAACTGTGCAGTTAGTAATAGTGAATCAAAAAATAGATCCGAAATGATTCATTGTTTCTTATGTTCCAATGATAATTCTCAAATCGATGAAGACCATGAAGTTTATAAAGTACAGACACTCATCGTCCGCGTCGAGAAAGTGTCTCAGGATCTTCTTCAACCTAGAGGAAATTGATTCTCACTTGATGAAGCCATGTAACCCTGTTTTGGTCTGTCGGACCTGGAATAATTCATATGGAGTGAGCCTATCAGATATGGCTTCCGATTTCGGTGTTTCACAACAGACAAATATTTTCTGAAATGAGTATCAGTATTGAAGGTGGTGCAGTTCGATTCAATGGACCATCTCATTCATAACCATGAAACAAAAAGAAGATGTGCTAATTGCGTTGTGTCAGGTTTTGTTGTGTCAGGACTTCATCCTGCACTTGTTCCAGGACGTACCACACAAATCCACAATGATTTCTTATTCCTCTTCATTTCATAATTCACTTAGTGTTAGATGAATCCTACTGTCACAAATGGGTTATTATTCCAAAATCATAATCGAAATTGTTGATTCAATCTTTCCATAAACTGCTAATCGTTCTTCTCCACATTGCACCGGAAGTTAATGAACATTTTGAACACATTCTAACATTGACTCATCGATAACTTGTACGACCGAGTAACCACTAACAGCAACTTACCGATAATGATCCAAATAATAACAGTACTAGATATTCCAGATGAATTTAGATTTGTGGATATTAAAGGAGTCAGTTGATTATCGAAGATCGAGTAATTTCTGTCGGTGGTGGAAACTATCGATTTGTACAGTCGGTTATTGCGTTGATCAGTTAGAAAAGTCTTTGTGCGTTCTACCTGACCACCTATTTTCGAAATGACTTCTTCTATAGTGTAAATACTATTGAAACATTTTCTATATTATATACCAGGGGATTCCAGACCGATTCGTCAACAAATCCGAAAATTGCCACAGGCAAAGACAGATATGGTGAAGATATGTACTAGCTATATACACGTAACTGATCAATAGAATGAAGAGAGGAAGAGAACTAAGAAATAATCACCTTTGCTTGAACACACAAGTACAATTGAATAGATGTTACATTTCTTCACATAGACGTTTAAAATAACAAGTATTTCTCCATGATGATAACCATTATAAATCATACAAGATACTGTTCCAGATTTCGGCTTCAACAAGTCTAGATCTGGCCTACATTTCGGACTTCAGTCCGGTCTACGCTTGTGGTCGGGATGCTCAGCGGATGTTGTCAGTCCCTTTGGGATTTACAACGTGGGTTGAACACCCTTGGACCTTCGGCTTGAACTCTAGGACTTATAAGTCCGAAATGGAAATCCTGCTCTTCAATTTTCACAACAGAAATTGCACTCAGGATCCGGCTTACTTTTAGGACTTGAGTTCGGTCTTTCCTCTGAGTCCGGATGTGTTCTAGTGGTATGTTAGCTTCTTATGAAGCTTTCGACTACAGAAATTTTCCTGGACTCACAGCTTGAACACTAGGACTCTGAAATTTTGATTGGAAATCTCTTTTTCCAATTTTCATTACAAAGGTTGTTTCTCTTTGGCATGGAATGTAATCCATTTCATCTCATTTTATTTTCCAAAAATTTTCAGACACCCAATTTGCTCACCTTGTCAATTCTTTCTCGCGCTCTGTGGTCACTATGTCACTTGTCAACTTCATACTCATCTTAACTTAGTCATTGACATTGACACTGAGTCTCTGTCAAAAATATTATCATGTTCAAAAATGTCACATATTCGTCAGATTTATAAAGGTTGAGGTCCCTCGTGCTCTTCCAGGACCTGAACTAAACAAAAATTTTCGAAATGTATTTTTGGAAAATTTCAAAATAACCCATTAGGGAACTTTTTTGTCAAATTTATGTCTGTTCCTACTTCCGTTTGTACCATAATGATGTCTTTGATCTCGAATTTTTGGACCTTTCTGTGACTATTGACGAGTAAGTCATCTACACTTTTGGATTCGCTTTTTGGAAATACTCATAAATATTACTCACTCGCAGGTTTAGCACTGATGATGGCTTTTTAGCCGAAACCGCTTTGCGATTTGATAATGAATTCTACACAAAATACAAAATTTCTTCATTCTAAAGACATATATCGCAAACAAGATTTTCCAGGATATAGATAATCGAGCCATCCAATAGTCGTTGGGCATTGCCAGTTGTCCGAGTTAAGGAGAGATATGAAGAAACCTGGTTCTGTGAGAACTATCGCCGATTCAACAACTTGACGAAGATGAACAGCTAGGTATCCTTTGCCTCGCATTGACAACACATTCGAAACGTTTTCACAATCAAATTTTTCCTTCACTGTGGACCAGAAAAGTAAATATTAGCAGGTGAAAATGGACCCAGTCAATAAGGAGAAGACAACATTCATTATCGGCACTAGGATATGGCAATTTGAGGTGAATTTGGACTTTGCTATGCTCCGTACACCTTTGAACGAATCATAGGGAATATATCGAATATGGAAGACATGTCTGGTCAATTCGGATGATATCATCGTGGTCGTTGAAATTTTTAAAGAATATCCTTCCAACCTAGAGAAAATTTTCAAGAGACTACATTCTGCAAAGTTCACGCTCAACCTGTTGAAATGTCATCTGCTGTAAGAACGTGTTGATAACTTGAGCAGTACGAGCAGTTAATCGAAGGCCAGTACCAGAAGTCGAGCACCAACTCAGAGTTTCTTTATATCCTGCACTCATATTCGACGATACGTTCGTATGTTCTCGTACGTATATCGCAAAGCTTCTGATTCGTCTCAGTAAGACAGCACGCACCTCTCACTGAAATCTAGAATGCTAGGCTGCCTTCGGTGCTCTGACGAAACAACACTTGACAACGACAACGATTCTTGGGTCACCGCTTCCACAAGGATCATTCATTCTAGACACAGATGCCAGCAATATCGGAATTGCGGGAGTTATTTCGTAGTATCAAGATGAACACAAGCGAGTCATCGGTTATTTAAGCGAGGTGTTATCGAACGTAAAACGATTCTACTGCGTTAGCAGGAGAATACCTTCGTCAATGGTCCAATCAGTGTAGCACTTCTACTAGTACCTTTCCAGAAAGGATCATGCTGCATCTAAATGGCTCCTGAATTTCAGGAAACCTGAAGGTCAAGTTGCTCATTGGATAGAGACTCTTCAGGAATATGATTTCGATCCAGCATACGAAACCGAAACCTCAAGGAATGAGAGAAAGCAAATCGTCGCCCAGATGTGTTCATGATGAAACTTCAGGAGGACATGTTGGAATGAAGAAGACACTGCAGCGGTTACGTGAGCGGTTCTTCCGGGTGAACTGTAGTGACGACGTCAGAGAATGTTGCCGTTGATGTACCATATACTCTGCCAGCAATAGCCCCCATCGTGAACCATAAGACAATACAAAGTTGGAGCCTTTTCGAGGGGATAGCAATAGATATTTCTAGGTTTCTAGTAACTGATAATGGAAATGCATGGACTATTTCACGAAGTCGGGTGGAGCGTATGCGAGCCGTTACCAGGAAGCCCTAACTGTCCCACTGAACCAACTCATCAGTCGTTTCGGGGTACCTCTGGAACATCACTCTGATCAAATTAAGAACTATGACAGTGAAGTATTCCAGCAGCTGAGTGAGAAACAAGGAATTGGGAAGGAAGAGAACCGACCATAGTGAGGTATCTCTGCGGAGTCGTGGATCAAATCCAGAAATACTGGTACTAACATCTCCCTCTCTTTGTCTACATGATGACCTACAGATCTGCAGTACAGGCAAAAAAACTATTTGGACTAAATATCAGGCTTTCATGTGACTTGGTCTTCGGATGTAGACCTGGAAAGGACGTGGTAGGAAACGATTGCATTAGGAATCTGATGAAAAACCTACACGACATCAGAGGTAAAGGTGCAGGATACGCAAAAGTAGACCTGGTGTGGTTGTACAATGCACGAAGGAAACGAGGTTTTTGTCCAAAACCACACAGATCTTTCGAGGGACCTCATAACGTGAAAAAAATCGAAGATGTCATTAACCGCATCAGTAAAGAACCCAGCAACAAATCAAGAGTCGTTCATTTCAACAAACTTGCACCATTCGGAGATACACAAGATCAACAAGTTCGACAAGTATTTTCGAAGAAGGGGAGCTTCGATTCGAAGAATTCATTATGACATACAGAATTTCATGGAAAGTAAGGTTTGGCGTCACCAACAAAGAGAATCGCGAGCTATCCGCTACTCCTGTAGACTACGCACTAGCTCATTGTGTCGCTCAGAATCTCCAGATGTCTCAAGAAATAGCGAACAAGTTCATGAAGAAATTCGGAATGTTGGAGGAGATTCATCAACAGGGTCTTTCCGTCGGTCGCGCACTAGAGTTAAAAAATACCAAAACTGGAGGGGATAGGTATCTGTTCGATCTCATAACAAGAAGAAGATCTCAGGAACCCACTAACAAGGACCTGCAAGGAACGCACGTTGAACTACGAAGCTCATTCCAAAAAAGGGACATACAAGAGATAGCTATCTCAAAGCTGGGGGATGTCTTTGGATTCACCGGAGTTAAAATCATGATAGGCTGCTAGAACTCCATTGTGAATTCAAGAGAGAAGACAGTGCCATGCTACTTTTACCATACCTCACGTTGTAGAACTGAAACCAGTTGCCCCTACCTCCATAACGAACAGAATGCAGGAGGGGGCAGATCGAATATATTTTCTGTGGAGGGGCTCTGAAACATTATCAGGAAGACAGGAGTACAACAAATGACTCTGTGACATGCGTCCCGGATTGTCTTCGAGTATAATAATGATTCTGATATGTAAAAATTATTGTTATTGTACAATAAAGAGATATTTTTATCTGAGGAGCTTCTAGAACAAAAGGGGTGTGACAAAGATCATTCAGGAACGTTCAGCAAGCGAAGCCTGTCAAGAGATATGATATTCAAAGATGGCAGGACCGCAGCCGTTAGTCAAACAAGTATCAAGTGACAAAGAGACATATACTGCGTGATATGAATCGTTCAACATAAATAGTAGTAATAGGTTTGTTATGAATTGGTGTTTCCTAAGTTGAAATACATCAATTCTAAAATTGAAAATGTCTTGTTTTCTTCTGGTCCCGAATAACGTTACATTATTATTCGGGCTCTCTTCTGAATTCAATGATTTTTTTCACGAATTTATCCACTATACTTCAAGAGGGCACTGAATTCGACTTACGCACTTCACACAAACATTATGTATAATATATGTTCGGATTCAGCTTTCCATGGAGATTTCAGAAATTGAATAGTATATATATGGTGTTTGGGTGTATGATAAATAGATATTCATCATACAGCGCGTGGAAAGGAATTCTGAATTGAGACTCTATCACGAATCTGTGATTAGAGGTCTATAAAAATGACAAGTTTCCATCGTTTAAGTTCGCACCCCATATCACTGATATGAATGATTATTTTTGGAAGTTCTCAAGCTCATCAAGATCAGAGTGAATGCCAGTATACTTCTCCTATACATTCCAATTCTCATTTCAATGCTGAATATATTGGTAAGTTATATTTTTATATCATTATTCAACATACTATTCATCCGATTCGAGAAAAAAAGTCGATTTTCAATTTCGGAGAATTCTTTTCTTCATTTCTCATGCTCTTCTTTTGGATGTTCATGAGATATAATTAAATGTTCGACGTGGCAGATAGCCAGGAAAGTGGTTGTCTTCTGTTGAATAGACTGAAAAGGAGTTGATATTCTCATCACATAGAAAATGCGAATTCTCAATGTATTGCTTTATATATATATTGATATATATAAATTTTTTTTATGTTCATGATTCATCTGAGAATATTTATTTTCAGTATATATTCAATTCCTCCGGATGAATGTGGCACATTCAACTCAAAAGTTGAGGTATTTCAAGAGATTCTTCAGAAATTGTTAGGTTGACTGAAAATTTATCCATTCAGTACTCTATGAAAGCACTGTATGTCTGTCTGGCTAGAGATTAGCTCCACCAGAACGATCTGGCTGCTGAGAAAACATCTTCTGATTGTTACTCAAGTTACATGTATAAAATTCAGCTCTCATACTCCAACAAAAGTTAAGTAAGCATTCATCGAGCTCCAAGGGTGACCAGCGAGGAGTAGGCACCATAGTTATATAATCTGACAATCGAGGACGTGGGTAACAATATTTTCCGGAATTGAATATGAAAAAAAATTACTGTTTTTAGTCCCAGCGAACATTTTGATATGGGACATCAATGGCCTGATATATTTTTCCCATAACTGACATCAGCGGCCCAGAAAATGATCCCATATGCGGGACTCTATATATCAGTACACTGCGGCCGGTAGTTGGCCCCAGTGCTGGGTACCCAGCAATCATATTCAGTTCCCCGGCAGAAGGCCAGTACAACATAATCGACAAATTGAGTTTCCCATAGCAAGCCCAGCATATTCATAAATGATGGGACTGTAATGGCTAATTAACGACATTGTTTACATTATCGAGGTAGGGGAGCGGTAGGGGTTTTGGAGGTCCAATGGATCAGATAGTTCTAGTATCTCTTTATTTCACAATATAACCCTCTCATCATGAATCAGACACATACCAGATTTCAAGAAAACAATTTCATGAATGACACAATGATATCTTCTTAATATCTCTGTTCTTCAACGATGAAACTTCTAGGAGTGACTACTTCCTGGTTGGTATGTGGTATTTACATCTTATTGGGTAGCATTTCTACGAAGTTGATTCGTTGTGAGGTACTTCTGAAATTTAAAATGCATCATTTGTTTTACATTAATGGCCTATGAGTTGCATGAGTTCAGAACTTGATAATATAGTCTGATGACGTGATAACATGGAGCTTTCCAATTCTCATTATTTTCTTGGCACAGGTATTTCTGTTGCTGAAACCTTATTGTTATTTAGTTATTCATTGTAGAGATAGGTTCACATAACCTGAGATTGCTTTTGATAGCAACAAACGAGTTAAAAATGATAGTTGCTTTTGGAGAAGTATAGTCAACTCCAATTATTATGATCATTAGGTATATGAGGTTACGAGATATCGAACACAATCAATAATGAAATAAAAAACACTATCTGGGTAGATTGATACTTACTCGATATCATCATAATTGAAGAATCCGTCTTCTAATATTATCAATTGAGAATACTCCTGCCATCATAAATAAACACCAGGGAAAGAGAGAACCACATTAATTCGACATAAATAAACTAGTACGCGATCACCACTCACGAGAGTCAGCCATCTTAGTATATTGATCAGCTGATTGTTGATGTAGACGTTCCCAGAACGTTCACCATGGGGACGAGTAGCGAACATGAAATTGGCCAGCAAAGGGCCAGATCTCCTTAGTATTCAATTAGTTCCAGACATCTTACCATCACAAGGCCATCATCGTATTTTAAACTGATGGTTAGCTGGCATAGGACAATCAACGGCCCATTATCAAAATACACCGGCTCGTCACTTTCCCAGACTAGTCTGCACTAGGCCGGACTTCTCCCACTAGTTCAATGTTCGCTGGGGTATGACGAGAGGTGTTCTAAGCACCTGTGTTCTTTGTTACCTTCCGAAGGCACAATGACTCAAACTTCAAGTTCTCCTATCAATCTAACCCAGTATGCGCTAAGAAACTTCCAGCTTTCATGAAATAACGGAGGTCTGGTGTTCAAGAAATATTGGACTCATAGAGAGATTAACGACTACAAATTCAACCCTTGTGCTCCTCCTGACTTCAGCAAATTGGAATTTCACTCCATTCTCCTAAAATCAATATTTCGTCATCTATTTCGCGAATATGTTGTCTTGTCTCTTTAGTCCAAGAGATTTTGAACAAAGTTTGTGAAACGACAAAATTTTAATACTTCCACAATGCAGTTCAAGATTGCTATGGAGTTGTAATAATTATTATTGATTTCATCTTCTGGTTCTTGTTTGTGAATTGGTATCATAATTTTCGATAGGTCAAATTCGCCACAACTCCAATTGAATGATGCAGAGATCAAAACATATTAGATAATTTTCGTTGACATTGATAACAAACTCATAATTCGACATCTCACATCACTATCATGAATATCATATATGGAGGTGAGAGCAACACTGTATCAGAATGAATCAATAAAATAAATCGTCTCATTCCTCACATATATTGAAATCAGCTCTTCTGCAATACCACTTTCTTGAACCTGCATAAGTTGTTCATTCCAATATACATATCATTCTCTTTCAGTTCATCAGATTATTCTGTATCCAAACATTTCACCAATTGATTCAAATCTTCATGAAATGCGACTGATTCTCAATTCATATGTTCTTTTTAAATCACGATGTTTTCTTCGACTCTCGATTACCTATTCATACTGATTTCATATTTTGCTATATCAGCTCATTTGCTATGGTGCGTCTATGGAGTCATGTCAAGCTGAACAATGTCATTACCTAGTAGTTTCTCGAGTTGATCCATTTTCCGATCATAAAACAATCACACAAGAATCTGCTATTATCATACTGTATTAGAATTTCATTTACTTTGTTTACATATTGTCTTCTCATCAAGATACCTATTACATGGGTAACTATGGATTGTTTTTCGATATATAAATAAAGTGTTGCTTTTCGGTGTTGGTCTTTCGAAATCAATTCTCTCTCCACTGCTAATTCCTCAAAAGGTTATGGGCCCAGATCACTATTAGTGGGGTACAAGAAGAAAATTTCAGCATTCGAGTATATCATTTCGTTCAGTTGAATCAATCTGCCAAGAAAAATATTGACATTGTCACATCAAATTTATTCCTTGGATTATCCTGTGAAGAATATCTTGGTAATAAGGTGAAAGGATGGACAAACTCAAAAGCTTCAGTGTTCAGAAGTTCAACGGCGGAAATTTCCAGTTATGGAAATACCAGTTGGAGATTATATTTCGAGATGAGGGTGTGACGAATTTGATCAACGGGAAAATTCTTCGACCAGAAGAAACAGAAGATCCGAGAATCAAGAAAGAATGGGAAGATATGAATGCCAGAGCTATGCTCATCATATCAACCTCCATGGAGTTCGAACAACTACAGACCATCATGACTTGTGATACAGCTGCAGCCATGTGGAATCGGTTGGAGATTATCCACGAACAACGTTCAGCGGTTAATAAAGTGATGTTGAAACAGCAATTCTTCAGCTATCACATGTCAGAAACAGACACTATTGCTCAGCATATCAGTAGAGTGAAATCTATGGTCCAAGCTTTATCTGACGTTGATGAAAAAGTATCAGATATTGACAAAGTAGCCAAAATTCTAGGCAGATTACCTAATAAATATAGGTCTTTCGTCACTGCTTGGGATTCTTACGATGAATCTAAACAGACATTCGATAACTTGACTTCACGTTTACTGAAAGAAGAATTGAGATTCACTCAGGAAGACCAGTTTTTAACTGCGTTTGATTCAATGAAGATGAGTAATTCAAGGTTCAAAAATGATCCATCTGCTTCTAATGGTAGCTCTGGGTCTGGTGATGCAAACTCCAAAACAAAAATCAAGAAACGTTTTTATTGTCACAAATTAGGACACCTAAAAACAGAATGCAGAAAACGGATGAAGTTTACGTGAAAGACTGAACTTTAGCACAAATAAACTTTATTATATTGAAAATTACAAAATATATTCCGACGAGATTCAAAATTAAACGATATTGTCACTCTGACAAGAAACAACTGCTATCCCTCAAACCCATAACAACCCTCCTATTCTATAAATGGCTATACAGGGTAATATTGGCAAATAAATATATAACATTCGACCATCCTGAGACATGTTTGTCCTTAAACATAGTCCTGAAATCTTTAAGGTCTTCTGATCTTCCTTCGAGGTCTATTGATCATTCCACCTCCTGTAGAATCACCTTCTTCGCTGGCTGACTCCTCTACTTTCCAACTCTCCTGACTCATACTTGATGAATCTGAAGTTTGGCCATCTTCTATCTCATTCTCAAGTTCTACTTCTGGAACCCGAAAATTGGTTTCCTCTATTTTGTCCTTCATGTCATTTGTTTCTTCATCCATTTCATCCTCTTCATGGTTTCTATAGATTTTCAATTGTGAAACATGAGCAACTGTCGTTTTACTCGACCCAATTCCTTCATCCAGCTTCTCCAATCTGTAGGTATTACCATGAAGTTTTTCTATTATCACATAGGGTCCTCGATATTTCAATTGTGTTTTGGTCGGTTCACCTGTAGCTATTTCAGAAGTATTTCTTTTCACTACTATATCCCCAATTTCATATTCTATACCTTCATATTTTTTCTTGTCATAAAACTGTTTATACTTGATCTGTGCTTTTTCTACATTTTCACACACTTTTTTCCTGATTTCTTTTCGATCCTCCTGCTTCTCTTTCCGCAAAATGTTCCATCCTTGCATTTTCGAAGCTAGGGGTAAAACCATATAAACATTCGAAAGGAGAATATCCCGTAGTCTTGTTCACTGCAGCGTTAATTTTCCTTTCAACTACATGTATATTTTTGCACCAGTTTTCATCTTGAAAATCCACAGAAGTAACAATTATTGGTATAATTGACTTCATTTTCATTTCAGTCATTCCATTGGCTTGTGGAAACTGAGCAGCGATCAACTTATGCTCGATGTCGTAATTCTTGCAGAAGTCTCTGAATTCTCCACTTGTGAACGCCGTCCCTCTATCGCTTACCAAAATCTTTGGTGTGCCAAACTGATTAACGAAGATTTCCATTTTCGATACTGCTTCTTTTGCCGACGTGGTCCTTGGAGGAAATAACTGCACAAACCTCGAGAATGCATCCACAATCACTAAAATATACATTTTTCCACCATGACTCTTTGGAAATGGACCTAAATGATCGATATGAATATTTTGCATAGGTCGTTCAGGCATTTTTGGTGGATGAAGTCTCCCAGGTCTCTTAACGCCAGGTACTTTTTCCAACAAGCATTCAAAACATCCTTGAATATGCTTCTTGACATATCTCCTCATACCACGAAACCAGAACCTTTTCAAGATACTTGCCACTGTTTTATCTACCGACCAGTGACCCATCTGATCATGATATTTAATCACCGTAGACTTTCTCATGGAATCGGGTATGACGTAAAGCCATTTGTTTTCCTTATTTACTTTCGTTAATTTGTACAAACGATAGTTATCAAGTAAAAAGTCTTTCGAACGGTTTTTTTCCTCCTTTGTCCTTTCAGTATCTTCTTTGCCCAAAATATCTGCAATCTCTTTCAATTTCGAATCATTTTTCTGTATTATCAAGATTCTTTCTTCTTCTGTCATTATTTCAAACATGTCCAATCTTTTATCATATACATCTTCTATCATTCCTTCTTCCGTAGGCTCCTCAACTGCAGCTCTGCTCAAACTATCCACATGTGCCATCTTATCACCGTTACGGTGTTTAATTTCAAAATTGTATTCACTCAGTGTTGTATACCAACGTGCTATCTGTGGATTGACTGTCCGTTCGGCATTGAGATACACCAAAGCCTGACAATCACTGATTATCGTGAATTTTATTCCTAAAAGCATTGATCTCAGTCTTTCCACACACCAAACAATTGCCAATAAATCTAATTTCGAAGAATGATAAAACTTTTCCGCTTCACTCGTCTTCTTAGAGACACAATAAACAAGATGCATTCTTTTCCCTGATCCTTCTTGTAATAACATTCCTGCTACGCCTAAACTAGATGCATCGCAGTGTAATTCAGTGTTTTCAGATTTCGGATTGAACAACTGCAGAATTGGAGATTTTTGTAACATACCTTTCATTTTCTCGAACGCTTCTTGATGCTCCTTTGTCCAGTAAAACATTTCATTTGCTTTAGTCAAATCAGAAATTGGTCGAGAAATTGACGCATAATCTTTAACGAACCTCCTGAAAAATCCTGTCAATCCCAAAAATCTTCTGACTTCATGCTTATTTCTGGGTGTTGAAAATTTCTCTATGGCTTCCAACTTACCAGCTCCGGGTTGTAGTCCATCTGCACTCAATCTGAAGCCCAAAAATTTCACACATTTCTTACCAAACTCACATTTACTCAATCGGAAAGTTAGTTCAGCATCCTTGACTGCCTTGAACACTTCTCGAAGTCTGTTCAACATATCAGTCCAGTCTTTGGCACCAATTAAAATGTCATCAAGATAAGAAACTGCAATTGTATTCCTCAGTGGACCCAAAACTAAAGTCATTAGTTTCAAAAATTCGAATGGTGCATTTACAAGTCCAAAACATAACCTTTGAAATTCCGCTGTACCATCCGGTGTGATGAAGGCAGTTTTCGCCTTCGATTCATCGTCCAAAGGAATCTGTAAATATCCCGACATTAAGTCTAAGGTACAAAATAGTTTACACCCCGTGAGTATTTGAAAACAATCGTCTATATGGGGAATAGGAAAATTTTCAATAACCGTTTGATTGTTCAATTTTCGAAAGTCGCGCCACTCATCAACAATGTCTTTTATTACTTTGCGATCCTCAAAATTACAACGATAAGGTTTTGCCCTAACTGGTTGATTATTGTCCGAAATATTCACTTTCATAATATCAGTGCAACCAAGTTCATGAATGTTGAGTGCAAAACAATCTCGAAATTCATTTATAAGGTCCAACAGTCTGTAAGAATCGCAAGGCACAACAGAGTCATCAATGTTCAACATATCAATAGTAACAGATACTCGCTTACCATCACTGATGAACAACAGTTCATATAAATTGTTACCTCTCACTTCACCGAGACGATCTCCAGCATTTACCTCTATCGCTGACGAAGTCATCATTGGAAGGAGTCCTGACTCATTCCCGATCTCCACCTCACTGAAATTCACCGTCTTTTCCTGCAGCTTGTGGCACTCCTTGGCTCGAACTGGTACCTTCTGAGTCTGCTGCTTCCACTTCAAGTTTCGAAAAGGATCTTCATTCTTGTAACCGAAATGTAGTTTATCGCCCACACGAACATATGCTATGTTCGAAAGTTCCGTGAAAGTTCTTCCAACTATCAAATCCATCGATTGTGCATCATCTGGGACTATCAGTACGACAACTTCTTCCTCCACGTCATCCAAAGTCAGTGTCACCTTTGTCATCATCGTACATTGCGTTGGTTGATCTCCTCCAAAACCATATAATTTTCTATCAATGGGAGTGCATGGTAGGTTGTTATCAATCAACACTCGATGTTTCATGGTGCAAACTGCGCTACCTGGATCAATGAAGCCAGAAACAGTAAGATTATTATTTACTATAAAATCGCGCAAGAATTTTCCTACTGAATCACCCTGTTCAGTCACATTTCCTTCATCAGCCAATAATGTCTGTGTATTCTTCATTGTACTAGTAGAAGGATTAACTGAATTTCCTGTGGGAGTTCTACAATCTTTATTCCCTGATATTGAGTTAACAGTATGTTGATTAGACGGGCAATTTCGTTTCAGATGACCAGCTTCTTTACATTTATAACAATAAAACGTTCGACGTGCACGACCCTGTACAATCTTTGCTGCATCACCTTGTATAGTATCAGCTATATCACCCTGTACAAAGTTAGTTGCACCACCTTCTACAGAATTATTATTATTGATGGCAACTGAATTGTCACTTTGAGATCCGTTAACAGTTCCGTCAGTCCAAATATTCGATTTGACAATGTTCCCTCGGAATTGTTCAGGTTTCCGAATGACCGTTTGACCATGGCCAAATCTATTATTATACTGCAAAGAGTTGGAATAAGAACTATTCGCAGAAACTGATATCTTCTCAAAGCGCAAAATTTCATGTAAAAGTTCATCGATATCTGAGATTTTGGCGGCCATCAAACCAGAAATGTTTTCCTTGCGATATAATCCAATTAGAACTTGTTCTTTGATTTCTTCAAAATCGTACTCAAGAATCTGACACAATGAAACTTTATCATGGAAGTAGGAAACTATCGGTTCACTCTTACCTTGAATCCTTCTTTTCATCTTTTTCCAAGTTTCATCTTTACTGATTCTCATGTCGAAGGTTTTCTTGAACCTTACCTTGAAGTCATCAAATGTTTTGATTTGTTCTGATTTTTCCAGAAACCACTTCTTCGCTGTATCTTTCAAATGAACTTTTGCAGTTTCTAGTTGAAATTCTGCTGGCCATTTATGTAAAACTGCTGAATTTTCTATATTCTTCATCCAGTCCATTGCTGCTTTTCCCATGCACTCTCCATTGAAATCATCGATACTATGACTGAAATCCGGCATAATATGAAATTGGGTATGTGCTTGTACGGGTTGCACGCTCTGCTTCTCCAACAATTTCAAGAATTTATCTTCACTGGCTAAACGATTCTGTTCCATCATGACCATCATATTCATGAATTTATCTATCAAATTGGCATTCGATGTTGACATGTCTGTTTCCTTTTGAGTGTTTCCATCTCCATCTCCGTCCATTTTGCTGCTCCAAATATCAATAACTCAAAATTTATCTAGTACTCCGTGTTCGTCTTCAGTTCACCACTTCTGATTAATGTTGGCTATATTTGGGTTCTTCCAACGGTTTGTCAGTAGGCTAAGCTCCAGATATACGTGAAAGACTGAACTTTAGCACAAATAAACTTTATTATATTGAAAATTACAAAATATATTCCGACGAGATTCAAAATTAAACGATATTGTCACTCTGACAAGAAACAACTGCTATCCCTCAAACCCATAACAACCCTCCCATTCTATAAATGGCTATACAGGGTAATATTGGCAAATAAATATATAACAAAATATGGGAGCAATATCAATCAGGCTAGTTCACAGAAGAATCTCGCTTTGAGTGCAGAAGCAAATAACATAGTCGTCTCAGGTTGTGAGGATATTTGGCTCGCTGACAGTGCAGCTTCGAAACATATAACTTCTGAAAAGGAATGGTTTTCAGTGCTGAAACCATTGAAATTTGAAGAAGCCATTCAAATAAGCGACGGTTCTCTAATCCACGCAGAAGGTATCGGTACGATCCTTGTCAAAGCCCTAGTAGATGGAATGCAAGAACCAAGAAGTCTCGAGAATACGCTGTATGTTCCAAACCTAGGGAAGAATCTGTTTTCGATAGG
This sequence comes from Phaedon cochleariae, assembly GCA_918026855.4. NCBI lineage: Eukaryota > Metazoa > Arthropoda > Insecta > Coleoptera > Chrysomelidae > Phaedon > Phaedon cochleariae. Next base: position 44,846,595 of record OU896709.1, on the reverse strand, counting down.
AGCAATCACCAATCGAAACTACGAGGTGTTTTTAAACCAAAGAGGCATTGAAGTTAGAAATGAAGCTGGTCTGGTAGTTGCAGGAGTCAAACAGGCAAACCAATGCTACAGAATGTTATTCGATGTAGAAATCCCTGAGGTCATTCAACGAAATGCTGCTGAAACAACTTTCGTCATGTTATGGCATGAAAGGTTGGGTCATATAAATTTTCGATCCTTTAAAGAAATGGCAGATAAAGGTGCAATTCCTGGTCTCAAAATGACGAATACAGATTTGTTTTGTGAAAGTTTTCAATTAGGAAAACAAAGTGAGAAGCCTTCCAAGAAAGAACACTCATCGTGCAGAAAAACCTGGCGAGTATATTAATTCCGATGATTGTGGAAAAATCTCCACCACGTCTCTTGGAGAAACCAACTTCTTCATCATTTTCAAAGATGATTGTACTTCATATCGCCTTGTATATTTTGTGAAACATAAAAATGATGTCTTCTCTAAATTTCTGGAGTTTCACAAAATGATTGAAAGGCAGACTGGAAATAAAATGAAAGTACTGAGAACTGACAACGGGACTGAATATGTCAACGAACATTTCAAACGATTCATGAAAAGTCAAGGGATTGTTCATGAAACCAGTGCACCGTTCACTCCAGAACAAAATGGAAGAGCAGACTGAGACATTCGATCCATTGTTGAAAGTGCTAGAGCAATGTTGGAAAGTACTAATCTTCTGATTTATTTATGGGCTGAAGCAGTCAACATGGCAGTATACTTATTGAACAGGAGACCTTGCAAACCTGATGATAGCCAGACTCACTACAGCACTACAAATTCCTGTTTGAATATCAACTAACTGGGATCTTCTAAGATCAATAAGAAGGTCAAAATGATGTAGAAAATCAGATCCAATAATTGCACGTTCAACATCAGCAATAAAGAAAGGCCATATAAATGCACGGCGTAGTCCAAGGTTCAGGTTAACTTTTTGAGTACCATAAGTTTTAATTTGAGTACCATTAGCTGCATATAATATGAACTCAGAAGCTTTCTGATGTTTAGCTTGCTTGGGAAGGATGGAAATATCTGATCCTGAATCGATGAGGTAACTGATTCCTGTAGATGAATCTTTGATTACCAAGCGATGACTACTACCATGGATAATGTTAACATGAGGCATTATTGGTGGACGGTTAGTGTTTGCCGCGCCAACTGCCGTCCTCACTGACGCGGTGGACTGTTTTCCTGCTGGTCTTGAAATTTGCAGGGGGCAATGCATTTTCGTGCCTTGTGCTTATAGTTGAAATGGTACCAACACACATTATCTGCATCACCAGAAACACTTCTTTTGCGAGGTGGGCGTGATAGACTACGGCTCCTTGTTCTACTACCACCACTATTGTCAAGATTATTGTAGTTTGCTTTAAGCTCTGCAATTTCCTGTACTAACTGTTGTATGACACCTGTTAGGTTATTTTGATTTTGTTCCACTGCGAATGTTCTAGGTTGTTCAATTTCTGCTATCTTGTCAGCCATTTTTGCCAGATTTTCAATAGAATCAGAACTTGTAGTCAAAACAGATTGGATGTGAGTTGGTAGTCTCTGCATCCATAATGTTTTTGTAAGGTCAGCAGGTATTGAGTTACTACCTAACCTGATCATCTCATTGAGTAATTGAGATGGTTTCTTGTCACCCAATTCTATCTCAGATAGAAGCTTGCGAAGTTTTCTTTCATTGGAATCTGAGAAGGTGTTAATCAGCCGATCTTTGATACCTTCATACTTATGAGTAATAGGTGGGTTTGTGACAAAGTCAGCTACTTGTTGTAAAATTTCAGTATCAATTGCACTCACTACATGATTATACTTTGTAATGTCTCGGTTAATCCCAGACAATTGGAACTGAGCCTCTAATTGTATGAACGATAATTTCGGATCGTTCTTCCAAAAAGGAGGTAGTTTGACTGACACTCTGTCCACTTGTGCTGCAGGAACAGTTTGCTGAACAGGTTGTAATGCTGGGGGTGTACCAGGAACGGCTTGTTGAGCAACAGGAACAGGTTGCTGAGGTTGTTGAAGCTGAGGTTGTTGAAGCTGATTCGCCTGAGGGTCAGGCATACTTGCTATACGTGTTGAGCAACGAGGGGTCACCAATTATGGCGTGGTGCGTTGGTAGATTGGTATCAGAAACCTTGATATCAACGATCTACCATTCCACATCCATATACTCCATTCAGAAGTTTAGCATTAAATATCAAGATGTTTGGTCAAGTAAATTCACATACTTTATTTTGGCTTCAACATAAAAAACTTTTACACAAAACTTGGAGGGAAAAAGGCATAATAATCATTGTGTCGCTAGTGAGACTTGTAAACCACTGAACAATCCTGAAGTACCGAATACAAAACTAAAAAGTATCGAGATTGACACAGAACAGTCAAAACACATTTCGACCTATCACAAAACTAAACAAATATTCTGTGATACATGCTAATATCGATGATCTAAGGATATAAGTCACGGTCATCCGCCACAGACCCATCTCGGGTCAGAAAGAAAGTATCTGTACTAAGAAAATATCTCACATGTTATCTGTCAACTCTGTCATTGAATATTGACTTATATTTGTCAGAAATCGATTGTCAATTGATTTAATCATTGAAATAAAAATAAAGTGAACAATGATGGATCATTAAATTTACATGATATCTTACTGAGCACATAATATAATATGTATGCGAAATTGTTTGAAATGAAGGTGAGTACAGGGGTCGAAATACTGAATGATAGTTCATAATACAGCATAACATGAAGTTATCATATAGCATAGTGAACATGATACAGAGTGTGACATCGATCTGATACTTAAGAACACGAAATTCAATGATTCCAGAATAATAATAACGGAGAATTCGTAGTGCAAAATAAAACCGTAACAAATCACCATTAGATATAGAAAATACCAAAACTGGAGGGGATAGGTATCTGTTCGATCTCATAACAAGAAGAACATCTCAGGAACCCACTAACAAGGACCTGCAAGGAACGCACGTTGAACTACGAAGCGCATTCCAAAAAAGGGACATACAAAAGATAGCAATCTCAAAGCTGGGGGCTGTCTTTGGATTCACCGGAGTTAAAATCATGATAGGCTGCTAGAACTCCATTGTGAATTCAAGAGAGAAGACAGTGCTATGCTACTTTTACCGTACCTCACGTTGTTGAACTGAAACCAGTTGCCCCTACCTCCGTAACGAACAGAATGCGGGAGGGGGCAGATCGAATATATTTTCTGTGGAGAGGCTCTGCAACATTATCAGGAAGACAGGAGTACAACAAATGACTCTGTGTTATGCGTCCCGGATTGTCTTCGAATATAATAATGATTCTGATATGTAAAAATTATTGTTATTGTACAATAAAGAGATATTTTTATCTGAGGAGCTTCTAGAACAAAAGGGGTGTGACAAAGATCATTCAGGAACGTTCAGCAAGCGAAGCCTGTCAAGAGATATGATATTCAAAGATGGCAGGACCGCAGCCGTTAGTCAAACAAGTATCAAGTGACAAAGAGACATATACTGCGTGATATGAATCGTTCAACATAAATAGTAGTAATAGGTTTGTTATGAATTGGTGTTTCCTAAGTTGAAATACATCAATTCTAAAATTGAAAATGTCTTGTTTTCTTCTGGTCCCGAATAACGTTACATTATTATTCGGGCTCTCTTCTGAATTCAATGATTTTTTTCACGAATTTATCCACTATACTTCAAGAGGGCACTGAATTCGACTTACGCACTTCACACAAACATTATGTATAATATATGTTCGGATTCAGCTTTCCATGGAGATTTCAGAAATTGAATAGTATATATATGGTGTTTGGGTGTATGATAAATAGATATTCATCATACAGCGCGTGGAAAGGAATTCTGAATTGAGACTCTATCACGAATCTGTGATTAGAGGTCTATAAAAATGACAAGTTTCCATCGTTTAAGTTCGCACCCCATATCACTGATATGAATGATTATTTTTGGAAGTTCTCAAGCTCATCAAGATCAGAGTAAATGCCAGTATACTTCTCCTATACATTCCAATTCTCATTTCAATGCTGAATATATTGGTAAGTTATATTTTTATATCATTATTCAACATACTATTCATCCGATTCGAGAAAAAAAGTCGATTTTCAATTTCGGAGAATTCTTTTCTTCATTTCTCATGCTCTTCTTTTGGATGTTCATGAGATATAATTAAATGTTCGACGTGGCAGATAGCCAGGAAAGTGGTTGTCTTCCGTTGAATAGACTGAAAAAGAGTTGATATTCTCATCACATAGAAAATGCGAATTCTCAATGTATTGCTTTATATATATATTGATATATATAAATTTTTTTTATGTTCATGATTCATCTGAGAATATTTATTTTCAGTATATATTCAATTCCTCCGGATGAATGTGGCACATTCAACTCAAAAGTTGAGGTATTTCAAGAGATTCTTCAGAAATTGTTAGGTTGACTGAAAATTTATCCATTCAGTACTCTATGAAAGCACTGTATGTCTGTCTGGCTAGAGATTAGCTCCACCAGAACGATCTGGCTGCTGAGAAAACATCTTCTGATTGTTACTCAAGTTACATGTATAAAATTCAGCTCTCATACTCCAACAAAAGTTAAGTAAGCATTCATCGAGCTCCAAGGGTGACCAGCGAGGAGTAGGCACCATAGTTATATAATCTGACAATCGAGGACGTGGGTAACAATATTTTCCGGAATTGAATATGAAAAAAAATTACTGTTTTTAGTCCCAGCGAACATTTTGATATGGGACATCAATGGCCTGATATATTTTTCCCATAACTGACATCAGCGGCCCAGAAAATGATCCCATATGCGGGACTCTATATATCAGTACACTGCGGCCGGTAGTTGGCCCCAGTGCTGGGTACCCAGCAATCATATTCAGTTCCCCGGCAGAAGGCCAGTACAACATAATCGACAAATTGAGTTTCCCATAGCAAGCCCAGCATATTCATAAATGATGGGACTGTAATGGCTAATTAACGACATTGTTTACATTATCGAGGTAGGGGAGCGGTAGGGGTTTTGGAGGTCCAATGGATCAGATAGTTCTAGTATCTCTTTATTTCACAATATAACCCTCTCATCATGAATCAGACACATACCAGATTTCAAGAAAACAATTTCATGAATGACACAATGATATCTTCTTAATATCTCTGTTCTTCAACGATGAAACTTCTAGGAGTGACTACTTCCTGGTTGGTATGTGGTATTTACATCTTATTGGGTAGCATTTCTACAAAGTTGATTCGTTGTGAGGTACTTCTGAAATTTAAAATGCATCATTTGTTTTACATTAATGGCCTATGAGTTGCATGAGTTCAGAACTTGATAATATAGTCTGATGACGTGATAACATGGAGCTTTCCAATTCTCATTATTTTCTTGGCACAGGTATTTCTGTTGCTGAAACCTTATTGTTATTTAGTTATTCATTGTAGAGATAGGTTTACATAACCTGAGATTGCTTTTGATAGCAACAAACGAGTTAAAAATGATAGTTGCTTTTGGAGAAGTATAGCCAACTCCAATTATTATGATCATTAGGTATATGAGGTTACGAGATATCGAACACAATCAATAATGAAATAAAAAACACTATCTGGGTAGATTGATACTTACTCGATATTATCATAATTGAAGAATCCGTCTTCTAATATTATCAATTGAGAATACTCCTGCCATCATAAATAAACACCAGGGAAAGAGAGAACCACATTAATTCGACATAAATAAACTAGTACGCGATCACCACTCACGAGAGTCAGCCATCTTAGTATATTGATCAGCTGATTGTTGATGTAGACGTTCCCAGAACGTTCACCATGGGGACGAGTAGCGAACATGAAATTGGCCAGCAAAGGGCCAGATCTCCTTAGTATTCAATTAGTTCCAGGCATCTTACCATCACAAGGCCATCATCGTATTTTAAACTGATGGTTAGCTGGCATAGGACAATCAACGGCCCATTATCAAAATACACCGGCTCGTCACTTTCCCAGACTAGTCTGCACTAGGCCGGACTTCTCCCACTAGTTCAATGTTCGCTGGGGTATGACGAGAGGTGTTCTAAGCACCTGTGTTCTTTGTTACCTTCCGAAGGCACAATGACTCAAACTTCAAGTTCTCCTATCAATCTAACCCAGTATGCGCTAAGAAACTTCCAGCTTTCATGAAATAACAGAGGTCTGGTGTTCAAGAAATATTGGACTCATAGAGAGATTAACGACTACAAATTCAACCCTTGTGCTCCTCCTGACTTCAGCAAATTGGAATTTCACTCCATTCTCCTAAAATCAATATTTCGTCATCTATTTCGCGAATATGTTGTCTTGTCTCTTTAGTCCAAGAGATTTTGAACAAAGTTTGTGAAACGACAAAATTTTAATACTTCCACAATGCAGTTCAAGATTGCTATGGAGTTGTAATAATTATTATTGATTTCATCTTCTGGTTCTTGTTTGTGAATTGGTATCATAATTTTCGATAGGTCAAATTCGCCACAACTCCAATTGAATGATGCAGAGATCAAAACATATTAGATAATTTTCGTTGACATTGATAACAAACTCATAATTCGACATCTCACATCACTATCATGAATATCATATATGGAGGTGAGAGCAACACTGTATCAGAATGAATCAATAAAATAAATCGTCTCATTCCTCACATATATTGAAATCAGCTCTTCTGCAATACCATTTTCTTGAACTTGCATAAGTTGTTCATTCCAATATACATATCATTCTCTTTCAGTTCATCAGATTATTCTGTATCCAAACATTTCACCAATTGATTCAAATCTTCATGAAATGCGACTGATTCTCAATTCATATGTTCTTTTTAAATCACGATGTTTTCTTCGACTCTCGATTACCTATTCATACTGATTTCATATTTTGCTATATCAGCTCATTTGCTATGGTGCGTCTATGGAGTCATGTCAAGCTGAACAATGTCATTACCTAGTAGTTTCTCGAGTTGATCCATTTTCCGATCATAAAACAATCACACAAGAATCTGCTATTATCATACTGTATTAGAATTTCATTTACTTTGTTTACATATTGTCTTCTCATCAAGATACCTATTACATGGGTAACTATGGATTGTTTTTCGATATATAAATAAAGTGTTGCTTTTCGGTGTTGGTCTTTCGAAATCAATTCTCTCTCCACTGCTAATTCCTCAAAAGGTTATGGGCCCAGATCACTATTAGTGGGGTACAAGAAGAAAATTTCAGCATTCGAGTATATCATTTCGTTCAGTTGAATCAATCTGCCAAGAAAAATATTGACATTGTCACATCAAATTTATTCCTTGGATTATCCTGTGAAGAATATCTTGGTAATAAGGTGAAAGGATGGACAAACTCAAAAGCTTCAGTGTTCAGAACTTCAACGGCGGAAATTTCCAGTTATGGAAATACCAGTTGGAGATTATATTTCGAGATGAGGGTGTGACGAATTTGATCAACGGGAAAATTCTTCGACCAGAAGAAACAGAAGATCCGAGAATCAAGAAAGAATGGGAAGATATGAATGCCAGAGCTATGCTCATCATATCAACCTCCATGGAGTTCGAACAACTACAGACCATCATGACTTGTGATACAGCTGCAGCCATGTGGAATCGGTTGGAGATTATCCACGAACAACGTTCAGCGGTTAATAAAGTGATGTTGAAACAGCAATTCTTCAGCTATCACATGTCAGAAACAGACACTATTGCTCAGCATATCAGTAGAGTGAAATCTATGGTCCAAGCTTTATCTGACGTTGATGAAAAAGTATCAGATATTGACAAAGTAGCCAAAATTCTAGGCAGATTACCTAATAAATATAGGTCTTTCGTCACTGCTTGGGATTCTTACGATGAATCTAAACAGACATTCGATAACTTGACTTCACGTTTACTGAAAGAAGAATTGAGATTCACTCAGGAAGACCAGTTTTTAACTGCGTTTGATTCAATGAAGATGAGTAATTCAAGGTTCAAAAATGATCCATCTGCTTCTAATGGTAGCTCTGGGTCTGGTGATGCAAACTCCAAAACAAAAATCAAGAAACGTTTTTATTGTCACAAATTAGGACACCTAAAAACAGAATGCAGAAAACGGATGAAGTTTACGTGAAAGACTGAACTTTAGCACAAATAAACTTTATTATATTGAAAATTACAAAATATATTCCGACGAGATTCAAAATTAAACGATATTGTCACTCTGACAAGAAACAACTGCTATCCCTCAAACCCATAACAACCCTCCTATTCTATAAATGGCTATACAGGGTAATATTGGCAAATAAATATATAACATTCGACCATCCTGAGACATGTTTGTCCTTAAACATAGTCCTGAAATCTTGAAGGTCTTCTGATCTTCCTTCGAGGTCTATTGATCATTCCACCTCCTGTAGAATCACCTTCTTCGCTGGCTGACTCCTCTACTTTCCAACTCTCCTGACTCATACTTGATGAATCTGAAGTTTGGCCATCTTCTATCTCATTCTCAAGTTCTACTTCTGGAACCCGAAAATTGGTTTCCTCTATATTGTCCTTCATGTCATTTGTTTCTTCATCCATTTCATCCTCTTCATGGTTTCTATAGATTTTCAATTGTGAAACATGAGCAACTGTCGTTTTACTCGACCCAATTCCTTCATCCAGCTTCTCCAATCTGTAGGTATTACCATGAAGTTTTTCTATTATCACATAGGGTCCTCGATATTTCAATTGTGTTTTGGTCGGTTCACCTGTAGCTATTTTAGAAGTATTTCTTTTCACTACTATATCCCCAATTTCATATTCTATACCTTCATATTTTTTCTTGTCATAAAACTGTTTATACTTGATCTGTGCTTTTTCTACATTTTCACACACTTTTTTCCTGATTTCTTTTCGATCCTCCTGCTTCTCTTTCCGCAAAATGTTCCATCCTTGCATTTTCGAAGCTAGGGGTAAAACCATATAAACATTCGAAAGGAGAATATCCCGTAGTCTTGTTCACTGCAGCGTTAATTTTCCTTTCAACTACATGTATATTTTTGCACCAGTTTTCATCTTGAAAATCCACAGAAGTAACAATTATTGGTATAATTGACTTCATTTTCATTTCAGTCATTCCATTGGCTTGTGGAAACTGAGCAGCGATCAACTTATGCTCGATGTCGTAATTCTTGCAGAAGTCTCTGAATTCTCCACTTGTGAACGCCGTCCCTCTATCGCTTACCAAAATCTCTGGTGTGCCAAACTGATTAACGAAGATTTCCATTTTCGATACTGCTTCTTTTGCCGACGTGGTCCTTGGAGGAAATAACTGCACAAACCTCGAGAATGCATCCACAATCACTAAAATATACATTTTTCCACCATGACTCTTTGGAAATGGACCTAAATGATCGATATGAATATTTTGCATAGGTCGTTCAGGCATTTTTGGTGGATGAAGTCTCCCAGGTCTCTTAACGCCAGGTACTTTTTCCAACAAGCATTCAAAACATCCTTGAATATGCTTCTTGACATATCTCCTCATACCACGAAACCAGAACCTTTTCAAGATACTTGCCACTGTTTTATCTACCGACCAGTGACCCATCTGATCATGATATTTAATCACCGTAGACTTTCTCATGGAATCGGGTATGACGTAAAGCCATTTGTTTTCCTTATTTACTTTCGTTAATTTGTACAAACGATAGTTATCAAGTAAAAAGTCTTTCGAACGGTTTTTTTCCTCCTTTGTCCTTTCAGTATCTTCTTTGCCCAAAATATCTGCAATCTCTTTCAATTTCGAATAATTTTTCTGTATTATCAAGATTCTTTCTTCTTCTGTCATTATTTCAAACATGTCCAATCTTTTATCATATACATCTTCTATCATTCCTTCTTCCGTAGGCTCCTCAACTGCAGCTCTGCTCAAACTATCCACATGTGCCATCTTATCACCGTTACGGTGTTTAATTTCAAAATTGTATTCACTCAGTGTTGTATACCAACGTGCTATCTGTGGATTGACTGTCCGTTCGGCATTGAGATACACCAAAGCCTGACAATCACTGATTATCGTGAATTTTATTCCTAAAAGCATTGATCTCAGTCTTTCCACACACCAAACAATTGCCAATAAATCTAATTTCGAAGAATGATAAAACTTTTCCGCTTCACTCGTCTTCTTAGAGACACAATAAACAAGATGCATTCTTTTCCCTGATCCTTCTTGTAATAACATTCCTGCTACGCCTAAACTAGATGCATCGCAGTGTAATTCAGTGTTTTCAGATTTCGGATTGAACAACTGCAGAATTGGAGATTTTTGTAACATACCTTTCATTTTCTCGAACGCTTCTTGATGCTCCTTTGTCCAGTAAAACATTTCATTTGCTTTAGTCAAATCAGAAATTGGTCGAGAAATTGACGCATAATCTTTAACGAACCTCCTGAAAAATCCTGTCAATCCCAAAAATCTTCTGACTTCATGCTTATTTCTGGGTGTTGAAAATTTCTCTATGGCTTCCAACTTACCAGCTCCGGGTTGTAGTCCATCTGCACTCAATCTGAAGCCCAAAAATTTCACACATTTCTTACCAAACTCACATTTACTCAATCGGAAAGTTAGTTCAGCATCCTTGACTGCCTTGAACACTTGTCGAAGTCTGTTCAACATATCAGTCCAGTCTTTGGCACCAATTAAAATGTCATCAAGATAAGAAACTGCAATTGTATTCCTCAGTGGACCCAAAACTAAAGTCATTAGTTTCAAAAATTCGAATGGTGCATTTACAAGTCCAAAACATAACCTTTGAAATTCCGCTGTACCATCCGGTGTGATGAAGGCAGTTTTCGCCTTCGATTCATCGTCCAAAGGAATCTGTAAATATCCCGACATTAAGTCTAAGGTACAAAATAGTTTACACCCCGTGAGTATTTGAAAACAATCGTCTATATGGGGAATAGGAAAATTTTCAATAACCGTTTGATTGTTCAATTTTCGAAAGTCGCGCCACTCATCAACAATGTCTTTTATTACTTTGCGATCCTCAAAATTACAACGATAAGGTTTTGCCCTAACTGGTTGATTATTGTCCGAAATATTCACTTTCATAATATCAGTGCAACCAAGTTCATGAATGTTGAGTGCAAAACAATCTCGAAATTCATTTATAAGGTCCAACAGTCTGTAAGAATCGCAAGGCACAACAGAGTCATCAATGTTCAACATATCAATAGTAACAGATACTCGCTTACCATCACTGATGAACAACAGTTCATATAAATTGTTACCTCTCACTTCACCGAGACGATCTCCAGCATTTACCTCTATCGCTGACGAAGTCATCATTGGAAGGAGTCCTGACTCATTCCCGATCTCCACCTCACTGAAATTCACCGTCTTTTCCTGCAGCTTGTGGCACTCCTTGGCTCGAACTGGTACCTTCTGAGTCTGCTGCTTCCACTTCAAGTTTCGAAAAGGATCTTCATTCTTGTAACCGAAATGTAGTTTATCGCCCACACGAACATATGCTATGTTCGAAAGTTCCGTGAAAGTTCTTCCAACTATCAAATCCATCGATTGTGCATCATCTGGGACTATCAGTACGACAACTTCTTCCTCCACGTCATCCAAAGTCAGTGTCACCTTTGTCATCATCGTACATTGCGTTGGTTGATCTCCTCCAAAACCATATAATTTTCTATCAATGGGAGTGCATGGTAGGTTGTTATCAATCAACACTCGATGTTTCATGGTGCAGACTGCGCTACCTGGATCAATGAAGCCAGAAACAGTAAGATTATTATTTACTATAAAATCGCGCAAGAATTTTCCTACTGAATCACCCTGTTCAGTCACATTTCCTTCATCAGCCAATAATGTCTGTGTATTCTTCATTGTACTAGTAGAAGGATTAACTGAATTTCCTGTGGGAGTTCTACAATCTTCATTCCCTGATATTGAGTTAACAGTATGTTGATTAGACGGGCAATTTCGTTTCAGATGACCAGCTTCTTTACATTTATAACAATAAAACGTTCGACGTGCACGACCCTGTACAATCTTTGCTGCATCACCTTGTATAGTATCAGCTATATCACCCTGTACAAAGTTAGTTGCACCACCTTCTACAGAATTATTATTATTGATGGCAACTGAATTGTCACTTTGAGATCCGTTAACAGTTCCGTCAGTCCAAATATTCGATTTGACAATGTTCCCTCGGAATTGTTCAGGTTTCCGAATGACCGTTTGACCATGGCCAAATCTATTATTATACTGCAAAGAGTTGGAATAAGAACTATTCGCAGAAACTGATATCTTCTCAAAGCGCAAAATTTCATGTAAAAGTTCATCGATATCTGAGATTTTGGCGGCCATCAAACCAGAAATGTTTTCCTTGCGATATAATCCAATTAGAACTTGTTCTTTGATTTCTTCAAAATCGTACTCAAGAATCTGACACAATGAAACTTTATCATGGAAGTAGGAAACTATCGGTTCACTCTTACCTTGAATCCTTCTTTTCATCTTTTCCCAAGTTTCATCTTTACTGATTCTCATGTCGAAGGTTTTCTTGAACCTTACCTTGAAGTCATCAAATGTTTCGATTTGTTCTGATTTTTCCAGAAACCACTTCTTCGCTGTATCTTTCAAATGAACTTTTGCAGTTTCTAGTTGAAATTCTGCTGGCCATTTATGTAAAACTGCTGAATTTTCTATATTCTTCATCCAGTCCATTGCTGCTTTTCCCATGCACTCTCCATTGAAATCATCGATACTATGACTGAAATCCGGCATAATATGAAATTGGGTATGTGCTTGTACGGGTTGCACGCTCTGCTTCTCCAACAATTTCAAGAATTTATCTTCACTGGCTAAACGATTCTGTTCCATCATGACCATCATATTCATGAATTTATCTATCAAATTGGCATTCGATGTTGACATGTCTGTTTCCTTTTGAGTGTTTCCATCTCCATCTCCGTCCATTTTGCTGCTCCAAATATCAATAACTCAAAATTAATCTAGTACTCCGTGTTCGTCTTCAGTTCACCACTTCTGATTAATGTTGGCTATATTTGGGTTCTTCCAACGGTTTGTCAGTAGGCTAAGCTCCAGATATACGTGAAAGACTGAACTTTAGCACAAATAAACTTTATTATATTGAAAATTACAAAATATATTCCGACGAGATTCAAAATTAAACGATATTGTCACTCTGACAAGAAACAACTGCTATCCCTCAAACCCATAACAACCCTCCCATTCTATGAATGGCTATACAGGATAATATTGGCAAATAAATATATAACAAAATATGGGAGCAATATCAATCAGGCTAGTTCACAGAAGAATCTCGCTTTGAGTGCAGAAGCAAATAACATAGTCGTCTCAGGTTGTGAGGATATTTGGCTCGCTGACAGTGCAGCTTCGAAACATATAACTTCTGAAAAGGAATGGTTTTCAGTGCTGAAACCATTGAAATTTGAAGAAGCCATTCAAATAAGCGACGGTTCTCTAATCCACGCAGAAGGTATCGGTACGATCCTTGTCAAAGCCCTAGTAGATGGAATGCAAGAACCAAGAAGTCTCGAGAATACGCTGTATGTTCCAAACCTAGGGAAGAATCTGTTTTCGATAGGAGCAATCACCAATCGAAACTACGAGGTGTTTCTAAACCAAAGAGGCATTGGAGTTAGAAATGAAGCTGGTCTGGTAGTTGCAGGAGTCAAACAGGCAAACCAATGCTACAGAATGTTATTCGATGTAGAAATCCCTGAGGTCATTCAACGAAATGCTGCTGAAACAACTTTCGTCATGTTATGGCATGAAAGGTTGGGTCATATAAATTTTCGATCCTTAAAAGAAATGGCAGATAAAGGTGCAATTCCTGGTCTCAAAATGACGAATACAGATTTGTTTTGTGAAAGTTTTCAATTAGGAAAACAAAGTGAGAAGCCTTCCAAGAAAGAACACTCATCGTGCAGAAAAACCTGGCGAGTATATTAATTCCGATGATTGTGGAAAAATCTCCACCACGTCTCTTGGAGAAACCAATTTCTTCATCATTTTCAAAGATGATTGTACTTCATATCGCCTTGTATATTTTGTGAAACATAAAAATGATGTCTTCTCTAAATTTCTGGAGTTTCACAAAATGATTGAAAGGCAGACTGGAAATAAAATGAAAGTACTGAGAACTGACAACGGGACTGAATATGTCAACGAACATTTCAAACGATTCATGAAAAGTCAAGGGATTGTTCATGAAACCAGTGCACCGTTCACTCCAGAACAAAATGGAAGAGCAGAACGAGACATTCGATCCATTGTTGAAAGTGCTAGAGCAATGTTGGAAAGTACTAATCTTCTGATTTATTTATGGGCTGAAGCAGTCAACATGGCAGTATACTTATTGAACAGGAGACCTTGCAAACCTGATGATAGCCAGACTCCATATGAGAAAATTACTGGAAAAGAACTTCGTCTCGATCATCTGAAGAAGTTTGGTGCTCCAAGTTATGCGCTCCTTTCCAAACAGTTTAGGAAGAAGTTTGAAAAGAATTCCGTCAATCAATTTCTTGTGGGATATGAAGGAAAATTATACGATAAGAATACCAGGAAAATCACTGTTGCAAGAAATGTTACGTTTGATGAGAACATCAATGAAGCAGCTGCACAAGTAGGTCCAAGTTTTGCTGATTTTGAGACCGAAATAAATGCAGTCGATTTTGTTGAACACGAAGACCAAGAGAGAATCACAAACTCAAGTGATATCGAAACAGAAGAGCCTTCTGATGAAGTACATTCAATAGGTGTTTAAAAGTGTTTAAAAGTGTTTTTAACCGCCAGCTTAGTTGCAAAGCAACCCTCGAAAGTCAGAGACTTGTGTGAGTTAAGAAGACGGGGACCTTAGCTTTTTAAGTGTCATCCGAAGCACTACTCGGCTGGTAACCGTGGACAGTCCAAAGGATTGATATCTAGGTACCAAGAATGTTGGGTTGGCCACCTATCTCCTCCCGCCCAACGAAACTACCGAAAATTAATTCAGTGCTCGCGCCGGGGATCGAACCCGGACCGCCTGGGCAACAGCCAGCGACTCTACGCTCACGGCCACCAGCCCAGCTCAGTCTGTTCAAGAAGTAGGTCGACAACTAAGAAAAAAGGAACATCTACGACCTCCAGCTCGACTAATCGATGAAGTTGCCTATTCTGCAGTGATACTCGAGCCGAATACTTATAAAGAAGCTACCGAATGTGAGGAGAAACAATATTGGGAAGTAGCTATGGCGGAAGAAATTCGTTCTCTCATGAAAACTGATACATGGACTTTTGAGAAATTACTTGAAAATAGAAAAGTAGTGGGATGCAAGTGGGTCTACAAAGTTGAGTGTAAACCCAATGGTGATCCAGACCGCTACAAAGCAAGGCTTGTTGCGAAAGGCTATTCTCAAGTTCCAGGCCTAGATATCACGAAAACTTTTTCACCCGTAGTAAGATATGGTTCAGTTCGACTGTTGCTAGGTTTAGCTTGTATCAGAAATCTTGAAATGTGTCATCAGTTTGATGTGAAGACTGCATTTTTATATGGCGAGCTGCAAGAAGATATATTTATGAATCAACCATAAGATTCTGCAGTGATGATCCTACCCTAGTGTGCAAACTGAGGAAGAGTATCTACGAATTGAAGCAGTCACCTCGTTGTTGGAATCAAAAGTTTGTAGATTTTCTCGTCACATTCTCATTCAAGCAGCTGGAATCAGACAAATGTGTGTTTTATGGAAAATTCGATGACTTCGAGATATTCTTGACTCTTTTCGTGGATGATGGACTCCTGATATGCGAATCGAAAGAGGTGATAAAACGAATCTTGATCGAACTTCAGAAACAATTTGAAATTACTATATGTGATCCGGAATATTACGTCGGAATTAAAATCAAACGGGATCGAAACCAGAGAAAGATGTTCCGTGGCCAGAAAAGGTACATAACAAAAATTTTGGAAAAATTCAATATGTCTGATTGTCATTCAAATGCTATACCAGCAGATCCCAACATAAAACTCCGATCGAAGCCAGTTTCTGATGAGAATATTGAAGAAATGAGAAAAATTCCATACAGGGAGGCAGTAGGAAGTTTAATGTTTGTGGCAGTAGTTTCCCGACCTGATATCATGTTTGCTGTTAGCCAGGTCAGTAGATTCCTCCATAATCCCGATAAGGAACACTGGATAGCTGTGAAAAGAATTTTCAGTTACCTGAAGGGTACTTCTGATTTTGGAATACTTTATGAAGGTGAAGAAATCAATTTCGAAGCCTATTATTCAGATGCGGATTTCGCTGGTGACCTAGATACGAGAAGATCCACCAGTGGCTATGTAACTATGGTAGCTGGAGCACCAGTCAGCTGGTGTCCACAACGTCAAAAATGCGTTTTCAAGTCAACGACTGAATCTGAATATGTATCAGCGTCAGAAACCTCTCAAGAAATACGTCGATTTCTTCAAGAAATTGGGGTTCATTTGACCGAGCCTACTTCCTTGTACGTAGATAACCAGAGTGCAATCTGACTCATGAAAAATGCTGAGCATCATAAGCGTACAAAACATATTGATCTTAAGTACCATTTCATCCGAGAATGTATGGCAAATGGCTCCATTACTGTTTCCTACGTTGAATCGAAGTTGCAGTTGGCGGATATTTTTACAAAACCATTACCAAGAAGACAGTTCGAGAATAATAGAACATCCCTCTCTGTGTTTCCATCATCTTCAGAAGAATAAACAAAGAGGGAGAGTATTGAAATATCATACTGTATAAGAATTTCATTTACTTTGTTTACATATTGTCTCCTCATCAAGATACCTATTACATGGGTAACTATGGATTGTTTTGCGATATATAAATAAAGTATTGCTTTTCGGTGTTGGTCTTTCGAATTCAATTCTCTCTCCACTGCTAATTCCTCAAAAGCTATCAAGTCGGATTTTAATCCCCCAACTGTACACGAGTTCAAAGCATTCAGTTTGCCTACACTGTATTGTGCGTCATCATCTGAAGAAACTGTGAATCATAATCAGGAATAGAATAAGAAATAATCAATTACTTTTTTTCGTCTGATATAATGGATAATACACGAAAATATTTCAAGGTATCTTGTATCAGTTGAAATAATCTTTCTCTGGATTTCAAGGAAAATCAAAGCGATACCGAAGTGAAGCAAATAAATACATTCCAGATCGGAATAAACACTGATGACATGGTATTTGCATGTTCATTTTAATAGTGATTGCATGATGATAACATGCCGATTTCAGGTTCTTTTCTGATGATTCCTTAATATGTGATTTTAACATGATTTCATGGTGATTACATGAAAATCTCAGTCAATAGGTACATGGTGGTTACATAAATTCTATGATAATTTCATGATGATAAAATATTGATAATATCAAGCCTGTTCTAAAATATGAGTGGTTGCCCAATCAAAGCATTATGTATAGCGCCACCTGCTGGAAGACGTCAAAACATTTCGGAAGGTATAACAGAATTCTGAGCGCTCTTTCTATATCTGCTATGGTTTTCTGTAGCGCTTTATTGATTGAAACACATCGTACTCACAGCTTCATCTAGTTTCCGATAGAAAGCAGCATGAAACGCGTAATACAAGGTGTCGAGATTTTCAGTTCGAAGTTATGAGAATCTATAATCCATAACTGTCCCCAAGTATAAGGACGAATCTGGTTGTGATCTGAACATGGAATTCTGTATTCGATTGTGCTTTGAATTACTTTTTCTTCTCACCGCATTTTATGATCGTAGCAATTTTCATTTTCGAAAAATTCATCAATTCTACTAGCCTCAGTAAAACACGAATTTTTGGATGCCTCATCTTCCGAAGCATAACCCTTTCAATTTTATTATTTCAGACAAAATGAATGAACTGATTTCCAGAAATGTTGGATATTTCTGATTTGTTCATCGACTTATACATCATGTTGGAATTTCATCAAAAAATTATCTTGGAAATGTGTTTGGACGTGCTTAAATCAGACACTGAAAGAACAGTTTGGTTATAATAAATAAATATGATTAACTGTTACCAAATCCGTTATTGAAATATGGCTTATTAAACGTTTGTTTGAAAAAAACAAATTATTTGTTCACACCCCATGAATGAGCCTCGTGCATGGTCAAATTATGATTATTTCATGAGAATATTCATTTGTTAACTGAGAATATATACTTCTTCACCAACACCAAACAATATTTATTATTTCAAAATCTTTGTTTTTAGTAACCAAATATTCATACATGAGTACAGCATGAAAAGAAACATTTTATTGATAATGAATAAATATTTTGTTCGCTGTTATAATTATGTCTTCATTTCAGAAAATTGCTTATTGATTTGTTAAATTTCCTGATGTATTACCACCACTCGTGGATCTCTCCGAGGGGGTGTTTCTAAGCCTTATATCAATTACGAATTTAGTAACAGTTAACGAATATTATTTATATAAGTGTATAACCAAACTCATCAGCTCTCAGCTATGATGGCATACACACGTTTCCATGTACATAATAATATATTACTTTCTTTCAAATTCATGCAAAGCAAATGATATTAGATAATACTCATGCATGCATACTACATATAGGTATTCGCACCTACTCACGTTCAAAATGTTCCAATATCGATTGATTAGCACCACATGCACGCACTGTTTTTTTTTTAAACTTACTAAATGTTGTAAAATAGATGCACCTCGGGATGCACTGATAGTCGTCTGCCATTTTTTTTTTCATATGTGATGTCGTACCTATATGAAATTATCCCAAGAAGCTAATTGTAGACGTAAATATACATGTCCAGATGTAAACAAACACTCACTGTCATATAAGGAATTGAACTAATATAACCATCACACTTCATAACTTTCGCGTTGGTCGAAATCACAGGTAAATCAGGAACGATTTCACAAAGATGCACACGGTATCTAAGATGGAAGCTAGACTGAAATGATGGCCCATGCGCATGACAGTTTTTTAATTATAACCAAATGAATTGTTATAATTACCAAACGAAGAATAAAATGAAATATCCATTGTTATCCTTCATATTACGAATATTTAGAATAAACAAATGTATATCATAATGAATAAACACATAGATTTATCAACAGACACTGTATCATTGTTGATTATCATCAAATCACATGATAATTATAAATTCATCTTATTGATTTTCACTTCATGAATCTGCGTAATAGATGAATTGTTAATTATTGAAAAATGTTGTTCACAATGAACAAATATGACAGTAATAAATCATTTATTGTTTATAAATAAAGCATAACAACAGATACGATTCTGATGAATAAGCCTTTTCAATTATGAATATGGCTAATTAATTATAAACAAATTTGACGTTAACAAATATTTGATAATTATTACTGAGATTTTTCTTTCGGTGGATTCATGAAATGAATCTTTTGTTGCGTGTCAGATATTGAAATAAAATTTATGATATGATATGATTTTATATATTATTATATCGATAGATGTGAGATGTAATATATATGCTCGAGAAGAAATTTCGTGAATGGCCATGATATATCCGAACAAAATGTTAATGAATTTGTATCACAAGATATGATTCAAATGAACCTTGGCAATTGATCTTCGTTCTGAAACATGTATTCGCCAAAATAGAAGTTGACCTTTGTTTAAATACCCATTGTGGTGAGGGGAGAGATATCTGTTGATGAAACGATTGCACAATGCCCTCATATAATGAGAAATAGTGGATCAAAAAATTCAAATTCCAAATGATAAGAACAGTTATAGTGAATGCAATGAAAATAAACAGTTCGATTGAGACGATAAATAAGATTAATTCAGCTGATTATTGAATTCGATATGGAGTACTTATCCATTGTACAGTATGGGTAAATCAATGTACTTCTAATTTTGAATTGACTCGGCCGTTACTTGATGGAAATCCATGACAAATGTAAAAACTGAACGAAACTGTGGAAGTTGTTGAAATAAAAATGGCTTGAAAACTCTTAAGAACTGGTTTTAATTCATTATATAAAACTGATCACACTTGTGCATCTACACATGTCGCTCTGCTCTTCAACTGACATCGCACAGTAGCACAAAAATAGCTGTCAATATTACCGGGAAATACAAATAGAAATGATAGCAGGAAATACAAATAGAAATGACCTATTCTACACACTCCCCCAATTCTATTACATTCAAATGTTCTCTAAAAATCTTAAATTGATTAAAAGATAATGCTTTCGTCATAATATCTGCTGTTTGCAGTTGTGAAGACAAATATACAAGTTTGATTCTTCCTTCTGTAACATTTTCGCGAATAAAATGATGTCGAATGTCTATGTGTTTGGTTCTTTTCGTTTCATATGTATTTGCCATTTTAATTGTAGACTGGTTATCTTCAAAAACTGTTATGGAAAAAATATCAATTTTACAAATTTCGGACAATAATTTTTCCAAAAATGAACATTCGGCAACACAGGCAGACAGTGCAACATATTCTGCCTCTGCACTAGATAATGTAACAACTGACTGTTTCTTTGACTGCCAAAAAACAAAGTTCTTATTGAATCTAATAGCTATTCCACTAATACTACGCCTGTCTTTTGTGTCATTTGCATAATCAGCATCTACATATGCATCCACTATGGTATATTTTTGATTACTTTGTACATATTCGATTCCAAACATTTCAGTTCCTTTTAGATACCTAAGTACATTTTTCAGATGTATCCAGTGTTCCTGAACATAGCAATTTTGAAATTTACTAAAATATGTTATTGGAAAACATATATCCGGCCTAAAACCTAGCATAACATACATCAAACTACCTATTAATTCTTTATAAGGACATTTGAAATCTTCATTTTTCACATTGTCCAAATTCAATTTTGGTTGCATAGGTATTTTTGCACTTTTGCAATCTGACATATTAAATTTCAATAGAATCTTTTTAATTAATTCTCATTCTCATCATCCATTATTTTAATTTCCAAGCCAAGAAATTTGAAATTTCCTTCAATGGATAAGTCATCACTCATTTTAAAATGTTTCTTCAAGTAACATTTTATATCATTGAGTTCAAATTCACTATCTGACATGATGATTAAATCATCAACCCACACTAAAAGAAATGTGTTATTACGAAAATATTTACAGGGCTCTGACTTGGACCTATTGAAGTTCATATTTTCCAAATGTTCATCATTCCAGCATTTTGGAGATTGACGCAAACCATAGAGTGATCTCTTTAGTTCACATACATGATTTGTTGGATAACCTTTCAATCCATCTGGCTGGTACATGTATACTGGTTCCTTCAGATATCCGTTCAAGAATGCTGACTTGAAATCCAGTTGAATAACTTGTAGTTTTCTCTCAACGGCTAATACAAGAAGGATTCTCAATGATATCATACGAGCTACTGGAGCATAATACTTCTTCTTCAGTGGGTTCACTTCTGAAACCACGAGCCACCAGCCTAGCTTTTTTTCGTGTTTCATCTCCAACTTGCTTTTCACGGAATATCCATCTTGAATCTATGATAGTTTTTCCAGCTGGTTGGGGAACTATTTTCCAGGTATTGTTTTCTTCCATACTGGAGAGCTCTTCTTCTATAGCTTCTTCCCATCCATTTCTTTGTTTCATGGCTTCTTCGAAAGTAGAAGGAACATCTGATACAAGATGCCCTGCTGTTAGAGCAGTTTCTTTCTTTTACTCTTCCGGAGTTCATCTTGATCTTCATCCTCTTGTCCTTTTGTTGTCTGTGTTTCATTCTCTTCAACTTCATGTTGTTCAGGTTTTTGCAAGTCAGCTTGGGAAGTTTCTATATCTTCTTCTTCTTCTGTTATTTTCACATTACTTACTGTTGACTCTCCTGGAAGTTTTTCAAGACTGGTTTCATCAAAGACAACATTTCTGGCGTGAATGATTCTATTCTGTTCAAAATCCCACAGTCTGTACCCATTTGGAGCATAACCCATCATTAACATAACCTCACTTCTCTTGTCAAGTTTCTTTCTCTCTTCTGCTGGCACATGAGCATATACTTTGCTTCCAAATACACGCATATTGCTCAAATTTTCTTTGGTTTTGTACCAAATTTCTGAAGGAGTTCTCTTGCCATCAATTGCTGAGGATTTCAGTCTATTAATTGTATAGACAGCTGTCCTTATAACTTCGCCCCAAAATTGTTTGTCAATACCAGAATCAAATAATAAACATCTTCATGTTTAGAAGTGTGCGATTGTATCGCTCACAGATTCCGTTTTGTTCTGGGTTTCTGGGAACAGTATACTGCATTTGAGTTCCATTATTCTTACAGTGATTTTTGAATTCCATGCTTATGTACTCACCACCATTGTCTGACCTTAATCTTTCAATTTTGTTTCCAAATTTTGCAGTGGCCATGGCTTCATATTCTTTATATTTCTCAAATACTTCTGATTTGCTCTTCATCAAGTAACATACAGTAAACCTTGAGAAATTATCAATGAATGTTACATAATATTTCATACCATCATGTGTCATAGGTGTGACAGGACCACCAACATCTGTAGAGACACATTCAATAATACGCTTTGCCTTCTTTTCATCAGGAAGCTTATGGAATACTGATTTGGTTTGCTTTCCTTCCATACAAGTTTTACAGACATCCCTTATGGGGTACAAGGATGAATGTCCCATACGTCTATGCCATATTATGTTATTTGTACTAGCTACATTTGCCTGATGAGTCTGATTTAGTTCCAGATTTATTATGAACAGGTTCCCTTGTAGCTTACCAGTAACAATATTCTGTGAGTCCTTCAATATTTTAGCCTTTTCATCTTCAAATGTCACTCTGAATCCTTGTTGTTGGATTCGTATGACAGAAAGCAGATTATGAGCTAATTCCTTGCATTCAAAAACATTCTTCAGTTCAATTGAAAGGCCATCCTCATTTTTCAGATACAATGTTCCACATCGTTGAGCTCTTATAACCTGTCCTTTCTTGGCAACATTAATTTGTAGATTTACTTCATTCACATTTACTAAATGTTTCCCAATAGATGAGTTGACCAGGTGATTTGTAGAACCTGAGTCAATGATAAACTTCACCATATCTGATTTTTGAGAAAGAAGTGATATATTCACATTTCCATCATTAGCCAAAAAGGTTATTTCAGTTCCTGAAGATGTAACATCTTCACTCACATAACTTTTAAAGTCTTGTGTCTGTGCTTTCTTTCGAGGACAATCAGACTTTTTATGTCCCTTCTGCCCACAACCATAACATTTGAACTTGAATTCCAATGAATCAATGCCAGTACTGCCAGTGGAATTTTTCTTCTTTTTGTTATGCTGCATTCTTCTTCTGTTTCCATAGAACGCAGACGCTTCTTCGTATTCTGTCTTAGTTCCCTTTTGACGTGTTCCATAAGTCAATAATCTGTTCTCGACAAAGTCATATGTCAATTCTTCTGGGTTTTTACAAAACAGTACATCGAGTGACGTAACCACGGCTTGGTAAGATTCTGGCATGGCACATAACAATTGAGTGACAACTTCACTATTGTCGATGGTGGCACCACTAGCACGGAGGTCACTAACTAATTTCTCGAATTCGCACAGAAAATCACTCAAGGACGAACTTGCTGTTAACTTCATGTTTCGAAGTTTTCGCTGCAGATTTACTTGCACTGAGATTCCAGTTTTCATATACGTGCTTTTCAAGGAATCCATGATTTCTTTCGAAGTTTCCTTATCCTTGATGACATCGAGCACATTATCTGAGAGACATTGCACTATTATATTTCTTGCTTTCACATCCAATTTCATGTAGTCATCTTCCGTCATTCCAGTACTTCTTGCTGATAGGGTTTCCAGGTATCCTTTCTGCTCTAGACATAGCTTCAGTCTAAATTCCCAATTTGAATATCCCTGCCCATCAAACGGCTTGATGTTATGTACATATGCATTATTAGACGCCATTTTCTTTTTGCTGCTTCCCGTCGAGAACACTCAAACTTGTAGCAATATTATGGCAATATTCAACAACTTCACCAGGTAGCCACTTTCCGCGTTTACTAAACAATCTGGGCCCATAACCTGAACGAAACTGTGGAAGTTGTTGAAATAAAAATGGCTTGAAAACTCTCAAGAACTGGTTTTAATTCATTATATAAAACCGATCACACTTGTGCATCTACACATGTCGCTCTGCTCTACAACTGACATCGCACAGTAGCACAAAAATAGCTGTCAATATTAGCGGAAAATACAAATAAAAATGATAGCGGGAAATACAAATAGAAATGACCTATTCTACAAAAACTTCACAAACGATAAGATTTCCACAAAATTCTCAAACACACGACATGTTTCGCTATCACAGTAGCTTCGTCAGGTGATATACTGGTAGGTACAATGAAGTAAACTATAATGTTGGCTTGCTTAACTTTTATATATCTTACTTTTCCAACCTGTAGGATTAGTTACCTGTGGACAGGTACGATAAACCTACATATTCGGAAATTAGGCACAATATCTACATTACAATCATCTACAAATTACGGTATACCGGATTAATTTGAAAGAGTTGATAGCAAATACATACTATCACTCACTCAGAAAACAAATTCAACAGTGGTAAACTATTGAGATCTAATTGATCAATATGAGTAAATGTCAACATTCTTGAGTTTGTTGATTCCGAATAATTCAAAATGATTGAATATATGGTTGGCGTATGTTGAATTTGTTCTCTTTTCCATTAAATTCATCTTATGTTCATGAATGCGCTGATTAAACGTACGACCTGTCTGACCGATATATACCTTAGGAAAAGATCCACATTCGAGTTTGTATACCCCTGATTTTTTTAATTCAGGAGTTTCGTCTTTATTATTCTTGATAAACTGTCCCAACGTGTTATTTGTTTCATATACCACTTTTAAGTCCTGTTTATTTATAGTAGAAGATCCGAACCTAAATCGACCTTCACCGAGCTGATAATAGAACGAAATATATTTTATCATGAATTTAGTATATTAGAAAACATATTAAAAATGGGTTGGCTGAAAAAATCCTGGGCGGACTATTTTTAATTATCTTTCGAAAAATGATTTTTAATTAAATGTTGCAACATCAGGATAATAAAAAAAAATTGTCCTGACTGAAAGTATAAAAGGTATAGAATGTGCAGCCGTTGGGTTGTCTACTATTTACCTGGGCGAACTACTGGGTTGTCAGGTAAACACAGGTATATCGATGCCAGTTACTTTCACTGGATTGGATAATTAAAAAAAATTATATCATCATAAGCGCTGTTTAATTACGAACACGTTGATATAGGGTTGTCTGCGAAAATTCCGGTCCTATTAGGGGTTTGCGAATTTTAAATATTTTAATTTCAACGCGCGTGGAACTGTGTGACAGAGAGATCCGAGGTAATTATACTGTGTAATAATAAAGGACCCAACATCGCAGTCGCTTGTGATGGGACCGTTGATTGATATATTACGCTTACGCTAAGCGTAATATATCAATCAACGATGGGACCCTGAATAGTAGAAAGTGCGCATGCACGGTGTGTAAACTATGGAGGGTAGAGGTACCTCTACTACCCTTCATATAGTAAACAGTGCGTGTTATTTTGGAGCAACTGATATTTCAGTAGCAAAAAAAAAATTAAATAATTACATAATAATTAAATATATTTAATATAATACTAATATATAAAAACAATATAATATCAATATATTGCGTTATAACCATAATAATATATCTATAATCTGTAATAGACAATAAAAATATCAATTACTTACTTTGAAATTTTTTTGCTCTTTCTGGAAATAGAAACAAAGTGGACCGCCAAAAATTTAAATTAAGAAATAACAAAAAAGATAGACTAGACATCTTGTATTACGATTTAAAATTTTATTAAAAAACAGTATAAATACAAAAATAATATTAATGAAAAATAAATTCTAATAAATATTTTCTATTCAATATCTGATTCATCAGAAGTATCATTTTGACTCTCGAATTCGTCTGATTCATTAGATTCTTCCTCATTTGCTTCCATTTCGACAATGTCCTGGATTTTCAAAGGAGTTCGATCTCCGATAAAACCTGTTGGTTTTAATAAATCATCAAAATGCCAACCATAGTTTTCAGGATTTGACTTCGCACACTTCGCACACTTTCTACTATTCAGGGTCCCATCACAAGCGACTGCGATGTTGGGTCCTTTATTATTACACAGTATACTTAACTCGGATCTCTCTGTCACACACTTCCACGCGCGTTGAAATTAAAATCTTTAAAATTCGCAAACCCCTAGTAGGACCGGAATTTTCGCAGACAACCCTATATCAACGTGTTCGCAATTAAACAGCGCTTATGATGATATAATTTTTTTTTAATTATCCAATCCAGTGAAAGTAACTGGCATCGATATACCTGTGTTTACCTGACAACCCAGTAGTTCGCCTAGGTAAATAGTAGACAACCCAACGGCTGTACATTCTATACCTTTTATACTTTCAGTCAGGACAATTTTTTTTTATTATCCTGATGTTGCAACATTTAATTAAAAATCATTTTTCGAAAGATAATTAAAAATTGTCCGCCCAGGATTTTTTTAGCCAACCCATTTTTAATATGTTTTCTAATATACTAAATTCATGATAAAATATATTTCGTTCTATTATCAGCTCGGTGAAGGTCGATTTAGGTTCGGATCTTAGACTATTAGAAATGAAGCTGATTTCTCAGTTGATGATCCGAAATAGGTTTAAAGTTCTATAATTTTGATTATTATTCCTGATGGTGGGATAAACTTCTTGAATAGCTTTATGATGAAGTCTCTTAGAAAGAATACTGTCTATCAAATTAACGTTGTATCCGTTGTTGACTGCATTCTGTTTCATGATATTGAGTTCTTTATTGAAATTCACTTCCTAATGAGGAACATTCACTAGCCTGTGTATCATACCATTATATGGTGCAATTTTATATTATTAATTTTATGAATAGTGATATCAGTGTGGGAAGTTTTATGGAAAATTGAAAAATCATTTTCATCGTTAATTTTACTTATTGTCAAATCTAAGAAATTGATTGTGAATTTAATGTTGTTGTTGTTGTTTTTTATCACCCCAAGTAACATATTTGTTTATAATAGGGATACATAAACATAAATATGATATATATATATGAAACATTAAAAAAAACTAATTGACAAGTTATGTCAATATAACATAATAATTAAAATAAAATCATACCAAGTATTCAAATGGGAATAAATTGCTCCGTTTATTGTGTCATGAGTTTATATTTTTTCATATTGACTTTGAATCTTGTTTCATTATCAATATGTTCCAAATCATAAGGGAATGGATTATATAAAATGATTCCGTTGTAGAATACTGATTGGTTGCCAATGATGGAGTTATATGGGTTTGCTATTAATGAATTCAACTGTCTCGTTGCATGAGTATGAATTGTATTTACTTCAGTAAAGTTCAAGTTGGATTTTTTTTTTCTCACAAAATGGATGAAAGAACAAATTTCCATTTTATATAAAGATGATGAATTCAACAGATTTTTTGGTTTGTGAAGATTAATAGTTGATTCCAGGTAATGTAAATTGTAAATGCACTTAATTGTTTTATTTTGTAATTTCATTAATGGTTATTAATGTGATATACTTGTGCTTTCCCAAATTGATATTGAATATTGTAATTTTGAGTAAATCAGACAGAAATAATATATATTTTTCAAATATCTAAGAGGAATGAAATTTCGAATTTTGTATAAAATGCCAGTAATTGGATTCAGCTTTTTTCTCAGGTGATCTATATGTTTAATCCACGATAATTGTTCATCAATATAAAGACCCAAGAATTTTGTAACATTCAAATATTTTATGGCTTTCTGGTTGAGAAATATTGTTGTTTTCGACATAATCAGTTTTTCTTTTTGAAATATACATATACGTAAATTTGTCATAGTTGAGAGTCAGCTTATGAATTTGTAGCCAAGATGATATCATTTTCAAGTCACTTTTTATATCATCAACTATATCGTTAAATTCTTCAGAGGAATAGATTATTGTAGTATCATCTGCAAATTACTTCAGATCTCCTTTCAGTTTCAAAGATGATATCGAATTGATGTAAATTAAGAATAGAATTGGACCTTAAACGGAACCTTGTGTTACACCACATTTGATTTCACTTACGGAGCTACGAATATTATTGACTTCAACATTCTGCTTTTTATTTTCCAGATAATTTTTTGACCAACCAAATATTCTTCCTCTGATACCTATTGAATATATTTTACTCAGTAAAATTTCATAATTGACAGTATCGAAAGCTTCACATAAATCTGAAGACAAGAGACCACATTTATGATTTTGATCAATTTTGAACTGAATATCCGAAATTACATCCATAACTGCCACCTCAGTGTCTTTCGATCGACGAAATCCATATTGACCACTGTATAGCAGACCATTATTTTCAAGAAGATCAAGAATGCGCTTATTCATCATTTTTTCGATAATTTTTTAGAGGATCGGAAGAACTGAAATCAGTGTGTAGTTATTAAGGTCATCTTTCTCCAGATTTATGTATCGGTATGACTCTAGCAATTTTCATTATATCTAGTACAATTCCAGTTTTGGAAGATATAGTAACGATATACAATAGAATCGGAGCTAATTCTACTTTGATCACTTTTACAATTTTGGAAGATATTTCGTCGAATCCACAAGACTTTCGTACATCTAAGTCATCAATTATTTCTTCAACTTCTGAAATACTTGGCAGCATCAGAAACATAGATAGAACACTTGAACAGTCCTCCATAGACTGAGAATTTGTTGTTATTTCAGAATATGAATTTGGACCTACATTCATGAAATAATTATTAATTTCATTACATATTTCATGACAATCGTCAATTTTCACATCATCCATCGAAATATATCTGATATTTTCTTTAGAATTTTTTGATTTATTAAATATAATTGAATTTATTCCATTCCAAACCATTTCAGGATTGCTATTAGTAAAATGTATATTATAGAATTTCCTTTTTGTTTCTCTAATTTTTTTTTTTGCTAATCTATTGTAGGAATTATATTGTTCTTCGAAATAGTTGATGTTGGGGTATATTTTTTGTTTATAATGGAATTTATCACGTAATTTTATTATTTTACTAACATCACCATCAAACCATGGTTTGGAATCAGATTTTTGTTTGATCGTTTTTAAAAATGAACAATCATTGAATATATTCAATGAATCTTCATATACCTCATTGGGATCATTATAGTTATTTACAGTATCATTGAATAATTTCAAGTTTGTTTTCAATTTTTCTTTATCATATATATGAATTAGCTTGTTCACATATTTCTTATTTTCCAAGATTTGTAGAGGTATGTACGTTAAATAAAATTTATGATTACTTGAAGAGTTGTTGATGACAATCAAGTCAAGATTTTTGTCTGTATTAGTGACGAAATGATCGAGTAATGATGAATGTCTAGTTGAAATACTTTCATCACAATTCAAAAAAGTATTAGACCTATAAATGTATATCAAATCTTCAGATTCCTTGCTGTTTGATAATGAATTGATGTTCATATCACCAAAGAAAAAGCATTCATATTTGAATCTATTGACTGTATCAAGTGTTCTATCCATGAAATTGAGGAAATCATTGATATTCATGTCTTGTGGTCGATAGATACCAGAAATGATAATTTCTGGAGATTTAATTTTGATGGATAAATATGTCAAATGAGTTTCTACTTTTTGAATGATTTCAAACTCAAATTTCGTTTGGACAAAAATTCCAACACCACCTCCTCGTTTGTCACGACTTGCATATATCGAAGTGTAGTTCTTGAAATTATAATATATTCCTTCTTCTTCATTCAACCATGTTTCGGTTACAACAACAGCTGCAATATTCAGTTCATTGTTACTGGCATCTTCTTTTAAATCATCAATGAAACATACTTCAGATAATTTAATTATGGATTTGTTACTCATAATTTCGTTTTTCTATTGTTGTTAATCATTATAGTCAATTTGAAATTTCAACTGATTTTGATGAAATTTCAAAGTTTGGCAATTTTTATCTGTAGCTGAATGGTTCACGCAGGAATCTTCATTGTAACGCTCGTTGGAATAGACACAATTATTGCATTTGAATTGTTCATTATTTTGGCAAAATCTTAGTCCATGTGAACCACAGCAGCGTGGACACACTATCCTGATTCCTGCATTTATTCATTTCATGGTTAAACCCATAGCATTTATTGCACTGCGCAATAATATTGTTGTTATAAACTTTCAATTTTTGCCAACCAACAAATAATTTTTCACATTATTTGTCATCATTTCCTGTAATAATTTTCCATTTATCTCAGCAAATACTGTGAATGTTCGTTTTCCATCGAAATATTTCAGAAACTCAATAGATAATGTGTCATCTTCACTTATAATTGTATTTTGTTCCATTATCATTTTCTGGAGTTCTTCTTTTGTTAAATCGCTTTCTAATTTTAAATTCGGTATTTTAATTTTCGGTTTCTGTGATTTCTTAATTTTTGCATCATATTTACTTGACATTTATCCAAAAATATCCTGTTTTAATTTTTCAATATCTTTTTTTTTTTCTTGCAACTGATCAACATGTTTCCATTATTCATTCCTTTCAAAGAGTTTATTCCAACACGCAAATTACCAACATTCACATTTGTTTCAAGATCTCTTCAAATTTTGTCTGAGGATTGTTGTGATTTTGGTTTTGAAATCAATGTTTGTTCATTAGGTCTTGAGATGGTTGAATTTTTTTGATTAACTGCATCAGCGTAACTAATATGTTGTGATTTCTCTTCTTTTTTTTTTTTTTTTCATTTATATTTTCAATTTTACTATAAATTCGATCCAGAGATTCCATAATGTTATTTTTATCAATCATATTTGATACTCTCACATTGTAACTCTCATTCATTCGTTCGTTCAATTCAGTTGAAAGTTTGATGTGATTGTCTTTTTCAATTAGCAGTAAGTCTTTTTGTCTGATAGTTTCTTTCAACTGCAAAATTTCTTCTTCGAAATCCATTATATTAACAACTGATGAATTCGAGTCACTCTCATAGTTCACCTGAGTGTAATGTACATAAGATGATCCCTTTCCTGCTAATTCATTATTTCGCGAAACACTTAGATCTGAATGAGCATCTTCTTCTGATTGGAATGATTGGGTTCTCAAGACACAATCATTAGGAGATTCCCCATCACATTCAGTTTTATTTCTCTCTTTTCTTCTCATTTGTCCTTTGGCAATTTCAGAATATTGACATATTTGACAATGTCAGAAGTAGAATCCACAAATTTATATCCAAAAGGAGTTTTTCTTGATGATATTATAATTTTCTTCTTGTCTCGTAATCTGTAGGCGCTATATTATGATCTGGATGACTAATGTAATATTTGAACAGCCTCAACCAACTTATTTTTCAAGATTCCTGGATTTCAGATTCTGGTGCAGTGAACTATATACTATGTGAAAATTACTGTTTGGATGAATATTATTTATATATTGATGGAAAGTGTCTAATTGTCTATTGATTCCTTTGAAGCATACTATAACGTCATCTAGGTATCTATACCAATACAAACATTGTTTTATCAATGAATGTTTATGTATTATTCGCTCCAAGTTGACCATGAAGATTTCAGCAACTAAAGGGCTCAGTGGATTTTCCATAATCAACCCTTTTGACGCGGAATATATTTTGTTGTCAAATTGAAAGTAATTTTGTTCGAGACATATCGACAAAAATTCTAAGATATCTTGTTTGATAATCGGATTAACATGGTTTTTATCCGATAACAGCTCAACTAAAAGTATAGTATCTTCGGGAAGTATACTCGGAAAAACGTTTTGTTCATCTAATGAAATGAATTATGTGTTGTCAGGTAGAGTATAATTTTGAATTTTAGTTATCAAATCATAGGAATTTCTCAAGCTGAATTTTGATTGAAAATCACAATAGTTCTTCATCAACGTTATTAATTTTTCTGATAGTTTAACTGAAGGAGCTGTGACAAATGAAACTACTGGGCGAATAGGATGATTTTGTTTGTGTAATTTGATGAGAGAATACAGTTTTGGAGGTTGGGGATTCACGATAGTTAATCTGAATTTCTCGGTTTCCTCAAAATTCGATTTAGGATTTTTCAAAAAGTTTTTCATCTGTAATTGGTAAGAATGATGACTTAATGATCAAATTGACCTCAATAAATCACGACTGATGAATTTGTTTTCTTAGTAAGTAATAATAGGTATTTGCTATCAACTCTTTCAAGTTAATCCGGTATACCGTAATTTGATGTAGAAATTGTGCCTAATTTCCGAGAATGGAGGTTTATCGTACCTGTCCACAGGTAAATAATCCTTTATGTTGGGAAAGTAAGATTTATAAAAGTTAAGCGAGCCAACGTTAGTTTAGTTCATTGTTCCAGTATATCACCTGACGAAGCTACTATGTGTTAGCGAAACATGTCGTGTGTTCGAGAATTTTGTGGACATCTTATCGTTTGTGAAGTTTTTTCATAATGTACTTCTATTCATGGAAACATATTTTCACTGAACTATAAGCTCAAAGAGTTTTTATTCATCCATCATGAAATCTCATTCTGAATGAATATTCTTCATATTCAATATTCATTCACATGAAAGAATCTCAGAAGGTGGTTCTCACGTATATTCCATTTGTGTCGATTTCCATATCCTCACTTAAGCCTATCGCCGATCCAACTTCCGATACGTGATGGTAATCGTGGAAACATATGCGATACGCATGACCTCACTGTCAGAGATACAAAATGTGGAATACATAGACATCGATGACGTTTCTTTCCAGATAGCACGGGACGTCCAGAGACGTCCATTTCAGGTTCATTTTTGGTCTGAAAAGTCCAGAACCCTGTATTGACGTTCTTAGGACGTCCATCATTGGTCATTACTCGGGACGACCAGAAAAAAAAGTCTTTGAAACGTCCAATAGACAAGCCCAGTCAGCACATCCTTTCGTTGTCAACCTCGAAAGATGTCGAACAGCACTTTATCAAAACTCCTTCATCCATAAATCGGCTAGGTTCTGGAATTCATTGCCTGAGGAAGTATTCCCAACAACATTATTATAACAACAGTATTCTTTCTATTCTGTAATTATCAAAATCGCTTCCTAAAACCATTTATTGTGATACCCTTGAATGGACATGTGCTACCATCATAACGCAGGTATGTTATGACATTATGACAATTTTATAAATTCCAGTCTATTTGGATTTTTCATTGACATAGCTCGTTTTGTGAATTATGCTTATTGGGGAATTCGGATAATGTTTGTCCCAATAATCATAGCTGTTTGGGTTTCTAGTATTGTACGTTGACGAATAACAATAGCAATTCACATGTATAACGGTTATCAGACAATCATTCGACAATCTTAATTCGGCTCATCATTTCGCTCTAGTTTTTCATTAGTTTTGTGGCTGACAAACCTACAGATCGCGTTCATTTTCACTTATGTTCTCTGTCATGGGTGCTCGTGTTCGATTATTGTTCAATGGTTCCGATCGTTCGAATCGATAGAGCAGTGTCTTGTGGGTGAAGGTGTGTGATATAGCAGAATATTGTTTTACACCATGCATTGCATTACTGCAATGAATGAAGTATTCTCCATACCCACTTCACACGGCTCAAAATTTTTTTTTTATCGAAAAAATCGATGATCGATGAAATTCTGATTTGAAATATCTGGGTTCCTGTGAGGGAAGCTTTATTGGCAATTCTCATCATAAGTAGAAAGAGTTAATATAAGTATTCATCTTCTCATTTCTAAATAAATGCGTCAGAATGCATATGGATGATATCTTTCCAAAAAATCAATGAGTAATGTCAAAAAACTCCCAGAGAAACCCAGATATTTCATTTCAGAAACAAATAGAATTTCTTGTTTTTTGAAAAAATTAACTCTCGATCATGGGAAGTGAGTGTGGATAGGATATTTATTCTCATTGCAGTAATTCAAAGCACGGTTTCATAATGCATATAACATCTTGATATGTTGATTAGATAACCTGATAACTACTAACTGTTTGATGAATATACTAGAGTAGGAAAATATTGGGATAACTGTTGTAACATTATTACAAGAGCATGTCAAAATGTTAGGTTTCATTCGGATATCAGATAACTTTTATAATAAAATGAGACGAATTACTGCGTTAGCTCATGATGGTTGTGCTAGTAATGAAAACAGGCTGTTTTATGACGATAGTCGAATAACCACTGTAGAGTGAAGTTACTGCAACATTTATATAAGAGTGATTTCTATTCGACATTCTGTGTTATCATAGAAACTAAAACAAGTTGTAGTTATTCAGCAGTGGTGTTCATACAAGTTTGCGAATTAAATACGCTGCAATAACTAAAAGCCACCTGAAAATTCACTCCATCTATGGTAGGAAATGAACACATCTGTCCCCTTTTTATGGCAGATATCGTAATAACGGTTTTCAGATTTCCAATTATGAAAACTAGAGTTTTTTCCCAGTAAACATATAATCTCTAAATGTTCAAAAACAAAATCCAATACGTACCTCCTGTCCCTATCCTCCCTAGGAACGCACGATGTTTTTTGAACATTATAGGGATTTTCTTTCGTGCGCTCCAAGTGATAAGAAAAATTTAAAAATTTCACAGACTCTCATAGTATATCAGTTTAACTAAATATAACTAGGTATGTATTCATTGATTTTGAAATGAGAAACCCGAGGAGAAACCAGAATTCTGGACTTGAATATGGACATAAAATATATTTCATTTGTAAGCTATATCAATATATTGAATCTTCATCTAATTTCATTATTACTATTATGAATTTGAAATATTGATAATTGTGACTGATGTATACTTACTTATATAGATATATTAGATTATATTACTCCAATCACATAATACCTCTACACTTTGACCATGACAGAATCCACACTGGAATATTAATACAAGTCGCGATTTAATAATGAGATTCATATAGTTTGCTGAATCATATGTGTAGCAAGCGTTGAACGCATGCGTGTTACGTGAAATGGAAACGTTTGGTACGATGAATGTTGATGGAATATGAGTAGTCAGTTGCCGAATCAATAAGTGTGAATCAGGTCCAAGGACATTCCGAAATTCACGAGTTCAGGAGCAGTGAAATGAAACTTTGCGGATATCATCTATCAAATGGTGAACTCATTGGATCTCGACTTCTGTCGAGATGATTCGTGTCAATAGCAGTATTGAGGTGAGTATGGCTATCGTTTATTTCCATTCGCTTGTAAGTGTTTGAGCATGACCATCAAATCTGGAGTTTGAAATATTATATACCTTCCCATATGATTCGAATTCCCAAATATCCACATCATCCTATTTCCATCATCTAATAAAGTTTATATTCGTGTCTTCAGTTATTGAAATATTACATTTCCTGCAAGATAAAAGAGGTTATAGATACATAACAGAGAATCAGTTTATGTTTGGAATAAGTTCTCAATCAACTAAGAATAATAAAGTATTCAGCTTCACTGACCACCATGTCGATTGTGATTGAATATTATGATTTCGTACAGATGCAGGGAAAATGACAACAAAGGCTACTAATCAGCAAGAGATATCATCTCGTCCGCGTAACTGGATGAATCACGCGACGTTTCTAGTGGTGCAGCTGCTGATGATATACAATAATAATATGGAAGAGGGAATTGAAACAACTACTTGATTCTCTGTTTATATTATTATGTGCAGATAGATGAATACTGATAATCAAGTATTCCACTCTTCAGATGGTCAGGAAATGAATAATAAAAATAATCCGAATGTCTACTATACGTATATTTTTTATTTGAAAAAGGTCCTAATCTATGGACGTCTCTGGAACATCCTGATTAATAAAGATGGACGTTACCGAAACATCCATATGACGTCCATCATCTGGAATTGTCCAGGACGTTTTTGAAACGTCTATAAGACGTATTGGTGCTGATTGGGTTCAATATACAGAAAATTAATTCTATCAGACGAAAAAATTCCCATCAATATCCATCGGACAACAATTATCAGCAGAGCATCATCTTGAAATTGTCCAATTGTCATCAATAGCTCATTCGTATCTTCTTCATGATAGCTTTGTTGGAGTTGGTTATGCCGGTATTCCAACAGAACACATGATCAGATATTTCAGCGGTTTTTTTCCACTCGAAATGTAACTGGTGATATCTGAAATATCCTTCTCAGTTGGATAATACATTTTCTGAAGTGTGTACTGAAAATACGTATGTTTGTTCGAACGATATCATATAGTGATAGTTATTTCAGGTTTCCAAACTTCAGGTACTCGTTCAATTCCAATTGCATAACAAATCTCATCAAATAAAAATGTCAGTTTGAACCAGACACATAGCATATTTTGAAAGTTCTATTTGGTATCTTCCTTCTTCATGAATGTAACTTCTAGTCTACGGAAATCATAGTTTTGATACACAATAACTCATACAAAAGGTTTGAGTGCGTTCTCGGGTATATTTTGGTGTCCTCAATGGCTCCCCCAATTCCCTACGATAGAGTGTACGCACAACAATTGACAACACTCTAGAGATGCTAAATAACGGTTTTTTTTATTTCTCCTGGTGAATATTGATTCGACGACATGAAGGCTGATTCTGATACCGCAACAAACTTCATTGTTTGATATTTTTCAGTTTGATTAACACCTTTCGATAATATCAGGAAGTATTTGGGCTCTTATTAAATAATTATTCGACCCTTGAATGAACTTTCGATTAATCTCAACATCCACTTCCTTTGGACAAGCATGGGGTACAACTTGGTTCGCCCTGTTATAATCTACATTATTTGAATTCAGACTTTCCTTATTTCTATGACTATATCTTGAAATTCGACTGATGATGGGCTCATATTGGCTCGAAACATGAACCATCGACTGATCTCTGACCACTCCCAATAATGAGTATTTATGCAGATGACTTTGGGTTTTCATCTTCGAACTACACCCCTCCACTTCGAGTTACCATGAACCTCTTCCAAAGATTGTATAATTCTGTAATTAACCTCCATCCATTACTTGGGAAAAAAGATTCGTCTTCATTCTGATGTGTCAACTCTATAGTTATCGTATCTGATCGGCATTCATCATCAAAGATATAACTATATATCCAACGAGTTGGAAAATGAATTTCATTATTGGATATCCCAACTAGCATTTATAGTCGCGATTACGTAATTAAGACTATTGGGTCGACTATTAAGTAATATTTACTAGTTGCGGTTACGTTATAATTACGTCGTTACTACGTATTTACGACCAAAATGAGGAACAAATCACGAGTAATTATTACGGTTTGCCGACGTAGCGGGAACTCACACAATTACGTAATGCTTACGACCCGTCGACGTCGAAATTACGTAAAGATGTAGTAAATTTTCCTACCTGACTTTCTATTTCTTTTCCACTTCATAAAAATATTATTTTCTCTCTTTATTATTCTTCATTTCATCCATGAAGTTCACATTCACGAAAAATGAACAAGGCCAATATGCCTAACCATTCAATAAATAATACAAGGACAAACACGCGAAATAATTGATACTCGAACTTGAAAAATTCGAACAACATTCAGTTTTTCGATAAATGTGATGATTTTGCCTCGAAATTCAAGATGCGCCCACAAAATACGGCTCATTTCACCAAAAATATGGTTTTATTTCATTCGGCTATTTTTCAAAAATCATCGTAAATCATGTTAATTTCCATTATTATGCAATTTGTGATCGAACGAATGCTATTATTCTTCATAAAATGATGTTTATCAACAAGAAAAACCAAAATTATTTCCTGTTCAAATGGTTATCACATCAATCAATATGGCTTCCAATCGAAAATGAATCAGAAAGTTACTTTTGGAACTCGTCAGTTATGTTATCTCGTGGTTTTCGAAATAGACTTTTAAAAAAACAATTTTATTTATTCCGGCATAGATTAAGTTTATACAATGAGCTTTTTTTCAAGACTGGGTTTTTGATACAATATAGAATGAATTTATATTAAAAATAATGCTGATGCCAGCGTCAGCAGATATTATATTCCATTTCTGCGGATGCTGACTTCAAGGTCAAGATCATGTTCTGAGGAATTGTTATCGCTGGTAAGTTGATACTACTGAGAACAATGGGAACTGATTTTAGCATATAACAACTCCCCATCATAATAAAAAGTTGGTGCTTATTGCAGCGACTTTTAATGAAGGTCTTTCGAGGTGGATGATGTCAGCTCGAAGTCGTCTTCTTGGTCTCGGATGTTGACGCTTGGGCGTCTTCTGGGGATGAACCTGGTAAGGGATGATCTGAAGGGTGTCCTTGATGTTCCTGGTGGAGCTGGGGGTGAATTGTCTGAAGCCATGATGCTTATTCTTGCTGGTCTTCTACGTCTGCACTTACAGTAGAAGTAGAGTACAATCAGGAGGATTATCAGGGTGATCGTAAGATACGTAAACCAAGGAATGTGTTTGGTCACGTATGGTTGATTGATTAACTTGTCCAAATCATCGGAATATTGACTCAATTTGTGCTGAGCAATATTCAGGTCTTCAGTATCCAATTTGCTTAGTTTTAGTGGTTTTAGCTCTGGAACATTCTGTTTTTCAGGTAGGTGTTTGCAGCATTCGTATGGGATGATGACTGGTTGATTTCTGTAGGTCACATTCTTGTAAGAACTGACCAAGTACTTAGCGTGTACTCTCGTACTTCCTATGAATGCATTGCATTCTGGTTGTAGTGTGAGGATCGAATTGGTATGGGCTATTTTCGTGATTGTTTCTCTATTGGAACACTTGATCGTTATTGGTAGTGGATCTGACAAAGCGATCAACCACATATTGGAGGCAATTTCTTGTACATTATAGTCTCTTGCAAAGATGACTGAGGATTGGCATGTCTTCGGTACTTCGAATTGCTGTCGAAGAAGTTGAGCTTCACAGATGGCGTTGTTATCGATTGGATATGGCAGAACATCTGAACAGATTTGTATTCGGCTCTCCAGGTATTTGCATCTGTCCAAGTTTTTGAATGATGCGTACAACATTGAATCGTCATCTCTCGCGATATATTTTTGATTTGTTAACAAAATGTGATGAAAACCTGTTCTATTATCCAATATTGGTATTGGGAATAATCGGAATAGGGTATAGGTTTCTGGTTCAACTAGTGGTATTTTTAACAAGAAAACTATTTTTGAATCAGTTTGGTAGGCTTCGAATTCCATAATTTCTAAGTATTGAGCTACTGTTGATAGATAGATTGGTAGGGGTAAATTATTTTTGGATAATGATTGAGATATTTCCTGAAGGGAATTAACTAAATCTCTAGGTGTTATGATTGACGTATGTATTATTCTTAGTCGAGAAAAGGTGATTGAGTTGAGCATATCATCTAATGTTGCTTCGAGAAACATATAGCTCTCCATTAGTGATTCGCAAAATTCTAAAGTTTCTAATTGAGCTTCAACATATGCTACATCGTCAGAAATATCATATATTGATTTCTCGATTGATTTTAGATTATTGTTGAAAGTAGCTTCGTCTATTTGTAATTTTTGAATTGTATTATTGAAACTTTTGATAACGGAAGTAGTTACAGATATTTGGTTTTTCATCAGGTTTTCAAGCTGATATTCGTCTTTAGATATTTTATTGATACAGTCATTGAAATATTCTCCATCGGAAGCATCCAAATTTCCAGTGATAGCTTTCCAAAAGGAACCTGCACCATTGAATATTCCTCTTTTTGTTCTATGGCCGGGTTTTGTATCTGCGAATATTTCACGATACTTCAGGCCTAGTGAATCGGAGATTTGTGAGAGAAGACTTATATGAGTTTTTACTTGGGCTTTGAAGGATACCATACGAGGGTTCGGTGTATCGAATAAATCGAGCATCGATTCTAATATTCGGTTATTTTTCTCGAGAGCACCTTTGATGGGTTCGAGGTCTTTGTAAACTATTAGTGTCCATTTGTCGTTAGAGAATTTAACTGTTGATTCTTCGTGGTAATATATTCCGATTGTATTGTTTATTGATTTGAGCGTGTGTTGGGCGTCTGCTGCTGAAAACAGCAGAATGGACCTGTAAAGAGATTCACTAATCAAAATAAGGTTTAAGTCTGTCGAAGTTTACTTTAGTCTTTTGTTTTGTTTGCCAATTTACTAGCATTGCTGAATTTTGATATATTTCAATTATTTCAAAAGGACCATTAAATTTGTTCTGGAGTTTGTCTTTAATTTGGGATTCTTTAACATACACTTTATCGCCTACTTGATAATTTGGCAAGTTTTCATTTACTCGTTTGTCAAATCGAATTTTGGCTTGCTCTTTTCTATTTTGTGTTCTTTCGCGTGCAATATTGTAGTAGTAAGAAATCCTATTATTGAGGTCACGAACGTATTTGGAGATTAATTGTTTTTCATTGTAGAGAGTATCGGGCGCTCTGGAGGCGGTATGTCCAAATACTAGTTCATATGGAGTAAAACCGTGTGTTTTATTCTTCATGGTATTATAGCACATGACTGCATATGGAAGTACGTTGAAAGGATGTTCATTCGGATTTTCGGCTAAGTTTACTCTAATCATTTCAATAAGTGTCGCATGAAATCTCTCAAGTGAACCGTTCGATTGTGGATGGTTAACACTAGAAAATGTTAGTTTTATGTCGTATAACGTACAGAGGTCTTTCAATAGTCTGTTGTCAAATTCACGTCCATAGTCGCAGTGAATTCTCAGTGGCGTACCATAATGTTGGAAATATACCAAAAGGGTATTAACTACTGATTTTGCGGATTTGTCTTCTATTGCATAGGCTTGCGTGAATTTTGTAAGTTCGTCTCTGATTGTTAGTGCGTAATTTCTTGTCGGTACTTCAAATAGGTCAATATTGATTCTCTCGAATGGTGATTTTGGGGTTTCGGTAATAACTAATGGGGTACTTAAGTTTTTTCTACAAATTTCAGTCTTTTGACAAATTTCACAGTTCTTGACAAAATTTTCAACGTCTTTGCTCATTCCTTGCCAAGTGTATTTTACTTTGATTCTTCTTGCAGTTTCGTTTATTCCACGATGAAGATTATTTTTGCCTGAATGGAATTGGTCTAATATGATTGGTATTTGATCAGGATCGGGTGTTCTGGTGATATTTTGGCAGATTTTGATTTTGATATCTTTGTCATTAAATATGAAGCAAAACATTTCTAAAATTGGTAGTTCCAAATTGTTTTCAACGACGTATGTTTTTGAGAGGTCCAATTGATTTTTATTTTTGTACAATATATAGAATAATCTTTCTATGACTGCTTCGGGATCGAAGGGGAGAATGATTACAAAATATTTGCGATCTTTTACTGATTTGCTGTTGAAAATATTGATAATATCAGAGTGGAAATCGGCATCCTGTTCAAAAATATCTTCATTGATAGTATGATGGAAACCTTGCAGTTTATTTTGCCAGAAAAAGATAATTAGGTTTTTATTAGATTTATCGAGTAATTGAGAATTGACAAATTCTATCTTTGAATAGTCTATGAGTGATTTTGTTCTGTATAGGTCAACAAAGGTATAAAATTCTTCTTGAATTTTTTCGGGTGTTGCTTCGTTAGTTTGCTCGTCTAGTACGGGATTGTCTGATGTATCGGGGTTGTCTTCGGAATCTGAAATTTCTATAGGGTCTTCGATATGATGGATTTTTGTTTGAAATTTTGCGCATTGATCGAAATGATTGATTTTTATACGAGAGAGTGCGTCTGCATTTTTATTAGTTTTGCCTGGTTTGAAAATTATCTCATAATCATATTCTTCTAGTTTCAAGCGCCATCGAGCTAACCTGCTACCAGGGTCTTTAATTGAAAAGAGCCAGGTCAGGGGGCGATGATCTGTAACCAATTTAAATTTGTGTCCGAAAAGATATGGGCGGAAGTGTTTTACTGCCCATACAATTGCCAAAAGTTCTCTCTCTATCGTAGAGTACTTTGTTTCGGCTGCACACAAGGTTCTTGATGCATAAGCAATCGGAAGATCTTTTCCTATTGGTCCTTGAGATAGGACTGCGCCTATCGCGAATGCACTAGCGTCGGTTGTTAGAAGAAAAGATTCGTCAAAATTGGGGTATATTAGTATTGGAGATGTAGTGAGTGCTTTTTTAAGTGTTTCGAAAGAGTTTATACAGTCTGCGTTGAAATTGAAAGGGATGTCTTTTTGTAAAAGTCTTGTCAAGGGTTTTGAAGTCTTTGCGAAATTTGGGATGAATCGCCTATAGTAGCCGGAAAGGCCAAGGAAAGATTTGATGTCTTTCGGATTTTTGGGTTGAGGAAAATTTCTTATACACTCGACTTTAGAGGGGTTTGGCTTCACGCCATCTTGGGTGATGAGATGTCCTAAATATGCAACTTCCTTGCGAAGGAACTCACATTTGTCGGGTTGTATTTTTAGGTTTGCTTTCCGTAAACGTTTGAAAACTTCTGTAATCCGGGCGATATGTTCATGAATAGTAGGGGAATAGACGATAATGTCGTCCATATAGACAAGGCAACGTTCATTCTGAATTCCCATTAAGATGTTGTCCATTACGCGTTGAAAGGTGGAAGGGGCGTTCTTCAATCCAAATGGCATACGAACGAATTCATAATGCCCATTTTCCACAGAAAATGCGGTTTTCTGGATATCTTTGGGATCAATCTCAATTTGGTGGAATCCGGAAGCCAAATCGAGGGTGGTGAAATATTGGCACTTGCCTAATTGGTCGAGAAGATCGGAGATGTTCGGAAGTGGGTACTTGTCGTCGATAGTCACTTCATTCAGTTTTCGGTAGTCGATGACTACTCGCCACTTCTGTTTACCAGAAGCATCAAGCTTCTTTGGTACGACCCAAACGGGGGAAGACCATGGTGAAACTGAAGGCTGAATGATACCTTGATTGAGCATTTTCGATATTTGTGTCTTTACCTCTTCTTTATGTACTTGAGGGTACCGATAAGATTTGGTAAATGTAGGTCTACTGTCTTTTGTATCGATAGGGTGTTTAATTTTGTTTGTGAACGTCAGGTTGTCACCTTCAAGATAGAAAATGTCCGAGAAATCTAAACAAAGTTCTGTTATGAGATTTTGTTCTTCTTCGTTGAGATGATCGAGACGTAGTTGATTTTTAATTTCGAATTGTCGGTCAATTGGTACATCTGTATCTGATATTTGCATAGCCAAGTTATTTACTGAGAAATCCTGAAATGGTTCTAACACAAGATCGGAAAAATCCACTGTTTTTGGAATAGCATTAACGTTCAAAACCGAAGTTAGAAATTCTCCATTTTCGTCAATTTTGACAATTGAATTTGGTATTTTGACTTTTTCGATTTCCTGACCTATCAGTATAGCGTCGGTATTTGAAAAGTTGCATTTCAACTTGAACACTTGTTCGGTTCGAGGTTCAATATTTATTTTATTATGATATTTTCTAGAGGGTGGTGTATCAACTGAAGGTTGAGTTTTTTCGTCGTCGGTTACTTTAAAAAGAGGGACAGTTTTGAAGTCAGTAATCAGTTTTTTATTTTTGAGGTCTACTATGCAATTATAATGTTCTAGAAAATCAGAGCCAAGGAGTCCGTCAAATTCTATATCTAAGTTGTGAATATAAATTTTATGTGGGTCTTCAGGTTTGAATGGAATTAAAGTTGATTCGTTAATAATTATTTTCTGGTCGGTTATGCCTTGAATGGAAATATTTTCTGGAGAACGTTTTCGGTATTTTTCGCAAGTCTTTGGTTTAAAAATCGAAAGTCCTGCACCAGTATCTATTAGAATTTTGAAGGTATTAGTGATGTCTTTGATGTAGTATAAGTTTTTCGAATTAACAGGCAATAGAGGTTTTAAATGAACCGTTGTTCCGGGAAATTCACATTCGGATCGAAACTGTCTAGGTTCATTGTTTGGATTTGGGCTTGAAGTTCGTCCATAGTATTCTGTTGTGGTTTGTTCGGTGGGTCGCCAGGATTCAGCCCTGACTGAAAATCCTGAATATCCGAATTTTG
Source organism: Phaedon cochleariae (assembly GCA_918026855.4). Taxonomy (NCBI): domain Eukaryota; kingdom Metazoa; phylum Arthropoda; class Insecta; order Coleoptera; family Chrysomelidae; genus Phaedon; species Phaedon cochleariae. The sequence goes on along the minus strand of OU896709.1, from coordinate 44,802,232 downwards.
GGGTAGATTGTCATAGTCCGGGTACTGTGTCGAAAATTGATCATATTCGAATTGTCTTTCAGCGGTATGATAATCGAATTGTTGGATTCTGCTATCAGCAGTATGATAGACTTGATCGTAATTTTAATTTTCACTAGCTGTATAGTGATCATCTTGATAAAAATCATTCTCATAATATTGGTCATATTGTTGATAATTCAAATGGTGTGTCTGTTGATTATTCGGTCTGTTAAAATTTGGATTCGATTGAATGGTAGGTTGTCTTTGATTGTTGAAGTTCGGGTTAGGTCTTATGATTGATGGTCGGTTTTGTTGAAATTGATTGGGTGGTTGATATTGATTGAATTGGGGAGGTCGCTGTACTGGATTTGGGGTTTGGAATGGTCTTGAAGGCCCAGCTTGATTGAAATTTTGTTGGTTTGGTCTTGGAGGGTATTGTGGTCTATTTTGGGAATTCTGTTTTGCGCGGCATTCATGAATCAAATGTCCGGTACGTCCACAATATGAACATTGTTTTATTTGTTGAGATGAAATTGGTTTTCGAACAGAAACTGCATTCGGATTTCGATAGCTTTGTGAATTAGGCAATTTTTGATTTTCGAAATAACTCAACTGCATTTCTCGTCTGATACGAGTAATTGCGGTTAACATATCAGTTGGGGTGCCTGCTCGAATTATTTGACCAAGTTTTGGATCTAATCCAGTCAACAGGGTGTTCAAACTCATAGTTTCTATAAGCCTGGACTGCGCGCCTCTTTGGTCTGGTGGCAAAATTTGTTTATTTACAGCGGCGTGCATTTTGGCATTATGCGTTTGCAATCGTTGAACGAATGTCATTGCATTTTCGCCAGGAAGTTGACGAAGTCTTTGGAGATCTTGAATTAATGAAGTCAAGTCTCTGGAATCGCCAAAGTGGGTATCTAAAAGATGTCTAACTTCTTCCCAAGTAAGTGGGTTTCTCGAATTCACTAGCTCTGCAGCACGTCCACGTAATTTATTTTTTATGTGAAGTGTTACTAGTAGTCGTTGTTCGTCGACTGCCATTCTGTAAGCGGTATTACAGGCTTGTAAAAAGGTGGTTAAAAATATTGGATTGCCATCATATTCCGGTATGATGGAAAATATTTCATTGAGTCTGTATGGCTCAATTTCTGCAGGTGCTCGTGGTGGTGCCACGTTTACGTTATCGTCATTCATTGCAATTGGTTTTTGTTGAAATGTGACAAAAAAAGGGGGAACAATTGGATAATGGAACAGTTACTTGGTTGTTTCAAATTTGAAATGCGGTACGATTCAATATAGTACTTACAGGATCAGTATCATTGAGTTCGTCGTGTTCTCGTCGATTCTGCCAGGGGCTTCACCAGGTGTTCCTTCCACAGCTCTTCGAGTGATGACTCCCTCAGGTTGGTTCTTTGATTTCGGCAAAGGATTGGGATCCACCGTCACTAGTTAGGTCGTTTCCGTGTTCTAGCAACGTCACGAAATCCGTACGACTGCGCCAATTTGTTATCTCGTGGTTTTCGAAATAGACTTTTAAAAAAACAATTTTATTTATTCCGGCATAGATTAAGTTTATACAATGAGCTATTTTTCAAGACTGGGTTTTTGATACAATATAGAATGAATTTATATTAAAAATAATGCTGATGCCAGCGTCAGCAGATATTATATTCCATTTCTGCGGATGCTGACTTCAAGGTCAAGATCATGTTCTGAGGAATTGTTATCGCTGGTAAGTTGATACTACTGAGAACAATGGGAACTGATTTTAGCATATAACAGTTATGATAACCTATGTATTGGTAACTTCAACTGAATATAATTACCGAAAAGTTGTTTCAACTATGAAGGAATTGTTTGAGTAGGAATTACCAATATGTTACTTGAAATATCACCAAGAATTGACTAAATTATTAGGTGATCGATCAAGTAACGACAACGTCGTAGAAACCTAATTGGTGACCATAGAGTAATTGCAACTGTGAAGCCTTCTTGGGGTGGTAAGCGTTACCGTAATAATATATCCAAAGTTCCGAAACCTTAAGAGTAGTTTTGAGGAGTGACAGTTTCGAAATAGTTACTTCGTAATAAGCCATGAGAATTTCTCACTTTGAAGTTATTATCTAGTGTAAAAACTACGTAATTTTCACTCACTAAATAACTATCACTGACATTTATACTATGAAGTTCTGAAATAAGTGATAAATACGTTATTATCACTAAATATGGGTAATAGTTTCTTGAACCATGGTGCCTGTGACTGAAAATGCTAGTTGGGATAGGAGCAACACAAATCGTTTATCAAATGAAAATTCTTTCTGTATCTGTCTGCATGGAACCGAGACCAATATTATAAATCTGTTCGTTGAAAGTTCCTATTCAATGATATTTATCATATTTTTTTCACTTCAATAGTTTTTTCAGGAAATAAAGAGATCAACAATAATTGAAATTCATGAACCAACACTTGACACCAATTGACATAAATAGTGAAGATACGTACGCACACTCCGTCAGTGTTTTATATGTGAATATTCTATACTTTCATATAGTTGTGGATAATTGGTACAAAAATTCTCTTATGGCTCTTCATGAACATTCTAGAGGCATGCAATATTCAATGATTACTCATTTACTGGAAAACTCCTCCGGTGAAATAATTTTTCGATGTTTTTTTCAATATTGAAAAAACGTTGAATTGAATTGGTGACATGTTACTTGTTGATTAACTCTCAATTTCTAACAAGACATGAAATCGAAAATTGTAAAAAGTTGAATAAGAATTTGAAAATTGACAAAAGTCCAGTTCAAAACTATCGAAATTATGGTAAAAAACGGTACAAACATATTGAAATGTGTTTCTCACAAGGAGGTGAAGTACAGACTACATTTTGTGAAGCAGCCATAGTCGCTGCGACATGTCGTGTTGAAGTAAACTTGATGAGTGACGGACCTTGGTTTTATTGTCATTGAACATACTAGAATAATAACGGCAAATTATTCTAGTTCGTTCAATGACAATGAAATCAAGGTCCGTAACTCATCAAGTTCACTTCAACACGACATGTCGCAGCGACAATGGCTGCTTAACACGAAGGAAATCTGTATTCAACCCCTCTTTGGAAAAAACATTTCAATATATTTTTACCGTATATAAGCACAATGTCGATAGTTTCAAACTGGACCAGAGATATTCACATGGACAAATTTTCTTGTTAACCTGACGAGTAAGTAACCTTACTTTTATCAATTTCCAAATTCGTATTTAACTATTACCAATTTTCGATTTCATGATGATGTCTTTTTCAAAATCGAGAGTTCATCAACAAGTATTAGATCACCAATTCAATTCAACCTTCTTCCAATACTAAATGCGAAAAAAATTAATTCGAGAACATTTTTTCAAACAAAAAATCTTTCAAACTTCCAATTCCTCTTCAATAGCTGGAAGCTGATTACTTACTTACAGGTATGCACTGATGATGACTTAACAGTCGAAAGCGCTCTGCTTCCAGTGATAAATTTGAATAAATTATTTTGCACGAGATACAGCACTTTCCTTCATCGGTATATTTACACGTGCACACAGCCAAGCAACCCTCACTTTGTCCTCGAGTACTTCAAATTATTCAGATACTCGTGTCCTTGAAGGAGGGGCCGATGTGGTGATATTTTCCTAAAGTATTTGGGCAACCCATCGTACACTGAGAGGACAGGTGGGTGTGCAAGTCACCTACCTGTGAGTACCTACCGGTGTGGAGATAAGATAGCGCAAACGCGGTTGTTCTTGCTGTTTCTGCTTCTTGCTTGCTTGTGCGGCAGTACCTAAAGTATCACAGTAGCAGTATAGTGTACATCAATTTTGCACCCTAGCTCTTTGGTGATCCGGGCCGTAGTTCTTGTGCTACCCGGTACCTTCTCAGGTATGTTACAAAATATCATTCATCTTCTGGGCTTGGGGTTCATGACTGTGTTAGGTGTTTCCTGGTAGGTGGATAGTGGATTTAATTCAGGGTCGTAATCTTGCTGATATACCCGATCGCAAATCAAGATGATAAAACGTGACTGGTACGTTGTTGTCTGGGTTTCAACCGAATTTCACCTAGCCCAAATCCCTGAATATCTCATTTATGAGAAGCATTCCATATGAGTGATATTTGAGAATTTCAGAAAATTAGTTAATGTACGTCATATCATGAATGAATGTCATGATAAACGTGACACATATATAATTTACATATTAACGTAATATTAGGAATATGACTAGGGTTAAAATGTCTGTTGAAAGGTGATATTTTATGAATCGCGCACCTCGGATTGGTTTAGTCGGATCGCACCAGAAAGCAAACTGATTTACTAAATATTGTGGATATATTATTGCTCATTCGTTAAAAAAATTGTCAATCGTTACGACGCGTCTGAACTGTCATCCTGAGGGAACTTCTTACTTTCACGAACATTCGCCTGATTTGCAGTTGCATTTTTGAATGGTTAATTATATTACTTAACAGTTTTCTTAGGATGGCAGTTCAGACGCGTCCCTAACAACACCAGTACATCCTAGGGACTTCCCAGGGACGTCTCTGATTTTATACTAGGACATCCCAAGGATGTCCTTTGTCGGTACAACGTACATACTAGGGATGTCCTAGGGACATCCGTTGGCCACAAAAAAAGGCATCTAAGGGATGTCCTCCTGGTACGTCCCTGGGATCCACCAAGTACGATGTAGGGATATCCATAGGACATCCCAAGGATATCCCAGGGACATCGTTTCGACAAAAAAAGTGTAGATCGAGTAGGGATTGAACCCGGGACCTTTGGCTTATCATGCATTTGCATTTAAATTCATTTATTCGTCTTTCTTCTCTTATCTACATAGACAATATCTAACAGAACAAACACTTAATATGATGAGAATGCATAAAGAACAATCCTCCACGCAGTGTGGAGTTAACTGGTGTCAACCAGGGAGTGCTTGGTATGCGATTAGAGTCTTGGCAAACGAATCCCATGCTCCTTACAATGAGTAATCTCCGTGGTGAACCCAGTTGGGTTGAGGGTGAATACAAACATTGACATTGCTGGAAATTTTCTTGGTTAGGAGGAAAAATGAAAAGAAAAACCCTCTCTAAATCTCAGTCGCATCGGACTCCGCGTTCTCTGCTAGCTTATACCAGGAGAGAAACACTCCGGCCTCAGCTTGACCCATGTCACAGCCGGACCGTGTTGCTCTCGGGTGATTTCGAATTCTCGTATTAAGAGTCTTACAGATCGTCCAGAGGCTCCCCAAAGACATCGGTCGACTCGTAAATTAATCCATGCTTCTTATAGATTCCATGTTCAGCTCTGGTGGAAGTAATACTTCTGGTGGCTTATCATGCACGCACCTTGCTCCATTGGCTATCATGCTTCCTGAAGATTGATGTATTAAACAGATTTATAAACAGGGCTCAACTACAGAAACCTGAATGAATACAACTTTGTTAGGAATTGGGTAGGTATAATTATTATCATTCTTGGGTGTTTAAAAATAATGAGGGGCATTATGCATGTACGATTTCTGTCTGCGAAGAATGGTAATGTTCTGAGACTTTATTCTTCATTTTCATTACAATCATTTTCCGGAAGAAAAACAAACATTTTCAAGAAAATTCAACTCAATTGTTTGATGAAATTCAATGACTCTGATGTGAATGGATATATCATATACTCCAGGGACACGAATAGAATAACCTAGGGATGTACCGGGCGGGATTCCTACTGATGGACAACCACTGCAGGATATCCCCTGGATGTCCCAATCATGTCCTTGTACCGCAGGACAAAAAAAGGACGTACCTAGGACATTCCTGTGTTGTTAGGGGTAGTACGATTGAAAGTTTTGAAATTTCCCAACAAATGACAAGTTATATATTCACAATATTCAGTTAATAAGTTTGCATTTTATTTCCTTGTCTATTCCCCCTCCCCTACTATCCTTACTCAATAGTAGGAAGTTTGAATGAAAGTTGGTTGCAATTTTGGTGCGACCGGACTGATCTAATCAGCGAAGGTGCGATTCATAAAATATCACCTTTCAACAGATATTTCAACCTATGTTTCATTTTAATGTTCCGGACTCTTAGAACTGTAGAATAGTTGTTATTTGAATTCTATATATTCTTGGGATATCATTGTGGTAAGATCACCATTTCTTATGTTAACTTTTAACTACCGACCTGATCAGAACCAATTTTCAGGCAACGACCATACCACGTTGAAATATACCCACACTCGTCTAGCCTAACTAGAAGGAGGTTTTTTGTTTTTTCATTTTATTTTTCCTCCAAAAACCGGAAACACTCCCTGCACTGATCACGGATGAGCAACTCCCCCGCCCCACTGGGTACCCACAGTGAGATGACCTTTATAAAGGGCCTAGCCCTAGGAGATCGGTCTCTGCGACGAACACTTCACAAATCCTCCCACATCCCTTGGCCAACAACAGCCACCTCTGCGTTACGCGGAGGAACATCTAGGGGCACTATATGATGCCTCAGAACAAAAATATGAAATGTGATAGAAAATTTGTGATGTAATAGATTAGGATAATGGAAATAAACGACTTTAATACACACTCGTCTGATCGTGGAAGTCAAGCAACGTCGGGCGCGGTTAGTACTTGGATGGGTGACCGCTTGGGAACACCGCGTGCGGTTGCCTTTTTTATAATTTTATAATAATTCTGCTATGATTTGCAATTTATTACACACCGAGGTAAGGAGTGATTCATTCCTATCGTGTGATTAGTTAGCTAACCGAGACGCTGAGTGTACATAAGTGAGGCGGAAAGTTTTCTTTCTTTTTATATCAATTGAAAATAGCCTTTCAACTTGTTGGAGATTCAGGAGGTTGTATGGAAGAGCAACCTTGTTGAATGGCGCCCTTATAATACTCTTATACATTTTGTTCATGAATGAAAAATGAAGACACATCATTATTATTATTATTATTATTATCAAGTAGTGAGGGGCGGGAAGTGAGGGCGGGAAGTGGAGGTGTGTGATGTGACACTTCCTAACCTTCGATGACGTTAGAGATGACAACATTATATATATAGTTGTCAATAAAAATAATTTAGATTATTTTCTTCCTTCGAATTTAAAGCAATCAGAACGTTCAATTGAGTTGAGCTATAACCTGTATAACTTCGAAAATACGTGGATATAAGGTATTACCACCAATCAGAAATTGGAAATCATTCCCATTTCCAATAATTTCCATATTGTCATACAGTGTGACCCACTTCTAATGGCAACACCCCTGGATCTTACGTAATCGTTGGGTAAGGATCCTGAAATTTGCTGGAGCTAGAGATATACCAAGAATACACTTCATGACTAAGTGGAGTCATCTTCAGTGATATAGGTACACTGCTTTCCAACAGCCATGGAACCACCTCAATTTCTGGAAAATGATATTAGGAGTCAAAATACGTTGGAAATTAGTTCGGATTCGGAATCAGGACGCCCAATTCACCAACTATTCATAGTTCTCCTAGAAAATTTTCAGTTCAGAGAAATTCAATTTCAACTCACTCCTCATGGTACATCTTTTCAGAACTCAAGGTGGTAGAGATGGGAGAGACTATCTATATAGGGGCCACACAATGTTCCTGGTAAGGACAGAGGGGAAACATTGAAGTCAGAGATTTGAAATCAATCAAAATATCATTATCTGGTAATATTTATTTCAGATTTTAATTTGAAAAATGAAAAACAAAGCAACATTTGTTCAGAAGCCATCATTATCACACACCCTTCGATATCTTACTCTGATAGATAAACCAGCAGGAAGGTGGTTCTGATTTAGTCACCAGAGGTTAAATGGAGGGTTGAATTGGGAGATCAAGAAGAAAGATATAATTTGATTACTCACAATTTTGATTTTTTGAACTTTTGAAGTATACATAAATGGTCTCACTATTTCCAAAGAAAATTGAAGGTCATGTTTTTCATTCGATAGTTGATGTTGTTTTATCATCTTCTATTCAGGACATTCCATTTTATTTGATTTGAACATTATTCAGTCTATAATTTTAAAAAAAAAATTTGTTTTAAAGCTAGCAACTGATCAATTAAACTGTGTACTAAAATGCATAATATTTGGAACAGAGAGTCTTAAAAATTTTCTAGCAGAGTTTTTTTGTACGTTAGGAGAATTGAAGTGACTACTGAATGATATAGGAGATAATAAACCATCGAGCATTTTATGACTAATCTGTCTCTGTTACATTTTCCCACACAATCAAGAATTGCCAAATAACTTTTTTTTCACACTAGCCCACTTCCAACTCTCATGCACATTTCTATAACCATATATCATCATCAGTAATATCAGTATAAATATTATGGAGTGTAGAGTTTGGATCACCTACTGAGATGATTATACTTAGTTATCAATATGTGCATATGCCTGTGAAGTGAGTTGGTGAAGTGAAGAGGTTATTTGTGAAATTCTGATATTCATTTCGGTTATTTGTCAAGTAGTTTCATCAATATTATATTGAAATGGAGTCATATTTGTAGCTGACATTTTTACATAATAGGGATGTAAATTTTACATAACATCTAGAGAATGTTATGTATTATTTATGTCAGTTTGTTATATACGTAACATGACAATGAAGTTATATAAAATATATCTAAAATAGTGACATAATTGTAACGTAATAATCATGTAGTATTTGTGGCGGACATTTCGCCATAACCGTGATGTAAGTCTTACATAACATAGTTACATAACACGTATTGTCAGTTATGTAACACTTATGTCAATTTTACATAATTGTGTTTGCTGGGCATGAAAGCGCCCCCGTATCTCACGTAATTATTGAGGTAGGGTTCTGAAATTTGCAGGAGGAAGGGAAAGTCCAAAGATAAAGTCAATTACGTAAGATACGGCGGTGCTTCCATAAAAAGTGCGACAAAATTCAATTTTTGAGAACTGGAAAATTTCCAGGAAAAATATGAATAGTTAGTAAATTGGGCGTCCTGATTCTGAATCTGAAGTGATTTTCGACCTATTCTGACTCCTAATATCATTTTCCGGAAATTGGGGTGATTCCATATGGCTGTTGGCGAGCAGTGTATATCACTGAAGATTACCCCACTTGGTCATGGAGTGCATTTTTGGTGAGTATATCCCTCGCTCCAGCAAATTTCAGGATCCTCACCCAATGATTACGTAAGATACAAGGGTGTTTCCATTAGAAGTGGGTCACACTGTATGAATGCAAACAAAGTGCGTCTTCAAATTTTGAAGTTTGATCAAAACTACTCAAGAAGTTATCGCATCGAATACAATTCGAAATTTAAAACTTCCTGTACAATGGGGTTGTACACTCTACTCGAATTTCACGCCACTTACCTATTTTATATTGATCAGTCCGTGTGTAAATAGTAGTTGATGCTATCAGTCCTTATTTGAAATCATCTAAAATACGTTTTTTCATTAATTGAAAATCAGAACCTTCGAAAAACGTCAGGTTTCGTGACGCCATCAACCTGCTGGCACAGAGAATAGCCATCGTTGCCAAATTTATAACCAGTAATTACCTTATTGAGATTCAATATATCACCAATGACAGAGTAATTACGTTCGCAAGAGACAATGTGGCCATCTGATTCCTGATAATCACTTAATGAATACTCATATACCATGCAAGATGATGATTCAGTGCCAGTAATAATATCCTAATATCCGTTACAATGATCATAATTTTATTCAAACCCAAACTTTTCTGTGAGTCTGGCAACAGCGCAATCGTCGAAATATCAAAAGAGGAGAAGAATTATTCTAACCTAACCTCACGTTAGTCTCGTCTGTCGTATCGTAGGCCGTCTGGGTTGGTAAACAAAAACAAATCAAAGACATATGTTTGTTTACTTGAGGACTTTGTGGGTTTTGGAAGCCTTTTAGAGTATCATTTTATTGAGTCAGATTAAGTTTTGTCAAGATTAATTATGAATAATGAAAACTCAGTATGATTTTGAAGAGAAAATGCCAGTAACATGTATTGTGGTGGGACCGACCATTTGATGTTTATTCCCTTTCCTACAGATGAAAGATCTATCAAGAAAGATAAGGGAAATGTGGATAGCAGCCATCAAGAGAAAGAATCAACATCAGAAACAATCAACGTAAACCAGAGGATATGTAGCAGACACTATTTTCATAACAGGTAGGTACTTGAGAAAAAAGATTTTAATATTATTTATATGTACTTACCTACTCTAGAACTGATGAATTTAGTATCTCATGCTATTGAAAACATAACATTTTTTATTTTCCTTTGATGGCCCTACATGGTTTGGACACATAACCCTAACAACACGAGTACATCCTAGGGACTTCCCAGGGACGTCCCTAATTTCAAATAAGGACATCCCAGGGATATCTTTTCTGGGACAAAGTACATACTAGGGACGTCCCAGGGACATCCGCTTTCAGACAAAAAGGACATCCAAGGGATGTCCCTCCTGGTACGTCCCTAGGATGTACCGAGTACAAAGAAGGGATATCCCTAGGACGTCCCAAGGATATCCCAGGGACATCCCTTAGACAAAAGAAAAAAAAATGTAGGTCTAGTTGGGATTGAACCCGGGACCTTCAGCTTATCAGGCACGCACCTTACTCCATTGGCCAATATGCCTTCTGAAGATTCATGTATTGAACAGATTTATAAACAGGACAACTACAGAAACCTGGATAAATAAAACTGTTAGGATTCGGGTATAATTATTATCATTCTTGGGTGTTTGAAAATGAGGGGCATTATATGCATTTACGATCTCTGTTTGCGAAAAATGGTCATTTCTTGAGAAGTTTTGAGACTATATTCTTTATTTTCATCACAATTATTTTCCGGAAGAAATACATTTTCGAAAAAATTCGACTCAATATTTTGATGATATTGAATGACTCTCTGATGTGAAGAATGGATATCAGATATTCCAGGGACACGAATGGGATAACCTAGGGATGTACCGGGTGGGATGTCCACTGGACAACTACTGGCGGGACATCCCCTGGATGTCCCAATCATTTCCTTGTACCGCGGGACGAAAGAGGGACGCACCTAGGACATCCCTGTGTTGTTAGGGAATGTTTTCAATACACACATAATTTATTTACCTTGTAGGAGAACCTATAGTGCCTGAAAGATGAAAATCATCTAGCTTGGGGAGTATATAGTATGATATGGGTCATCAATCTCTAGCCCATTCAAAACCCAAGACTGATGTGGATCAGAAACTGAGAGCAGAAAAAAGGTTCAAATCAGAAATCCAGTAATAAAGCATCAGAGCCAAGAGACCTGGTATGTTCCCAAGAAAACATATAATTACCTACTTCACTTCAATCATGAAGCCTTGCTCTATCAGTAAACTTGGTATCATCTAGGTATATCAATATGTAACATTTTATATTCATTTTAGTGTAATGAAGGAAGTGTCTGGGAGATGTAGACATAGTAGAGATAATTGGTGAAAATGAGGTGAAAATCTACAATAGATTATTCCATATTATACTTGTACAAATTATAGTTTGTTGTGATTTATTTTTATTGATTATACTTGAAAAAAAAATATATAGTAAGTACTTTATATCAAAATTGTGATATTGAAAAATACAGTATTATTCCACAGTAGGTAATGTATATTACAAGAGATCTACATAGGTCATGAACAAATCTCCATAGAACATTATAGGTATTGAGTGATCTGATTAAAACAAAAATAAACCTAAAATATCTACACATCTAAAATGGAACCATTTGATTTCACTTTATCACTGTCACAACTATTCATAAGGGTTTCATCATCAGCACTTGAACACTCATACCAATAGTTCATTTTTGCATGTACTCTTCTAATAACTCTTTCAACATGAATTCTCAGAGATGCTATTATTTTGCTATTTTGCACTTCTTGTGGTGTAGATTTCATTTGTGATGATACACTTGGTGGCCTAACTAACTCACAACCTTTTTCTTGAATCAGTGTGGCAAAATATGTTTAAAGCCTCTATCAGCCAAGATAGATACTCATTCAAATAGGTAGATTTTTTCACAATGTCTGTATCAGATATCCTTCCTCCATACCTATGCTTCAGATATGAAATTGATGAATCCATTTGAAGAACAAGATAAAAGGAATTTTACTGTTTTACAGCTTTTATATTCAGACCAGGTATTTGCTGGTATAATTGGATCTGATGGCTTCTCAATTTCAACTTCAAAACAGTCTATTATGCTCTGAACATTACTGTACCTAGCTCTAGATGTAATTGGTATAATTTTTTAAATGTCTATTTTTTCTGCCATCTTTGTTGAAAATTCTTTGGATATTGCTATAATACTAACTCAAAAATCAATAGCTAATCTTTGATGTTGTACATTGAGTCCCACTTTTTTCAAAGTAATCAGACACTCTTCATCAGAAATGCTTCTCTCTTCACAAACAAGATGTACTATTATATATGTCCTGGGATTTCCAAAAAACAATTTTGATAAAGTTCTTTTGTATGTCTGCTGTCTCTAATCTCCTCAGCAATCTCATCAAGATCAGTTGAACTGTTTAGCTCATATTCACTTGTAGGAGATGAAAGAGATTCAGATATTGTATCTGAACTTGAAAATGAAGGTTTCATACAACAAGATTTGATCACACTCTTCTCCCTCAACTTGATATGATTCATTGGTCGGGTACCTACACCATTGAACATTTTATTTTCCATATTCACACCTTAACTTCTGAATGGCCCTTTTATATTAGTCTGAATACCAATAGATGTTTTGAGACAAATTTCAACTATTTCAACCTCAATGATGTCAGGAACTCATATAGATGTATTGCTATATTTTTGGATGATGAGGGTTCTGCACTTAGTCCTGCATATAATCTGATAGCTGTATTTTTCGTTTCTTCCAGAAATTTTCCAGCAACTCTGCTTTCCTTTTGTTTTCCTCATCAGTCAGAACCCCTAACAACACGGGATCTTGCTGGTACATCCCGCTAAGGTCCTATAGATGTCCCAATGTTTCAGACTTAGGTACGATATCCCAGAGATGTTTCTCTTGGGACATCCATCAGATGTTTTCATTGGATGTTCTAGAAACATCCCATTTGATCTTTCTTCTATAAACAATATCATGTTTCCATATCTGCTAATGATGATTGACATGATTGAACAGTTCAAACAATTGTGACATTTGAAACATTGAAAAGTTGATAAAAAGCGACTGCGATGTTGGGTCCTTTATTATTACACAGTATACTTACCTCGGATCTCTCTGTCACACACTTCCACGCGCGTTGAAATTAAAATCTTTAAAATTCGCAAACCCCTAATAGGACCGGAATTTTCGCAGACAACCCTATATCAACGTGTTCGCAATTAAACAGCGCTTATGATGATATACATTTTTTTAAATTATCCAATCCAGTGGAAGTAACTGGCATCGATATACCTGTGTTTACCTGACAACCCAGTAGTTCGCCCAGGTAAATAGTAGACAACCCAACGGCTGCACATTCTATACGTTTTATACTTTCAGTCAGGACACAATTTTTTTATTATCCTGATGTTGCAACATTTAATTAAAAATAATTTTTCGAAAATTAATTAAAAATAGTCTGCCCAGGATTTTTTTAGCCAACCCATTTTTAATATGTTTTCTAATATACTAAATTCATGATAAAATATATTTCGTTCTATTATCAGCTCGGTGAAGGTCGATTTAGGTTCGGATCTTCTACTAAGTTGGGAAATTTGTGAATGAAACATTGATATAAACGGCATTTTTTTAATGGTTTTTTAGTTTTTCTAAGTGTCTGATGCATTTTTAACTATATTTGTTGCATTTCTGCTCTTGTGTATGTCTGATACATATATTTTTTGAAACATTTCGTACTACCAGAATATAACAAATGATATGCTCTCATTTTTATCGGGTTATTTGAGCTAGCTATTTCTATAATCACGTGTGCTTGGCTACTAGACAAATAATTCAATAAATATTCGAAATTCCGTGAAGTTGAATATTGTTGATAAAATGAATAATGAGAATTGAAGAATTGTATTGATTATATATTGAGAGTTTCCCCATAGACGAGTAATTACACAGGCAGACGTGGCAGATGACCTAAAGTATAGGTTGAACGTTCACCCGTGTAGGTTCGTCTATTAATGGGTTGATAATGATGAATAATGAGTATAATTGGTTGATTGTACTTTTGGAGAAGCGCGGTATATCAGAGATTGGTCGTGGAAGAATATCCTGATGACTGGATTGAACGACTGCCTCTGATTTGCGTTTTATTATGATGATATGAGATGAGATGATATGATATGAGATGATATATAATTTTTTGAGATGAATATGATATATATTGAAGCATTGCGGTTTTTGTAGGAATGATCTGATGAAATCAGGTCCTATGAGATATTTGGGAAAAGTTGATATATGAGGAATACAGACAGAGAAAAAGTAATGAGCATGTTGTTTTTTATTGAAGAGTGATAGGTATAGATTTTTTTCTGGTGTACGTATTTTGGTAGTATTGTTAATATGAAGTTTTTTTCATGATTCTATCACGAACAAAACATTTTCAAGAGCAGACAGTTTTATAAAAGTTATTTATACATATATCAAATGAAAAATAAAAATCGAAGTTGATAATTCAGTGTGAATTACGAGATGTTTTGTGCATGTGGTGAATGGTATAGGTATAGTTTGAGAAAAAATAGAGGATTCGAAAAGTAGAAGATTAAGAATAATAATTATACCAAGTTCAGCGCTGAAAGGCCTATTTTTCGAATCGCCTACGGATGATAGAATATAGAATTGAATGAGGTATGAAATGTCAAGAGAATGATAACATGAAGAATGAATGAATAGGAATCTTTGAAAAACTAAATGAAAGAAAAATGTGCAAGTTATTTTGGGAAAGAAAACAAGATTTAGGAAATTTCAATTTGTATGATGAAGAACCGCATTATAATAATGACTTTTGTGATAACTAACATCTGAATAACCTGTAAAATAATAAAATAAACCATGAACAAAATTCACAGAAGGAGTATTTTTCGCGAGGCACTAGCTAGAATTTGCTCACAATTCGGCATGCCAAAACCGAATTGCTTCTATATGGAATTTTTTCCGTATAAGGCATTTCTGTTGGTGTATTTCAGTTCGGAATGCTAAAACCAACTGAACTCGGATTAACACAATTTCTGTATTGAGTTCAATTCTTCAAAATTAACATTTTTTTTTTCTTTCACATATCCAGTATACTTATCTGTTGTAGAAAAGATAAATAAGAGTACCAATTATTTCACAATAAAACTAAGAGATTTTTATTGTTTGATAATAATAATAATAATAATATTTTCCAAGAGGTGCCTAACTATAGCCAAATCAGAATCGAGTAGTCAACTGATATGAAAATAACGTAACTAGTAGGAGGTATATTATGTACATTCAGAATCGATAAATTCATAAATTACAATGAAAATTATTGGCAATCATTGACAAAGCATGTCATGCACTTTGCATGAGTATGGAAATTTTGATTCAAGAGCGACGCAATTTTGAGAAATGAAAAGTTTACTACTGAATAATTGAAAAATAAACCTACTGTACTTATATAGCTGAATAGTATATTGCACTTAGCAATACCAAGTCCTTTTGAATGACAACTAGTAGTCATAATTGAATTCGGAGATGAAACATATATACAAGTGTAAAAAATAATGGAGAATTTTGTCTCTCCCCAAATATTGAACATATTGCGAATATGGACATGACACACCCACACTACCACCTAACTAGTCCTGTATGCGTACCTATACTTTTTGTCAATATAGTTTGTTTCATGTATATGTATTGTTATGTCCAAGACAGACCTCAATTTTTTATGTAAGTGATTAAATATGTATATGTACTTGGAAATAGAATCTCGGGAAAAATACTGAATATGCGAATTACTAGAACATAACAGAAAGTTGTATCTGATGAAGTAAGATTTATTATGGAGAATTATGTTGAAATATGATACGCTTATGACAGATGATAATGCAAGATAAGAGGGACGCCTCGAAGATGAATAACAACAATAGTTGCAAATCAGCTGTCAAGCCATGGCGTATGAATAAGTGTATATAAAGATGTTATTTTGTTATTGTCACGTAGTAAATGTGATGCGTGAAGAGAGAGAGATATAATGACGTGGAGGCACTCGAAAGTGCAAATTGATGTATTCGTTTCAAAGTGAGACGATAGATGTATGAAATAATATGTTTTTCTCGCGATATGAAGAGAAATAGGGACAAAGTAAATTGTCAGATTAGAGTAAATAATGGCAGATACAAGGTTAATGATATTCAGGATGTACGAGATGAAGTTTCCACAAAATACCTAGATATTCATCATATGTAATTCAATGCTCGTCGTTAGGTATTAGCCAGGAGTGTGGTTGTTTCATGATGAATATCATATAGGAAGATTCGTTTTTTCTCGGTGACAAACCATTTATAATATGAGAAAACAAAAATTGGTAACATTGAGATAACATAGGAATGAGAATTAATTGAATGAATGAAACATTAAAATAAAAATCAATAATACGGGTGTGTCATTCATATTCCAAATCAAGAAATAATCTCTTTTCTATAATTTGAACAGAAACTGTTCGGCAACACGAACAATTTCATACAGAGTGGTAGAGCGATTCTTCAAAAGGGTAGTAGAAGAAGGTATATCTTGATTTTCCTGTACTGAGACCTATCTTTTTGATGAACTCAAGATAAGCAGCAGGAAAATCATGAGAAAATAATTTTGTTTGAACTAATTTAGGAATTTTTTAGAGATCATTACTCGAGAAAATTACGTCGATAATATTCAATTATTTTATGACTAGTTAGGTAGTTTTATATGTATTCTTTTGTATGAACTTACTGCCGATATTTTTTCTTTCTTGTTACATGTGAAACGAAGAACCACACTTGATGGCACCACTCAGATGCAGCCCAAGAAGTCGACCTGAACCACAAACAGTCATAGGTCCATATACCACGTCAAAGGTGTTTTGGTCCATGAGAAGTTCCATCGTTCCTGGAGTCATCTAGTAGATGAAATTCGAATGGTAGAGAGCCCTGGAAAATTGGAAAATGCAGTTATCACGAAATGAATAAGCCGAGTCGATATATCGCAACTATAGGATGCATGCCCCAAGCAACTTACTTTGTATCCCGCCTGATGTGCCTCGAAATGGTAGATACGCTGCCCCGTGAAGAGCTGCCCAATTCGCATGACGATATGCTTTTCCGACGCTACAGGAGCCCAAAAGGCAGCCAGAATCCACGAAACCTAGACGAAATTTCCACGAGGTTGAGATGGAAAGGTGCAGAATAGACAAAACTTACCAGAGCCCCGACTACAGGACGTCAATACAGTAACCAAAGTAATGTCTATATTCCCAAGCAATTAAGTTCGCACTACCACTCACTATACGAAAATCACGCCGATTATAAGTGTAGATAGTACCGAACTACCGAAATCATTGCGAAAACGAAGCACTAGTAGCAATGGACGACAAACTACTTATTCAGCAATTTCCGTTATCTGCATATAAAGAGACAGAGATACTCTCCTAAATCCCTTCTTGTTTCTTCTCCGGAGACGATAGAGCGCAGCATCCAAAGAACGCAGCAATTGCAGTCTATAAGCTGTACCGTACACTGCCATAGAAAACGTCTCATCAGAGAGCTAGTGTTCCCTCCCAGGCGAGATTGGACACCGTCAGACCTTCTCACAGATCTCACGTGCATCAATCCTACCATGTTATGATCTCAATGTTATGGATGTATCAAGTTACAAGTGGAACAAAACATCACCGACCTACGACACTAACATATGGAAAATGGAACCGCAACCACAGATGACTGGAAGGACAGAGTTCAGTGTCAACAAACAATTAAAGTGTAGTGCCGGACCAAGTGATTTTCAGTGTGGTCCTCTTTGAAACTCTCACATACGCGGAGAAAATAGACTTATCTAATGGACAGTTATCACAAGTTCTTTTCATTTGTACTTTCCTCTTTTAACTAACGATTTTTTTTATGTTACGTTTTTATTCATCATTGATGTAGGTATGATTTTCACACAATTTTATGTTTTTTATTTTTTTTCATTCGATCACTTCTTTTGATTGACTCATTATTCGATTTGATTATTGTTTTGTATCATGTATATAGGTAGTTATAGACACTTGAAGCTGTGGGGCCAGCTTCGTCAAACAGGGGAGATGTGTCAAGAAGTACAAATGTCTATGAAATAACTTTCGTTCATTTATTCATGAATTAACTTTTCCAAATTGATACATCTTGTACAGCGTTTCGATCAGGTCAAAGCGGAGTTCATAGACTCTAGTTCCGGTAAAATTTGCATGAAACCGCTTAGCTTGCGACGCGGGCTAAGCCCGGTATCGAGCATTGCCATTGCGGAAAATTGCAATGTTAGCATCGATTCGAAATATAAATAGATTTCGAATCGATAAGCCATTCATTACTGATTCTTCATTATTATTGATTCATTATTACTGATTATTCATTAGTGATTACTGATTGCTGATTACTAATTCATTACTATTATAATGCATTTCGATAACACTTTACTTGATTCCGTAATTCAGTTACTTATTCACGAGTTGCTGCCAAAATGTGTACCGTCTTCCCGACTTTGATCCTGCTGGCCAACCCCATGTTAGATGTCATAATGTAAGTATACTGTTTTCCCTGTTCTATCTGATTTGTTTTTTCTGTGTTGTGTTCCGTTTGGTAATTTACTATGGTTTGTCTCAGCTACTTTGCCATGTGGAAAGCATTTATTCACGACTTTCCCATTAAATCAATAAATGTTAATTTTATACGAAAACTATCTTGACTCTTCATTTGGGGATGAATAGGGTTGGATGGTGAAATGATCAAAATCCTCTCATTAAGCCAAGCGAGTAGCCAAGTTGCGATCCATAGGAGGGCAACATCTGAGTTGCGACATGTGGTGGGCACGCCGTTTGCCAAATAATCTACCAAAACCATCTGAGTTGCGACAATATCTGGTAGCATTATTTGAGAGAACATTTTTTCCTTCGAAACTATTTGGTATACAAAATTTTTACAATCGTGATAAAATGAAGGTAACTGATGAGTTTTCAAACTCAAGAAATTTTAGAACCGTATCATGACCCTTCAAAAAGTTCTGAAGAAAATGTCAGGGGGTGAGGGTGGTTTCAACCTTTCTACAATTCCTTTCAGGTTTCTTAGATTACCAAAAGGAGAGTAATCCTCTGAAATACACTGTTGCGAAATTTCATCTAATTCGTTCCACTTATTCCTCTACATTTTCTTTTAGGTTTCTCAGATTACCAGAAGGGAAGTAATCTTCTGAAATATTCTATTGCCAAGTTTCATCAAATTCGTTCCACTTATTCCTGAACAGCATACAAAAATGTGTTTTTTCATTTTTTCAAGTGAACTTTGAACCCTTCTCACGGACAAACGGTACATTTAGGCACATGAATAAATTGGGTCCAATCAACTTATTTTGACCTCCTCTACACGTGATAGCTCTGTGTCTCAGCAATTTTGGGAGAATGTTTCAGACATCGAAGAATGGCAATAACACAAAAAAGTTACATTCAACTGAACTTATGGCTTAAGTTCCCTATGATATTATGTTGATTTCAATTAGCTTTTTCGTTAACTATCACCGACAGTTTCTCTCCAATTCACCATATTCTCCAGGTGAAATGTTTGCTGAATCTATTACCGTAACCCTAGTACTATCAACTGACATAGATGGTTTAATGTAGTGCATTCAGAAGTATCTAATTGATGGCGAATCAGCATTCATAACTCGTTTAGGTGAAAATACCAAACTCCTAGTGAATTTCAGTACGAACTACAGTACAATAGTTCACTGTTTCTTCGATGAAAAAATGATCCACCTGAATACACTTCGTATCATTCAATGAATAACATAATACAATGATGTCCATGGAAATTTATCAGGGAACATGCATACTCAACTGTGGATTTTGTTCTAAGGTAGATATCGATCAGAAAGGTCGTACGTTCAATCAGCGCCTTCATGAACATAACATTTTTTTTTGTTTCAAAAGAGAAGAGAGTCAACATACGCCAACTATGAATTGGAAAAAAACGAATTTTTGTTGGTAATTTCGAAATTCTACTCGTAGAAAATGGGGTAAAGGAACCCAATCCTTTCGAATAATTATAAATCAAACAACTCAAAAATTCTGACATTTAACTTCTGACATTGACATCTGACATCGAAAACCTGTACGACTTAGACTGCTTCCACATGCATCCGTTTTCACGGATCTACGTTTACGTAATTTACGTACACAAGTTTGGGTTCCTTCCGGATGGAATGGTTCCGTGAGCTCCGTTGTTATCCCTGTTTTGCGCGAAAGGAATAAAACAATATGGGAGCAGAAAAACATGAAGAGAAAAATCAAAAATTTGTATATATTCGATTTATTATGGAGAGATGCAGAATGTTAAAAAAAAATGGTAGATTTTGGACATATCTTCACAGACAATTCTCGAAGATTTCATGACGCAAGTGAATATTCGGCTAGAGGAATGGAGAAAAACGGCAATGAAAACTTTTTCAATTATTTGAGAATGTCCCCTGATATATTTCATCTATTGCTTGGACTCTTGGAGACTGAACTTGAAAAACAACCAAGAACCAGATTAGAAATTACGCTTTGTTATCTGGCATCTGGTGAAGGTATGACTTCTATTTCATATCTTTTTCGTGTTGGGATTCCTAGAGTTTCAGAAATTATTCATGAAACATGCCTTTTGAGGCATTTAGAACACATCCATAGATAAACTACGAACATATCCCACAAAGTTTATGAGTTTTTGACGGTTCAGGAAAAATCGAAAAAAATAAAATATTCACTCAACCTAGCTTTCTTCTCATCACGAACAAATTAAAAGGAGGGAACTTAATGTTGAGCCAATTGGGTACGTTGCGATTGCCGACTCATCCGTGTCGATTTCTATCGGTCAATATTCATCACATGATCCAACGGATCCGTGAAAACGGATGCAGGTGAAAGCTGCCTGAGTATCCTCTTACAACAACGTATCGAGAATAACCTGAATAATAACAATACTTTATGTTTCAGATGAATATAGATTTGTGAAAACTCTCGATGGTGGAAACTATCGATTTGTACAGTCGGTTATCGCGTTAATCAGTTAGTTAGGTCTTCGTGCGTTCTAGACAAAGTGACTCGAGTTGGGACAATATTGTGAGCACAATTTTACCATGTTAACAGGGTGTCCAGAAATAATGCGCAAAAAATCGAGGGGGTGATTCTACATGATGAAATAAGGTATCCAATTTATATGTACGTGAGTCCGAAAATGCATAGTTTTCAACATACGGTGTGTTAACACTTTTGAGAAAGATCGGGTTTTCATAGATATCTCAAATGTCCTTTCACCGATTTCCTTGGAATTTGGCAATGTGTAACACTCCACACACTGAATTCAGAATTTGAGAAATAATTTTGAATCAAATTATGAAATTTATACTTATGCCTTTGGGCTACTCAGATTGATACGGTAGGGTGTGAGTTCAAAAGTTACAATTTTACTGTTGAGATGGTAATCAAGTAATATGAATTCTAAGGATGATTTCAAGGAGATTAATATGACTGTTAGATATATTTGGGCGCCAGGCTTGCAGGGACAAAAGCCAATCAGATACTTCCTAAAAACCTTGCTTGGATAAGAAGACAAAATAAATAATATACAGAGAATCAATTCAACAATTCAATTCCTTGATAAAATTACAAACTGCAGAAGGCCAGAAGAATTTAAGATAACAATACTTTGTTTGAAGTGGCTGAAGGCCCTTAAAGAATATTGAGAATTATGTGAGACTGAAGTGGCTGAAGGCCCAAAAACAAGATTGAGGATTATTTGAAAATACTGAGAAATTGAAAAAAAACAAGAAAAATGGAGCTAAATAGATTCAGAACATTCAACTTCACAAGAGCTATTGATCCGATCTCATTCCAATTGAAGGTCTTGGCACTTGGATGGATAATACCTAGTTGGCCGGATGAATTGTCCAAGAGGGTCTCCTTAGGGTAAATGGGAGTTCAACCTGCAGAGTCAGTTCAGCTTCCAACTCTCGATTCTGCTTCCAGAGCTACCAAGTACTGTGGTGGGTACTTCTTGTGATGGAAGTAGTAGGGTATAGACTCCTTCAGTTCTATAGAATGAAGAGATTTTGTATTTCGTGTAAATTTTTTTAATTATAAATCGCAAAGCGCTTTCGGCTAAAAAGCCATCATCAGTGCTATACCTGCAAGTAAGTAACATTTGTGAAATTTCAAAAACAAATCTAAAAAGGTAGATTACTTACTCGTCAAGTATTTACAAAAAGGTCCAAATATTAGTGATCACAAACATCATTATGGTACAAACGGGATTATGTACCATAATGATGTTTGTGATCACTAATATTTGGACCTTTTTGTAAATACTTGACGAGTAAGTAATCTACCTTTTTAGATTTGTTTTTGAAATTTCACAAATGTTACTTACTTGCAGGTATAGCACTGATGATGGCTTTTTAGCCGAAAGCGCTTTGCGATTTATAATTAAAAAAATTCACACGAAATACAAAATCTCTTCATTCTATTGATCAGTTACGTGTATGCAGCTAGTAAAAATCTTCTCCTTCAGTTCTGACTGCTCAGTAGGGAATCTCCAGGTGTTACCGTCCTTTACCACCCTCTTTGGTTAACCAGGATTCTCGAAGCAGGTATAGGCGTAGAGTGCATGCGGAAATATACGAGGAATCAGAAAGTTGTCGACAAGTGATAAAAGGGACGAAAGGATATCCTTTGAACCGCTCACTGAGTTTTATGTTCTGAATGTAGATATTGTGGAAATCAACAAATTCAAAATTTCAAGAACTTAGAAAAGTATAATGGATTAATTTCAAAGAAAAACTTGAGTCTTTTTAAAGGACTATAGAAAATTGACTCAAATCAGAACCGGAAATAACTGAGAATCAAATCATTAACTCAGAGAAAGATTATTTGAATAATATATATAATAATATAAATAATAATATTGGTATCGATATATTATTACAGGAAATAATCAAAGAAAAATTATCATTTATCTAATGAAGAAACTAAATTCATTTTTGATAAGTTACGAATTAGAAAAATTAAATGAGGGTGGCAAATCCTCCAACTAAAATGCCAAGAAAACTACCTTCTACTGAAAGTAAAGAAATTGTAATATCTATATACAGGGTGGCAAGTCCTGTTCAAAAGTAAAATGCCTGATAATAGTCACTCTTTCAAGTTTGAAGGTAACAGGTGATTTACTTGTCCGTGAAAGTGGGTGGCAAGTCCTGATTCAAAAGTTAAATGCCAGATAATAGGTAAATACTTCAGGTGTGAAGTTGACAGGTAATCTACTTTTCCGTGAAAGTAAAAGAAAAAGGTATGTATGAAGATATATATATATATACAGGGTGGCAAGTCCTGGTTCAAAAGTTAAATGCCAGAAAATAGGTAAGTACTTCAGGTGTGAAGTTGACAGGTCTGGAATTGATATCTGGTATACCTTGAGATAAGGAAATAGACATGCATTGACATGTGGTTTGTTGAGTTGATCAAGAAGATACTGACAGTAAGATATAGAGAAAAATCTCACTACCAGAAAACTTGAATTATAGATTGTTCTTTCGTCACAACAAGGCAAAACCTATACAGGAACCAGACAAATGTTGACTGACCAGGCTATAGAGAGAAGGAAACCTTCCTCAGGTTGCATTTATTTCTCAGAGAGAATGAAAAATAACTTGGAAAAGAAATTCACGAGTTGATGATAGAAATTAAATGCTCACCTGAGAAAGAATCCTGGGAAGGTACAGCCTGGACGTCAAGGTTCAACTTCAAGGCTCTAGGTCCTGTATAAGATCAAGGTTCCTGAACGAGACACAGAGTAGACTTCAGTTTAGGTTTCCTGGATGAACATCTGAGGAACCTACGATGACGTTTCGAATTTCCAATAGGTACCTAGAAAAATTTTTAAGAGAGTAGATGCTGTTTTCAACTTATTGATTGAGGAAACATTAGCGAAAAAGCTGTTGATAGCAACAAGTACAAAAAGCAGATTTAAGCGGCAAGGTCGGTGGTACTCAACCTTTCACTGAAAAATAATGGTATATGATTTATTATATTATAAATCTGCAATTTTACAAAAATATTGTCAACCAGTGCTAATAAAATATAGGAAGAACTCAAATATCGAGTAAATTGATATCGATGACCAATTATTACATAAGAAACAACCAGATAGGAATTGTAACCTCAATCAACTCGAATGCAATTATCTCTCTCAAAAATGAAATTCGATCAGAAATATTTCGATTAATATTTAATTCAATAGGTAATAATCAACTCTAACAAACCAAATGTCTGCGATGACAAGTTATTTCACTCGAAAAATAAAGATAGATCCAGACCTACCAGATATCTTCAATTCCCACAACCTATCACTTTAACCTTTTCAAGTCGGTAGTTCAAATCAGAAGGACTTTGATTTTCCTCTTCGTTCTTCGCGAAAGATCCTGTCATATCAATTCCTTCACCTGATTGGTTATTAAGTCTCCCTTATTCGATCTTCTGTGTCGCTGTCTAGCGGGAAGGACGAGCGCGCAAGACTTGATGAATTCGATATGGTTGTTATCTCGTGGTTTTCGAAATAGACTTTTAAAAAAACAATTTTATTTATTCCGGCATAGATTAAGTTTATACAATGAGCTTTTTTTCAAGACTGGGTTTTTGATACAATATAGAAAGAATTTATATTAAAAATAATGCTGATGCCAGCGTCAGCAGATATTATATTCCATTTCTGCGGATGCTGACTTCAAGGTCAAGATCATGTTCTGAGGAATTGTTATCGCTGGTAAGTTGATACTACTGAGAACAATGGGATCTGATTTTAGCATATAACAACTCCCCATCATAATAAAAAGTTGGTGCTTATTGCAGCGACTTTTAATGAAGGTCTTTCGAGGTGGATGATGTCAGCTCGAAGTCGTCTTCTTGGTCTCGGATGTTGACGCTTGGGCGTCTTCTGGGGATGAACCTGGTAAGGGATGATCTGAAGGGTGTCCTTGATGTTCCTGGTGGAGCTGGGGGTGAATTGTCTGAAGCCATGATGCTTATTCTTGCTGGTCTTCTACGTCTGCACTTACAGTAGAAGTAGAGTACAATCAGGAGGATTATCAGGGTGATCGTAAGATACGTAAACCAAGAAATGTGTTTGGTCACGTATGGTTGATTGATTAACTTGTCCAAATCATCGGAATATTGACTCAATTTGTGCTGAGCAATATTCAGGTCTTCAGTATCCAATTTGCTTAGTTTTAGTGGTTTTAGCTCTGGAACATTCTGTTTTTCAGGTAGGTGTTTGCAGCATTCGTATGGGATGATGACTGGTTGATTTCTGTAGGTCACATTCTTGTAAGAACTGACCAAGTACTTAGCGTGTACTCTCGTACTTCCTATGAATGCATTGCATTCTGGTTGTAGTGTGAGGATCGAATTGGTATTGGCTATTTTCGTGATTGTTTCTCTATTGGAACACTTGATCGTTATTGGTAGTGGATCTGACAAAGCGATCAACCACATATTGGAGGCAATTTCTTGTACATTATAGTCTCTTGCAAAGATGACTGAGGATTGGCATGTCTTCGGTACTTCGAATTGCTGTCGAAGAAGTTGAGCTTCACAGATGGCGTTGTTATCGATTGGATATGGGAGAACATCTGAACAGATTTGTATTCGGCTCTCCAGGTATTTGCATCTGTCCAAGTTTTTGAATGATGCGTACAACATTGAATCGTCATCTCTCGCGATATATTTTTGATTTGTTAACAAAATGTGATGAAAACCTGTTCTATTATCCAATATTGGTATTGGGAATAATCGGAATAGGGTATAGGTTTCTGGTTCAACTAGTGGTATTTTTAACAAGAAAACTATTTTTGAATCAGTTTGGTAGGCTTCGAGTTCCATAATTTCTAAGTATTGAGCTACTGTTGATAGATAGATTGGTAGGGGTAAATTATTTTTGGATAATGATTGAGATATTTCCTGAAGGGAATCAACTAAATCTCTAGGTGTTATGATTGACGTATGTATTATTCTTAGTCGAGAAAAGGTGATTGAGTTGAGCATATCATCTAATGTTGCTTCGAGAAACATATAGCTCTCCATTAGTGATTCGCAAAATTCTAAAGTTTCTAATTGAGCTTCAACATATGCTACATCGTCAGAAATATCATATATTGATTTCTCGATTGATTTTAGATTATTGTTGAAAGTAGCTTCGTCTATTTGTAATTTTTGAATTGTATTATTGAAACTTTTGATAACGGAAGTAGTTACAGATATTTGGTTTTTCATCAGGTTTTCAAGCTGATATTCGTCTTTAGATATTTTATTGATACAGTCATTGAAATATTCTCCATCGGAAGCATCCAAATTTCCAGTGATAGCTTTCCAAAAGGAACCTGCACCATTGAATATTCCTCTTTTTGTTCTATGGCCGGGTTTTGTATCTGCGAATATTTCACGATACTTCAGGCCTAGTGAATCGGAGATTTGTGAGAGAAGACTTATATGAGTTTTTACTTGGGCTTTGAAGGATACCATACGAGGGTTCGGTGTATCGAATAAATCGAGCATCGATTCTAATATTCGGTTATTTTTCTCGAGAGCACCTTTGATGGGTTCGAGGTCTTTGTAAACTATTAGTGTCCAT
Organism: Phaedon cochleariae; assembly: GCA_918026855.4. Classification (NCBI taxonomy): domain Eukaryota; kingdom Metazoa; phylum Arthropoda; class Insecta; order Coleoptera; family Chrysomelidae; genus Phaedon; species Phaedon cochleariae. The sequence continues at coordinate 44,775,277 of OU896709.1, read as the reverse complement.
TTGTCGTTAGAGAATTTAACTGTTGATTCTTCGTGGTAATATATTCCGATTGTATTGTTTATTGATTTGAGCGTGTGTTGGGCGTCTGCTGCTGAAAACAGCAGAATGGACCTGTAAAGAGATTCACTAATCAAAATAAGGTTTAAGTCTGTCGAAGTTTACTTTAGTCTTTTGTTTTGTTTGCCAATTTACTAGCATTGCTGAATTTTGATATATTTCAATTATTTCAAAAGGACCATTAAATTTGTTCTGGAGTTTGTCTTTAATTTGGGATTCTTTAACATACACTTTATCGCCTACTTGATAATTTGGCAAGTTTTCATTTACTCGTTTGTCAAATCGAATTTTGGCTTGCTCTTTTCTATTTTGTGTTCTTTCGCGTGCAATATTGTAGTAGTAAGAAATCCTATTATTGAGGTCACGAACGTATTTGGAGATTAATTGTTTTTCATTGTAGAGAGTATCGGGCGCTCTGGAGGCGGTATGTCCAAATACTAGTTCATATGGAGTAAAACCGTGTGTTTTATTCTTCATGGTATTATAGCACATGACTGCATATGGAAGTACGTTGAAAGGATGTTCATTCGGATTTTCGGCTAAGTTAACTCTAATCATTTCAATAAGTGTCGCATGAAATCTCTCAAGTGAACCGTTCGATTGTGGATGGTTAACACTAGAAAATGTTAGTTTTATGTCGTATAACGTACAGAGGTCTTTCAATAGTCTGTTGTCAAATTCACGTCCATAGTCGCAGTGAATTCTCAGTGGCGTACCATAATGTTGGAAATATACCAAAAGGGTATTAACTACTGATTTTGCGGATTTGTCTTCTATTGCATAGGCTTGCGTGAATTTTGTAAGTTCGTCTCTGATTGTTAGTGCGTAATTTCTTGTCGGTACTTCAAATAGGTCAATATTGATTCTCTCGAATGGTGATTTTGGGGTTTCGGTAATAACTAATGGGGTACTTAAGTTTTTTCTACAAATTTTAGTCTTTTGACAAATTTCACAGTTCTTGACAAAATTTTCAACGTCTTTGCTCATTCCTTGCCAAGTGTATTTTACTTTGATTCTTCTTGCAGTTTCGTTTATTCCACGATGAAGATTATTTTTGCCTGAATGGAATTGGTCTAATATGATTGGTATTTGATCAGGATCGGGTGTTCTGGTGATATTTTGGCAGATTTTGATTTTGATATCTTTGTCATTAAATATGAAGCAAAACATTTCTAAAATTGGTAGTTCCAAATTGTTTTCAACGACGTATGTTTTTGAGAGGTCCAATTGATTTTTATTTTTGTACAATATATAGAATAATCTTTCTATGACTGCTTCGGGATCGAAGGGGAGAATGATTACAAAATATTTGCGATCTTTGACTGATTTGCTGTTGAAAATATTGATAATATCAGAGTGGAAATCGGCATCCTGTTCAAAAATATCTTCATTGATAGTATGATGGAAACCTTGCAGTTTATTTTGCCAGAAAAAGATAATTAGGTTTTTATTAGATTTATCGAGTAATTGAGAATTGACAAATTCTATCTTTGAATAGTCTATGAGTGATTTTGTTCTGTATAGGTCAACAAAGGTATAAAATTCTTCTTGAATTTTTTCGGGTGTTGCTTCGTTAGTTTGCTCGTCTAGTACGGGATTGTCTGATGTATCGGGGTTGTCTTCGGAATCTGAAATTTCTATAGGGTCTTCGATATGATGGATTTTTGTTTGAAATTTTGCGCATTGATCGAAATGATTGATTTTTATACGAGAGAGTGCGTCTGCATTTTTATTAGTTTTGCCTGGTTTGAAAATTATCTCATAATCATATTCTTCTAGTTTCAAGCGCCATCGAGCTAACCTGCTACCAGGGTCTTTAATTGAAAAGAGCCAGGTCAGGGGGCGATGATCTGTAACCAATTTAAATTTGTGTCCGAAAAGATATGGGCGGAAGTGTTTTACTGCCCATACAATTGCCAAAAGTTCTCTCTCTATCGTAGAGTACTTTGTTTCGGCTGCACACAAGGTTCTTGATGCATAAGCAATCGGAAGATCTTTTCCTATTGGTCCTTGAGATAGGACTGCGCCTATCGCGAATGCACTAGCGTCGGTTGTTAGAAGAAAAGATTCGTCAAAATTGGGGTATATTAGTATTGGAGATGTAGTGAGTGCTTTTTTAAGTGTTTCGAAAGAGTTTATACAGTCTGCGTTGAAATTGAAAGGGATGTCTTTTTGTAAAAGTCTTGTCAAGGGTTTTGAAGTCTTTGCGAAATTTGGGATGAATCGCCTATAGTAGCCGGAAAGGCCAAGGAAAGATTTGATGTCTTTCGGATTTTTGGGTTGAGGAAAATTTCTTATACACTCGACTTTAGAGGGGTTTGGCTTCACGCCATCTTGGGTGATGAGATGTCCTAAATATGCAACTTCCTTGCGAAGGAACTCACATTTGTCGGGTTGTATTTTTAGGTTTGCTTTCCGTAAACGTTTGAAAACTTCTGTAATCCGGGCGATATGTTCATGAATAGTAGGGGAATAGACGATAATGTCGTCCATATAGACAAGGCAACGTTCATTCTGAATTCCCATTAAGATGTTGTCCATTACGCGTTGAAAGGTGGAAGGGGCGTTCTTCAATCCAAATGGCATACGAACGAATTCATAATGCCCATTTTCCACAGAAAATGCGGTTTTCTGGATATCTTTGGGATCAATCTCAATTTGGTGGAATCCGGAAGCCAAATCGAGGGTGGTGAAATATTGGCACTTGCCTAATTGGTCGAGAAGATCGGAGATGTTCGGAAGTGGGTACTTGTCGTCGATAGTCACTTCATTCAGTTTTCGGTAGTCGATGACTACTCGCCACTTCTGTTTACCAGAAGCATCAAGCTTCTTTGGTACGACCCAAACGGGGGAAGACCATGGTGAAACTGAAGGCTGAATGATACCTTGATTGAGCATTTTCGATATTTGTGTCTTTACCTCTTCTTTATGTACTTGAGGGTACCGATAAGATTTGGTAAATGTAGGTCTACTGTCTTTTGTATCGATAGGGTGTTTAATTTCGTTTGTGAACGTCAGGTTGTCACCTTCGAGATAGAAAATGTCCGAGAAATCTAAACAAAGTTCTGTTATGAGATTTTGTTCTTCTTCGTTGAGATGATCGAGACGTAGTTGATTTTTAATTTCGAATTGTCGGTCAATTGGTACATCTGTATCTGATATTTGCATAGCCAAGTTATTTACTGAGAAATCCTGAAATGGTTCTAACACAAGATCGGAAAAATCCACTGTTTTTGGAATAGCATTAACGTTCAAAACCGAAGTTAGAAATTCTCCATTTTCGTCAATTTTGACAATTGAATTTGGTATTTTGACTTTTTCGATTTCCTGACCTATCAGTATAGCGTCGGTATTTAAAAAGTTGCATTTCAACTTGAACACTTGTTCGGTTCGAGGTTCAATATTTATTTTATTATGATATTTTCTAGAGGGTGGTGTATCAACTGAAGGTTGAGTTTTTTCGTCGTCGGTTACTTTAAAAAGAGGGACAGTTTTGAAGTCAGTAATCAGTTTTTTATTTTTGAGGTCTACTATGCAATTATAATGTTCTAGAAAATCAGAGCCAAGGAGTCCGTCAAATTCTATATCTAAGTTGTGAATATAAATTTTATGTGGGTCTTCAGGTTTGAATGGAATTAAAGTTGATTCGTTAATAATTATTTTCTGGTCGGTTATGCCTTGAATGGAAATATTTTCTGGAGAACGTTTTCGGTATTTTTCGCAAGTCTTTGGTTTAAAAATCGAAAGTCCTGCACCAGTATCTATTAGAATTTTGAAGGTATTAGTGATGTCTTTGATGTAGTATAAGTTTTTCGAATTAACAGGCAATAGAGGTTTTAAATGAACCGTTGTTCCGGGAAATTCACATTCGGATCGAAACTGTCTAGGTTCATTGTTTGGATTTGGGCTTGAAGTTCGTCCATAGTATTCTGTTGTGGTTTGTTCGGTGGGTCGCCAGGATTCAGCCCTGACTGAAAATCCTGAATATCCGAATTTTGGGGTAGATTGTCATAGTCCGGGTACTGTGTCGAAAATTGATCATATTCGAATTGTCTTTCAGCGGTATGATAATCGAATTGTTGGATTCTGCTATCAGCAGTATGATAGACTTGATCGTAATTTTGATTTTCACTAGCTGTATAGTGATCATCTTGATAAAAATCATTCTCATAATATTGGTCATATTGTTGATAATTCAAATGGTGTGTCTGTTGATTATTCGGTCTGTTAAAATTTGGATTCGATTGAATGGTAGGTTGTCTTTGATTGTTGAAGTTCGGGTTAGGTCTTATGATTGATGGTCGGTTTTGTTGAAATTGATTGGGTGGTTGATATTGATTGAATTGAGGAGGTCGCTGTACTGGATTTGGGGTTTGGAATGGTCTTGAAGGCCCAGCTTGATTGAAATTTTGTTGGTTTGGTCTTGGAGGGTATTGTGGTCTATTTTGGGAATTCTGTTTTGCGCGGCATTCATGAATCAAATGTCCGGTACGTCCACAATATGAACATTGTTTTATTTGTTGAGATGAAATTGGTTTTCGAACAGAAACTGCATTCGGATTTCGATAGCTTTGTGAATTAGGCAATTTTTGATTTTCGAAATAACTCAACTGCATTTCTCGTCTGATACGAGTAATTGCGGTTAACATATCAGTTGGGGTGCCTGCTCGAATTATTTGACCAAGTTTTGGATCTAATCCAGTCAACAGGGTGTTCAAACTCATAGTTTCTATAAGCCTGGACTGCGCGCCTCTTTGGTCTGGTGGCAAAATTTGTTTATTTACAGCGGCGTGCATTTTGGCATTATGCGTTTGCAATCGTTGAACGAATGTCATTGCATTTTCGCCAGGAAGTTGACGAAGTCTTTGGAGATCTTGAATTAATGAAGTCAAGTCTCTGGAATCGCCAAAGTGGGTATCTAAAAGATGTCTAACTTCTTCCCAAGTAAGTGGGTTTCTCGAATTCACTAGCTCTGCAGCACGTCCACGTAATTTATTTTTTATGTGAAGTGTTACTAGTAGTCGTTGTTCGTCGACTGCCATTCTGTAAGCGGTATTACAGGTTTGTAAAAAGGTGGTTAAAAATATTGGATTGCCATCATATTCCGGTATGATGGAAAATATTTCATTGAGTCTGTATGGCTCAATTTCTGCAGGTGCTCGTGGTGGTGCCACGTTTACGTTATCGTCATTCATTGCAATTGGTTTTTGTTGAAATGTGACAAAAAAAGGGGGAACAATTGGATAATGGAACAGTTACTTGGTTGTTTCAAATTTGAAATGCGGTACGATTCAATATAGTACTTACAGGATCAGTATCATTGAGTTCGTCGTGTTCTCGTCGATTCTGCCAGGGGCTTCACCAGGTGTTCCTTCCACAGCTCTTCGAGTGATGACTCCCTCAGGTTGGTTCTTTGATTTCGGCAAAGGATTGGGATCCACCGTCACTAGTTAGGTCGTTTCCGTGTTCTAGCAACGTCACGAAATCCGTACGACTGCGCCAATTTGTTATCTCGTGGTTTTCGAAATAGACTTTTAAAAAAACAATTTTATTTATTCCGGCATAGATTAAGTTTATACAATGAGCTTTTTTTCAAGACTGGGTTTTTGATACAATATAGAATGAATTTATATTAAAAATAATGCTGATGCCAGCGTCAGCAGATATTATATTCCATTTCTGCGGATGCTGACTTCAAGGTCAAGATCATGTTCTGAGGAATTGTTATCGCTGGTAAGTTGATACTACTGAGAACAATGGGAACTGATTCTAGCATATAACATGGTTATTGAACCGGTGAAGGGCTGATAAGCGGAAGTAGATAGAAGAACGAGTGGACGTCAGATAATTGGATGGTTGATTGATTGAAAAACATCTCAATGGAACGGAATAATCGTTACAAATGTTATTTTTTTTCATTAGAGGCTGATATATTCATAATTCATTCTGAATTATGATATCCAGTGGACTCCCGGATGGCAACCTACCGAATATTATTGTCAATAAAATGTGCGCCTCTGATTTTTTTTAATTTCGTATCTTCATAACCTATTGATCAAGTGAGAATACAACATTCAGGTCGCATTATATGTTTTGATAATCCACTTCATTTCCATGGAAAAAAGTATCTACAGTGTGTCCACCCTAAGGACTTACCACCCCTGTAAAATCGTTATCATCTGATCGATTGTGGAAAACTTTTTCTTGTTGGATAGGTATTCGAAATATCCATCCAACACGACAGTGATTTCATTTTTGATCTGTTATCGTAGCTAACTGCGACCAATTTTATTGACACATATTTCAAAAAGTACTATTAGGGATTTTTTTTACAAAAAACGATGTTGGATTCCCAAAGGATTACTTCAAACATACCTGTACCGATTTTGATCTCCATAAAACACAGGATGTCTGAAAAAACGAATTATTATTTTTTGAATATTTCATCAGAAAAATTCAATATATCATGGCATTTTCGGAAAGAACTAATAATAATTATGGTTTATCTTTAAAAATCTGTGTCAATGTTCATGGTTTCGGAGGTAACTCTACTCTGCACAGGAAGCCTGAGAAAAAACAAACATGAGTTGATTCATATTTTCCTGCTTCTCAATGGATACCAAAGTGAAAACTTTTCTATACAAGAATCCAATACGTCGACGATTATCGTTCACTACTCTTCTTAACTGCTGCCTAGTGATACTTTGACAAGCTCCTCTGATGCGGTCACAAAGCTCTTCTCGGGTCTGAGGCCTTGTAGCATAAACTTTGTTTTTTATCGTTTCCCAAAGGAAGAAAACAAGAGGCGTAATATCTGGGGATATCGACGGCCAACGAATAAGAGGACTATTTCGTCCTATCTAGCGATTCGGAAAATCATCATTCAATCAGTTTCTCACAGCAACAATATTAAAGCGATAATCAAGAGGAAGCTCATCAAGTACAACGGTGAACTCATTTTGCAAAAATCTTGAAAATGTTGGCAGCAATCAAATTTTCATGCAAAAAGTATGGGCCAATAATCTTTCCATTCAATATGCCACAGAAAACATTTACCATTGAGGAGTATTTTCTCTTACATTCCATTATTCAATGTGGATTATCTTTGCTCCAAATTCTGATATTTTGTGACGAGACAACACCATTCGTTGTGAATCTAAGTACATAATTTGTTTCAAAAACTCAGGATTCTCTAGTAACATACCTTGCAGTCATAAACAGAATTCCATTCTTGAATCAGTATCTCCAGCTTCTAGTGTATGGAGAAATTCTGGGTTTTTTCTCAAACATTTCCATAAGGCTTTTAGAAATATTCAAATTCCTACTTGCATCTCTGACGCTTGAATGTGGATTATCATTGGAATAATCAATTATGATTTGATTTGCTCTCGTTTCTCTATCACGATGCTGGTTTGGAAGTATCTCTACTGTTCCATGTTGATCAAAAATCTGTTTATCTTTGCAACTGTTACATGGTTGATATTGCGTTATGGATGTCGTCTGTTGAATTCATCAGCTGCTTCACGAAACGTTCGCATTTCATCACCAACTAATCTTATTATTTCCACTCCTTCCTGTAGAGAATATGACATTTTTCAATTCTTCTACGGCGTTGAAACCGTGTCAACTACTGAACTATCATTAATTTACAGCTAATGAATAAGATGATGGATTTTGTTTCCACAGCACTCTTAGTGGAGTACAGATTCATGATGCTGTTACTGTGTAATATCCTGAGATATAGAAAGAAAATGCAACACCTGGTACATCGATTTTATGATAATTATTATCGAATAAATTTGTTGAAGAATAAAATCAAGGATTTCCATAGCTAAACAATTCGAATTATCGACCCAATAAAATGATATAAAGATGCTAGTTCAGCAAAATTGTTGTTTAATTTTTGGTAGCTACGGCTGACGCAATGCTGCTACAAAAAATTGTCGAGATTGAGAAACGAAGAATAACTAGGACAGTCAGCGACCAGATTTTGGGCAAATCATGTCGCTCCGGCGGAAGGATCGCGAAGTGGTCCCGTTAGGCAAAAAGTCATTTTAAGTATCAGGGTATATTCGTTCGTGTTGAATCCTGGAGTGTCTCGAGAACCAACTGAGACGACGACACCGCCGTCTTTTGACATTTTCTTGACTTAAACTGTGGGGTTGCATTCGATTTTCTGATTCTAGATTCTCTTATATGTACTATCTATCAGTACTGTGTATACGTTGCCACCCTACACCGGGTAGTTTTGGTTACTGCTACATATAAACGGCGTCTGACCCTTTTTTTGGTGCAAATGATGGCAAATTTGAATATCATGATATCGTAGACTCGCACGATTATAATGGCCAGAAAACAATCGGAATTTCACCATTCTTCACTGCCCGATATAAGAATTAGTTCAAGGTCAATCTAACTCTTTGTACGCTGCGTGTAGCATGAGGAGATTTTTTTTTGTTTTGTCTCTCAATTGAGCTACTTAGTACTGATTCACTGCCTACTTTCGTTTAATATTTTTTTCAATAAACTTGTAAAATCTGATTCAGTTGTTTCACTCAGAAATCGAACCCGTAAAAAGAGATATCACCCATTAGCGGCGAGTCTACACTGCCGTAACTGCCAAGGAGGTATCACATGATTTTTTTGACCACCCATAAACTCTCGCCCCATAGTGATCCTGAAAAGACCCCTTCAACCATTCATAGCGGGCACGAATCCACTTCAGCCCTTAGGACGCAGAAAGCCGAAGCCGTGGCCTTATTTGGGAGCTGGAGGGTAGCAGATTGGTACATCACCTTCGTGGTGAAGGAACCCCTCTGTTTGGTGAAGACTTTGTCATTTCGTCTAGTGACGGCGTCGGTATTACATCTGGTGACAGCGGTTCCCGGATTTCAGGTCATCTGGGACACGGAGAGAAGAGATATTCGTTGTAATCTTCAGGAGACGAACGGACGAGTTTTTGTTGTTTCTCCAAAATGGCCGATAGATAGATGAGTTTATAGATATTTCATTGTTCATTTAATTATTTCAAGGTGGAATGAAATGAACCAGTTGAATTTCAAAAGAATGATAATTTTGCAATAAAAATTGTTGCTGTCGGAAAAATACACACACTGGCACAATTAGGGAAACGGGCAAAATTTACACTAAGTTTGACATCAATTTTCTTTCGAACCGATCGCTCGATTCAAATTTTTTTCTTCACGAAATGTAGCTCCATTCTTCATGAATACATCTGAGAAATGATTACCTTCAAACGATGAGTCTTTAGATCATATACAGGGGTGTAAAAAAAGTACGGATTTTTCGGTATTTTTTTAGACATCCTGTGGACTGAACCACTGATAATTGAAACGATTTCTCAACACCAAATTGGAGCCCAATCTATTCCGAATATTTTCGTTTTTTATTCATCTTGATATCTCAATTATTCAAGGAAATACAGAGTTTCAAAGGAAAGGTGGATATTGGTATCAATTTTACACCTCAAAACTCAAATAAGATCTGAAAATGTGTCGTTCCTGTGAGTTGTAACGCTAAAACACTCAATATGTATTATCAATCATCTAGATAGTTTTGATCTTTGGTTGATAGGTTGGTTAGCAACAGGATAGATGAGTGATGTCGTCAAAACAATTTGATTGAAAATTAAACAAAATAAAAGTAAGAAACGAAAGTGCGGGGAGTTTTATTGAGAAGATAATCAGAGTATATTCCAAACATCAAGAGGTTATGGGCCCAGGTGAGTGCCGAGCAGAATAAGAAGAGAAGTTGAAGTGAATTTTACGAAATGGCTCAATCCAAGAGTTATAACATAGAAGCATTGAATGGGGAAAACTATTCAAATTGGAAATTCAGAGTGGAGATGATACTGGAAGAAAATGGAGTTTGTGAACGAGTGAAGAATGAAACAGTGTTCAATGGTATTACAGAAGAGGAAAAGAAGAAGGCTTCAAGAGAAGATAGTAAAGCAAAGTCATTGATAGTTCAATCCGTAGCTGATTCACAATTGGAACTATTGAGGGGAAAAGGAACAGCATATCAGATGTGGGAAGCTTTGAAGTTGAAATTCGAGAAAAGAGGTTTGCACAGTCAGTTATTTTTGAAAAAGAAATTACTCTCCCTAAAATTGCAAGAAAAAGGAAATCTTGAAATGTTAATGTCCGAATTTGAAGAACTATTTAGACAATTGGAAAATGCAGGAGATAAAATGAACGATACCACAAGAATTTGCAACCTTCTAATGTCACTTCCAAAATCATAAGAAACAATAATAACAGTTATAGAGAATCTGCCTAATGGGGACCAAAGTCTTGATCTAGTCAAAATGAAATTATTAGCAGAACATGAGAAGAGAAGAGTACAAGGAAGACAAGTTGAACAAAATCCTGGAATTGACAGCTGCACAGCTTTTATGTCAGAAAAATCATGCTACAGATGTGGAAGTAATGGGCATTTAATCAAAAATTGTAGGCAAGCACCTAATTTACAACCCAGAGGAAACTATTCTACATCCAGAGGAAACTATTATACATCCAGAGGAAACTATTCATCACCTAGAGAAAACTATTCATCACCTAGAGGAAAAAATACACCATCAAGATGGAATAACTATACATCACCCGACAACATGAGAGGTATAAGATATTATAGAGGAGGTTTCATAGGAAATAGAAGTAATTATCAAGTCCGAACAATGAATGCAAGAGAAAATTTAAACCATAATAGTAATTGGGTAGAAAATAAGGATCCGGAAGAAGAAGACAAAGAAGAAGCAGGAAATGATGGAAGCATCTGTTTCCTAAATGAAATTCATGTTGACAATAAGAATGAGAGTAAGAATGTTCTTGTGTTTTTTGTAGATTCAGGGTGTACAGATCATATGATAAATGATCGTGAGAAGTTTGCTGATCTAATAATGTTGAAGAATCCTATTAAGGTTGCTGTTGCTAAAAATAATAATTATTTATCAGCAGTAGGAGTAGGAAATGTCGAATGTTTCAGTAATAATAGTAGAAAAAGAATCAGTTGTACGATAGAGAATGTTTTTTATATACCAGAGTTAAGGAGAAATTCACTTTCAGTTAAAAGGTTAGAATTGAAGGGAATGAGGGTCATTTTTGAAAACGGCACAGTAAAATTGGTGGATAAAAATATTGGTTTGGTAGGAATAGGGCATAAAGATAATCTTCATGAAGTATCTTTTGAGATTCATAAATCAGAATGTCTCAATGTATGTAATGGTAATGGTGAATTTATGAAATGGCACAAAAGATTTGCTCATTTAAATTTTTCGAGTTTAGGAGAGTTAATTAAGAGGAATTTAGTTGATGGAATCAATGAAAATATAGAAATACAGAGAGTAGAATTCTGTGAACCTTGTATTGCAGGAAAAATGTGTAGATTACCTTTTGTCACTAGAACAAAAAGCACTCGCATATAAGAAATAATTCATACTGATGATTGTGGCCCAATTTCACTTACAACATCAGAAGGCTACAGGTATTTTGTAACTTTTATTGATGATTTCAGTAATTTTACAATCATATACTTATTAAAACATAAGAATAAAGTTTTTCAAAAATTCAGGAAATATTTCAATATGGCAATGTTCAGCAATAGATTTTCTAAATTAAGATGTGATAATGGTGGGGAGTATGTATCGAAAGATTTCAAGGGTTTTTGTGGGGATCAAGGTATTAGTTTAGACTATACAGTTCCGTATACTCCGCAGCAGAATGGGAAAGCAGAGAGAATGAATAGGTCATCAGTAGAGAGAGGTAGAGCTATGGTGAACGAATCTGGAGTACCATAATATATGTGGGGCGAAGCATTATTGGCTGCCACATATGTTTTGAATAGGAGTCCGAGTGAGGCATTGTACCAGAATTCAACACCAGCTGAGTTATGGTTTGGTAAAAAACCTGATGTAAGTAATTTGAGAATTTTTGGAACTTTGGCATATAGTTACATATCAAAAGAAAAAAGAGATTAATTTGATTCAAAGCTGAATAAATGTATATTTGTTGGATATGCAAAGAATGGATATAGATTATGGAATGTAGAACAACAGAAAATAGAAATAGCAAGGGATGTGAAAAGTGATGAGGATACGTTTTGGTTTGGACAGGGTGTTTCAGTACATGCTCAAAATAAAGAAGAATTAAACAAGGTGGTGAAAAGTCAAATAAATCAGATAGGAAATGAGACAGAAGATGAAATAGACCCAAATAGAGATGATAGGATAGTTGGAGATGAAAATCAGGCAATAAATGATATATATTCAATAACAGATGATAGGGTAGTAGAAGATGAAAATAAGGGAAAAATGGAAAATATACGTAGTCGTAGGGATATCAAAGTACCAGAATGGCATGAAAATTATGCGAGATATATATGGCTTATGAAGCAGTTAATTTTGTAAATGATATACCGAATGAGTTTGAAGAAATAGAAGGTAGAAAAGATAAACATTGCTGGATTATGGCTATGGATAGGGAATTGAATTCGATAAATAAAAATGAAACATGGGAGGTGACTGAAAAACCAAATAAGACAAAGATTTTAGATACAAAATGGGTTTATACTAAAAAACAATTAGAAGAGGATGAAAATGAACGTTATAAAGCTAGGTTGGTTGTGAGAGGTTTCGCACAAAATGATATCAATTCTGATAGTATTTATTCACCAGTTGCTAGAATGGCCACAATGAGAACATTATTGAGTATAGGAAATCAATATAAATTCAAGTTTAGGCAACTAGATGTGAGATGCGCGTTTCTGAATGGATTTTTGGATGAACCTGTATATATTTATCCACCGAAGGGTTTTTCATGTTATTCAGGAAAAGTTCTGAAATTGAAAAAAATCCCTTTATGGATTGAGGCAATCATCCAAATGTTGTAATGTGGAAATAAATAAATTTTTATTGAATATTGGGTTTATTCGTTCAGAGAATGATTATTGCCTGTATCATATGACCTTAGGAGGTACAAAACATATTTTTTCTACTCCTTACTCGGTAAGTTCTTCATTTTGATACTGATTTGAGGGAGGAAAACACGTTCTACCTCCCTAGGGAGGTAAGTAAATATTTACCTCCCTAGGGAAGCAAGTTAAATAAACTTCATAATTTAACCTAAAAATTGAACTCTTTTAATTAGCAAAGAGTACTCGGTAATGCTTTCACCACTTGCAATATTACTGCACCAAGCCTTGAAGTCCTTGTAACACCGATTGTACCGTTCCTTCGATTTCTGAGGTAATAGAGCAGCACAAGCTGCATTCGCAACTGCATCGATATCCATTATTTCGATTTTTTTAATAAAATGACACTGACAGAACATTTGTTTGATTATAAACAATATGAATTCCATAGCGATCGACGTGTAACACTAGGTAACCTGTCATACATACAGGGTTTTTCAGTTAGATTAGTCAAATTATATAAGTAATTGAAAAACATTTTTTTTAATCTAAGGGAACTGGAGTAGAAAAAATATAATACAAAACTCGGGAGGCAGTGTTCTTGACCAGTCTCGGACTATTTTGCAAGCCCTCGCTATCGCTCGGGCGCAAACAATGTCCTCGACTGGTAAGTATCACTTGCCTCCCTTGTAGTGTAAATAACTATTTATTATTATTTGTTGATGATATCATTTTGGCTAGTTCTAATTCTAATATTTTGGAAGGAATTATATCGACATTAACAAGTAAATTTGAAATGAAAGACAAAGGTAATCTCAAACATTTTTTAGGGTTAGAGATAAGTTATGATTGTGACCAAGGTATACTCAATATAAAACAAACATAGTATAATCTGAGTATATTGACAGAATTTAATATAATTAATTGTAAAGGCAAATCAACCCTCATTGATCCCAGACTGAATTTGAATATTGAAAATAGTGGTGAAAATGGTACAAAACCTTTCAGAAATTTGAAAGGAAGTTTAATGTACCAAATGTTGAAAACTCGTCCTGATCTTTGTTTGGCAGTGAATTTTTTCAGCAGGTTTCAGGACAGGGCTAATAATTCAACTTGGGTTCATATCAAAAGGATATTGAGATATTCACAACATACTAAATGTGTAGGACTTCAGTTTATTAGAACACATTCTAATTTGGAAATATCTTGTTATGTAGATTCCGATTGGGGAAGTGATTCACTAGACAGAAGATCAGTTACAGGTTTTTTATTTAAAATATTCAATAATCTAGTTAGTTGGACAACTAGAAAACAAAATTGTGTTCCACTTTCATACTGAAGCTAAGCTTATAGCACTCTGTAGTTCAGTGTCAGAAGGACTCTGGTTTCAAAAACTGTTGGGAGATTTTGGTATAGGTGAAAATAAAATAACATGCTATGATGACAATCAAGGTTGTATTGCCATTATAAAAAATCCTACTAATAATCGTAGAATCAAACATCTTGATATCAAGTATCATTTTGTTTGTGAAAATATAGATGAAGGAAAATTAGAAATAAAATATATAGATACAGTTAATCAGCAAGCTGACATATCAACCGAAGGTTCACCGAACGTAAGATTTATTGAACTAAAAAAATTAATTGGATTGAGAGATTTTAGCGAGGAGGGGTGTGAGTTGTAACGCTAAAACACTCAATATGTATTATTTATCATCTAGATAGGTTTGATCTTTGGTTGATAGGTTGGTTAACAACAGGATAGATGAGTGATGTTGTTAAAACAATTTGATTGAAAATTAGACAAAATAAAAGTAAGAAACGAAAGTGCGGAGAGTTTTATTGAGAAGATAATCAGACTATATTCCAAACAACAATAGTTTCTTGACTAACTTAACCTAACCATGACTAAACCTCTACCATAGAGGAGACAGAAGCAGTGAAATCAAATTGTTCATTTTGTTCACCTCGGCGATATATAGTCTTTCCCTGCCATCTATTGAATTGGTGCAGATGCTGCTCTCATATGTTAGAAGAACATTGGCCCACTGGTCATTTCCAATTAATGCTACAGCCCTCACCACATCAGTAGGAGTCAAATCTCTCATGTTGAATTTTCATTAATCAAATTCATGAATTGTGAATCGCTTGACTTTGACAATAATTAATTACATCAACAAAATAGCCAACGTTGATAAACAAAAATAACATTTCACCAAAAGAACATTGGAGCAACTTTTATCACCCCTGCATATTCATGAGAGTATAGGTATACAGTGTGTCTCACTTACCATGCTCACCATGGGTATCTTTTTAATGGTGGGAGATACAAGGTCGGTTAAATGACACCAAATGTGGAGTTTGTCAAGGCCAACTATAATGTGAGAAAATATCATGATAAAATCTATTCGTTTTTGTTTTATACGCAAAAAACAGATTTCTATCATTTTCATGTCTCCTCCATATCTCCTTTTTTTATGAAAATATTCAAATAGGAATTCCACTTTCTCAGGGCAGTTTTTCAAAGTGATTTCGAAAGAAATATTGAATTTATACCAACTTTTCTAGAATTTGAGATATCAGCATCAACTTTGGTTTTTCAAAGGTAGATCATAGATCACTATGACTTATTCACAAATCCATTATTTTTCTCTTCCAGATGATATGTCGCAATGATAGTTTCGTGTTGATAACAACGGAGTTGTCGTCATTCATACAAAAAAAAAATTATTTGGAAGCCGCCATCTTGAATTTATGAATTTAAGCAAAAAAATCATGTTCTCCGACCCCAAAAACCCCTACTCACCAATTTTGAATGGAATCGAACCGAATCTTGTCCGCCATCAATTAAAAAAATGGCTGCTTCAAACAAATTTGAATCGAGTGATCGGTTCGAGAGAAAATTGATGTCAAACTTAGTGTAAATTTTACCCGTTCCCCTAATTGTGCCAGTGTGTGTATATAGGTATCTTATTACATATTACGTAGGCGACGATAGTGAAATTCTAAACGGCGATAGTAAACGCGAATCAGCTGAATTAGGGCACTCGTGAAAAGGAATGTTGTCTATTGAACCTGATGAGTTTTGACATGTGAACAGAATACAGCACAATAGCAAACTTCTCACGTTCCTTGTTCTTGAAATTCTCAGGCCTATGTATAATGTTATGTCCTATTGAATTGTAAAATAACAGTCACTACATATTTTCAGTATCATCAGAAAAAACAACGAATAGTTGCCCAAGTACCTCATTCAAACCAATGAAATATCATTTGAATAAACCAAAAGATCGTCCAGAATTAAATTTTTTCAAAAAAATATTCGAGTTAATTAATTTATATGAGCTAGATTGTTTCGGAAACAGATGTGTCATATTATTTCGGTATGAGAGTAATCTGATTTTGATTGTTTAAGAGATATAGTTCCAAATGATAATAATTCAATTTTGGTTTCGAAAAGCATTGGCGTCCCATGAATATTTCTTGAAAATATTCTATTGCGATTTCGATTTTTTCTTTGGCCAAAGCATAGGCGTATAGTTTGTATCATTGATTGATCTCAATTTTCTCTATTGATCGACATATAGACGTGCCATTGAATAGTTTTGTTAAAATATATTTTGTTGAAGTATTTCAGATTCATTTTCTGAAAAACATACTCGTTGCTAGAATATATCAATTCATGTATTCTGATTTAATCTGATTTTTTTTTCAAATCATAGACGTCGTAGCACGGTATTGTCATTCTGTTGATTTTTTTTTCTCTCAGAAATCAAACAACAAGACAAAGGCGTATCAATTCCTGCTAGTGAAGGTTTTGTCTTCACATGATTAAACAAATATAGGTACAAAAAATTTGGAGCTAATAATTTCGTATTCATTTTTTTGTTAATCGGTTCAATCTAACAAAATTAATATTTTCAATATAAACAATTCGACTTTGAAAAAAAGTCATGGGAGTGCTCGGGATATCATTGATACCAATAATTGTTCTAATATTTCAGTGTGGGACAATTGTACTCTCTTTCATTTTATAGACAGGCGAACGTGGTAGCAGCGGTGGACTCGGGCATTTTCTTACTACTTTCAGGAACGGTCTCTTATAATTGTGTGCATAGACGTACACGGATATCTTGCTGTGGGTTTGTTTAATTGTAAAGCTTAGACGTTCAGGAATGTTGCAGTTTTGGGGTTGTTCATAAAGGCATTATGCGAACGGGAGGAGTAGTTCTGTGTCACGAAAAACAACGAGGTCAAGGGCGTACCAAAAGTAACGTCACCTTGCAGAGTGGAACTGGAGGACATAAACCTAGCCAGGAGACGAAACAGGAAAAAATATTTCTTTTGGATTCTGGATGCGGCTTCGAGGTTTAGAAGGTTTTCCATAGTTCAGCAGATGTTTTGAATACTCTGATTGGGTTTTGTTGTTTTTGGCAAACTGAGGCGTACCGATAGGAGTATCATAAGGATACTTACTGTCTATTCTGGTCCAGTGCCCCGAATCCTTTACCCTACCAAATCCAAACCTAACTTCCCAGCCAGCACAAAGAGGTCCTAAAGATATCTTGAAGAAATCCTTTTAAGAAATTGTGATGCCTTTCGTTACTTCTTTGAGAGATCGCCGAGAGTGCTATATCTAGGCCAAATGTCCGCCACCTAGGCTGAGCTCAGCGGGGTCTTGAAGATATCGCACGCAGAAATTCTCATACAATGCCCTCAGGCGCGCACTTTGAGATATACGCTTCCATCGCCACTGGCGATAACTGAAAGTGCTCGCCATCATGAGCTGTTTGAGAAATTCGCATACATTGCTTTGTGACGAGGACATGCATTGGGAGATTCGCATCAATTGCTTCTGGCGAGGTCTTTAAGTGCTCGCGACTACGAGCTGTTTGAGATTTTCGCACGCATCGCCTTGTGAAGAGAACTTTGGGAAATTCGCATCAATTACTAATAGCGAACTCTTCAAGTGCTCGCAACTATGAATTGTTCAAGAATCCGTGCACATCACCTTATAACGAGGCCTTTAAGAGCGATATTTGCATCAATCGCCACATGATCGCCACTAATATGGTAAGGTGTTCAATTTTTGAGAAGTCATTGGTTATCAGCAGTCTCCTGTCGGCGAAGTCTAACTAGCGCCAGCTATATTGTTTGGGGTAGAGTTAAATTTACTGGATATTTGTTTCAGCGAAAAAGATTGAGTAACCAAACTTAGAGTTAGATCAACGTAATGAGCTTCAATTATATATTATTCTATAGCAAGACATTGATCAAGTAAACTTTATCACTTGAAAAAATCTCCGAGGAGTTGGCCGGGTATTCTTTAAAAAAGTAGGTCGTCCGATATCTACCCACGAATTTGAGGTAGATATTTGATTCTCGATCCCACCTGAATTGGAACATTTCTGTATTTTTCGCCAGAGCAGATAATTAATTATCATTAATTCACTGCAAAATTTGAAATAATCTTCCATAATGGCGGAGAGATAATAATATGACCTGTTGAACACATTCTCTGAGACAGTAAGAAAATCTAGTATCTAGTATACAATTATTATTATCATAGATTAATGACTCCCATTTCATGTTAATACTGGGTGTCCCAAGTTATCCTAAAAGTACCGGCAAAAACTTGCTTACTCGACAAGATGAACAAAAAATAGTAAAAATGCTTAATGACATCAGAGAACTTTCTTTATGACTCAAAAAAAAGTGTATTAGATTGTACAGCCACCTGGTAGCAACTCCTCAATTTTCATTCAATGGACTCCCTGTATATTGTCATTGAAAATTGCCAATCATCCTATTTCGGGAATGAACGATAGCACATCGGTACTTTGTATTTTGTTCATTAATAACAACATTAACAATACACATTTTTGACCTCATTTACGTTACATCGATTGAAAATTGCCTCCTACCATGTTCGTAAAAATGTCCCACAATGAAATTAGATTAATTATTACACTAGGTAGGAACCGTCTGCAATGATTGATGTTCTGCAGTTCAAAATGGAATATCTGTCATTAATATTTTGAAACAAAAATGCAATCCATACTTCTTATTTGTGAACTTCTTGAACACATGGGTGAAAGCAATTTTTGTCATTTGAGTAACGTGCAAAAGTCAAGTCAAGTCAAGAAATGTTCATGTTTTTGTTGTTATCAAGAACAAAACAGCAAGTATGTGCTATATCGTTGTATTCCAAATAGATTGACACGCAATTTTCAGAGACAATATGCTACTAGAAAATAAAAACTGATCAGTTTTTACCATCCGGGGGCTGCCAAATATATCACATTCTTCATAAGCCATTAGGAAGTTTATTTATAATGCCATTTAATGCAGTTTTTTAATGCTTTTGATATCTTGACAAATAGGCGAGATATTGCCTGTAAACGATAACTTGGGACACCCAGTATTTAAATTATAAAGGCTATTGAAAAAAACAACTCAATATTTTTGTAGGAATATTCATTAACTATTCAGGTTAGGTTTGTGATTACTTTAGGAGCTCGCAATGGGAAATTCTCGATCTTGTTACGTCCAGGATATCCTTGGGTGCTCGCAGAAAGAAATGCCTATTCATTTCCTGTTATAGATAACCTCAAGGATTCGCAATAATGAGGAATATATCAAATCTGAGACGAGATCTCCGCGATTTCTTCCGGACGACTCCGAAGAGTATTTCCCATGGTGAGAGCCTATAGTGATCTTTGACACCTCACAGGAGGATTTCGCATTTTGATCCTGAAGATAACTACTTAGAGATATTGCGGAGAGTTCTGTGTTACCTGGGTTCTTATAGGAAGAGCACCTAAAGGTGAGGTAGTTTAGTGCTGTTTGCTAAATTTTGTTGATCAGAAAATCAATATGCCAAATACTACTAACAGTCAAACGCTAGAGTCCAGCTTTTCGGAAATAGAGGTCATGTCACGAATGAGTTATCATTCATAATCGAGATCATCAGTTCAATAATTTTATGAATTTCAAATCGTGCTTCTCCACATCGCACCGGAAGTTAATAGACACATATTGACATTCACTCATCAACAATCTGTACGACTGAGTAACCTCTAACAGCAACGAATCGAGAATGTCCTGAACAATGATAGTACTTCATATTCCAGATGAATGCGAGACCCCTCGACAAAAATTGATTCAAATAAGGACAAATAGACTAAAAAACCGATTTCGATTGAAAAAAAAAACTTAGGCGTAATTGGGTGAAGCTTACCAAACCTAACAAGTTAGCACTAAATAAGTCAAGCTAATAATGAGCAATCTCTAGTACAACTTCTACCCGGACACATTACTTATCTTACGATTGAAGACCTCTAGAGACTTCTCCCTCTAGTCTGTACTAGCAAGCAAGCAAATTTGCATGCGATCTTTGATGAAGTGGTTGGCAACTCTTTTAGAAGCAAGCAATATAATCAACGCGACTTACCTAGGTGCACCTAGACGGCTTGATCTGCAATCGAGGACTGTCAGGACAAATTCAAGAGCAATGCGTTACAGAGGTCCAAGGATAGTACAAACAGGCCTGTGAAAAAAGGGTGGCCTGGTAGTGTATTGTGAGAACGACAATCAGATTTTCAGTTGCGAATCGGGTATAACTATGTCAATTCAATATCCCCAAAGGAATTGGTGCAAAACTCATCAAATCACGATAATTTCCTCGATTTATTCTTGAGACAAAATCCGCAATGAGTGCGAAGATAAATATTCCACCAGGAACCTGCATTCGCCTTCTTGCCAGAGTCCCTTCAGGCCTCTGCCCTGGAGAAACAATGTGTAATGTCAACTACACCCTGTCATTCGTCGACTGATTTCAGTTGACACTTCTGGTGCACCTCATAGTCGAGAGACCAATTTCTCACTACTCACTATGCCTACAGTGTGTAATTGCTATTTGATTCGATGGCTTCAAAGAATAAGAGCTGCATTCACGAGCTTGTGTCTGAGGTAAACGTAGGAGTTATTTCTGGTCATGAACATCAACAGAGGCAAAGAAGGAGAATTGGTGCTAACGCATGTCACTTCTCATTTATTTCTCGACGGCTGCGACTATTTTGGGGTTATTACTTGAAGATGAACATAGTGCTATGATTCAGGGAGTATATTTTGGGTCGAGGTATGTTACAGTTGGCTCCGCAGTACCCGTTAGACTAGGCGAATAAATTTCATTGATTGGACTGCCATTTAGGAGCACCTGAAACGTAACAGGACTAGCATTCAAAAAATCACAATTTCTTCACGACCCTTCGCATGAGATAGACATGCCACTGTTTCCTATAGAAAAAGCGATGGGTATATATCCATCGGGACCTTCGAATTTTCGTATCGGGTCATCAAAGCATATTTCATAGGGGATTTCATTCTGGGAATGGACATCAGGGGTGCGCAAGACTTGCAAGAGTGATCTAACTGAACTTCAGAAGCAGAACACTCAAGGTGAGTGCCGAAGGCATCCTCCACGTCCGTCCACGAGTAAAGATAGCAGCAGGGGCAACGTTAGCAGGAGACGTACTGTCACCAAGATGGAGTGACACCATATTTGCAGTTCGAATTGAGGGTACGTTGAAACAAAACAGTTCCATCATCGTGGAACTCTAGAACCATGACAAGGAAGTCGGACAAGGAATCTTGGTCGACAAGGCGTATCTGTAAGCAGACGACTATATACCTGTACGACCCATCAACATCAAGAACCGATCAGTGACGATTGTCAAAGAAACGGAAATGAGAATATGTGTCCTAGCCGCCTCAATAATCCACCAGGTGACGTCAATCAATAAAAAGGCCAGCAAGTATCAAGAACTCGTGAGACACGAAATTCATACAAGTGATACCGGAACGATTCGTCGTCAATCATTTTTGAGATCCAGTAGTCGTTTGGCTTTGCTAGTTGTCCGAGTTGGGGTGATATATAGGGAAACCTGGTTCTGTGAGTACTTTCGTGGGTTCCAAAACTTGACTAAGAAAAACAGATCTCCTGTGTCTCGTATTGACAACACATTCGACACGTTGGCACGATCAAATTTGTTGCCCACTGTGGACCAGGAAGATGAATATTGGCAGGTGTAATTGAACCTGGCAGATAGGAAAGAGAGAGCATTTATCATCGGCCAAAGTATATGCATTTTGAATCCTATCATGCTCCGTCCACCTTTCATCGAATTCGAAAATGTATCGAATATGAGAGACAGGTCTGGTCAATTCTTATGATATCATCGTGGTCTATGAAACTCTTGAAAATTATCTAGTTAACCTAGAGAAAGTTTTCGAGAGACTACATGCTGCAGAATTCACGCTCAACCTGCAGAAATGTCATTTGCTGCAAAATCGTGTTCACTACTAAAAACACGTACGTCGTAGGACGCAAGAGTAAGGAATTCAACCCTGGAAAAGTACGAACCGTAAATCAATATGGCCAGTACCGAAGGTCAAGCTCCAACTCAGGAGTTTCCTCATATTCTGCACCTATGATCATTGTTACGTCCGGAAGTTTTCGGATATCGCAAACCTTCTGAATCGTGTCACTAAAACAGCGCAGTTTTCTCACTGAAATGAGAATTGCCAGGCTGCCCTTGATGCTCTGACGAAAAGCTTGTCAACGACATCGATTTTTGGGTATTTGCTTCATAGATGCCAGCAATATCGGCATTGAGGGAGTTATTTGGTAGTATCGAGATGAACGAAAGCCAGTCCTCAGTTACCCAAGCAAGGTGTTATCGAACTCAAAAACGAAACAACTGCGTTACCAGGAGGAAATCTTTGTCAATGATTGAATCAGTTTTTTCACCCTCCTACAAGTACCTCTATTGCCAAAAATGTTGAAGTAGCAATTCTATTTTGAACCAGATGTCTCCGTTGTTTTATTGGGCCATTGGGCCTTTGCCAGTCTTGAGAGTATTGTGAAATTAGGTCTAACACGGAACCACAGTACCATTGGTCTAATAAAGATGTCGCCAATAGGCCAAATATTCAAGACGATGGAGATAAATTGACAGTGCTATGGCCGAAGAAACCTAATGCTGTACATAACCAATTGACTGTCAGACTGGAACTGAAATATGGATGTAAGCAATTACAACTACCTCTAACATGAATTCCTGTGGATCCACAATCAAATTGATAACAGCAAGGATATATCAATCTCCAACAGGTCTGTAAAATTGTGTACTTGAACTATTATCCACTCAATCAGTCAAAACAACTAGAAATATAAATCGTTTATCATTACAGCTATGATGGAGGACAGTGTAACGTTTTCATTCGCTTATATAACTTGCCTATATCAAACGTTACCTTTTTTATGGTATTTCCTACTAAAAAACTAGAGAAACCCTGTAGATATACACTGTCGAATTTATTAACCTTCATTGATAAATTCAGTTGACATAGTTCAGAATTTAACATCTTATATTGAAGCGCCCTGTAGATCACTTCTCATTTTGTATTCAACAGAACGCTCACAGGTAGCAAACTAAAACAAATAGGAATAATGAATTAGTCAGTGATATAACTAGAAAACAAACACAAACATTATTTTTAGTGAATTATAGGTACTTGAATAAACCTTACCTTCCTCGTTTGAAAACACACTGTTTTCTATAGTCCACTTGATATAATGCAAGCACTGAAAATGAACAAGGTAACCATCAGAATGTCATTCAACAATATTATAGAGATCAGATATAGTTTTGATTATAAAACTGCTTGCACCTACCTCTCAGTATTGTTAATGAATTGTACATATTGTAGAATCGAATGGGCCTGGGTATTTTTAAGTGATCCAATTATTTTCGTTTCGTTTTGGGATACAATCATCCAATGTTCACGTCTTTGTTATGGTTCACCAATAATTCTTCATCAGTCACTGTCACTTTTTGCTTGGTTCAATACAGTATTATTCGTCTTTCGCTATGACATAAATTTCCAATCAGCACGAGACCTTATGGGTCGACTGTATTGTTCGTGAGTATCTAGCTCGAGTTGAAGCTGAGTCGTATGGTTCAAGGTCACATCACCATCAGCCTCAGTATACAGGCGCAATCAGAAATACTGCTACGAGATATTTCACTTGCTCATTCGTTGACAGTTCCGATCATTGGTTCCAATTCAAACTTTCAGTATTCCGTGATGTTGATGATTTTTGACAAGTTCAATGTCTGGGTCAAGTTCAATGTCAGGGTCAAGTTCTCTTTTCCAGAGAGGTCCTTCTTTGGGCCATTTTGCTGATAATGCTGATGGCTGTTTCACGTGTTGGCTCGTCAGGCTCTTGGGAGATCCTGATAATTTTGCATAGGCACCTAGCATTATCTAGGAAAAATTATGTTCCGGCGTGATGGTAAGATTTCAAACTCTCTTCTCAATATCGTATACAATTTTTAAATCGTTTTCAGGATGAAGGTCTCTATTCGAGAATTTTTCGAGACACGTACTTTTTTTCAATGAACATCATTGCTGCTCCACTGGTCATCCTGGAATTCCTAGAAGTCATGCATCCATCTCTATTTTCGATTGGATAAAACCCTCTATACCCCAGAGGTGAGTCATTTAATTCCATTCACAACGAGAGTTAACTAATTTTTTTGAGACCAGAGGTTCTGATACCTACCTAATCAATTCCATGGTTTTACGTATGGGCTTATTCTTTATCCTGTCCTGCTTTGATTGGGCTGTTTTGTCTGTACAAGGGCCATCCCAACTCTTCATGTGGTAGTTGGACCATAGATCACCTTCAAGCAGTCTTCAACTTCACCGTTTTGCTGTCTCCAATATTCACAGTTTTGCAATCTCCTAGTCTACTAGTTTACGAGTTCCTACCAGTCTACTAGCTACTCCACCTTTCTACATGATGGTGATGAAAACCACAACGTCATCATTGGATGATATCAGGTTCTTTCAGTTATAAAGTTTCATTTAAGTCAAAATAAATCAAGGAACAAAGATATACTCATACCTACTACTCAGATTCCAGAAGTGCACTTGAAATGTTCAAGCCCTATTTGAAACCTTCGATATCCTAAATACTAGCTTACAACAGGCAGTTTTACAGTTTCACATTTCCCCATGAAATTCATGAATTTTTAGGACATTTCCTTGGAGTTTACAAATATTTAATAACAACTAATATTCAAAGTGGCTTTCTTTTTAAAATTTGAACAAAACTCTCAATGAAGTAGATTCATCCTCTTGATAGGGTGCCAATATCAACTTGAAACATAATATCAGTATGATATAAATAATTTCGACCTTTGTACCTACCATTTGTGAATAATCGTATGACTGATTTTTCATTAAATTGTATATATACCTACTCCACAGATTTTCTACTTTCTACTGACATCTCTCACAACCCATATATTTCAGGTTTCTGTTTTTTCCTAGATGAAAAACTATCTGAAAGAACCAGTGGCGTCCATTAGAATATAAATTTGACTTTTTTTATATCAAATTGATAATTTTGAAACTTTTCTGTGAACTCAACTTTGTGATCTATCAGGATAGCAAATCAAAAAATCCACGCACATATGCCGCCGATGAAAAGCTGCCGGCGCAGTGTATTTGTATAATATACGTTACAATAAATCAACACCACTGCTATGGACACCTAGAAGATACAATCCTGAAACTGATATCGAGTAACACCAGGAAGATCCGCGAAGCCGTTTCTGGGGCCGGAGCCTGTATATCAAGGAGCCAGATTACGTCAGCCCTCGATGTATGGGCGGACAAGGCACTAGGATAATACTGGAGAAATATCAATATCAGGCTGCAGGCAGGCCGAGGAATCCATGGCCGGTCCAATCAAATCACGGAAGGAGTGGCTGTTTGGCAGAGACCGCAAAGTACTTTGCCTTCTCATAGGAGTACTCACAGGACACAACAGGCTAGGAAGACACCTATCACTTATGGGAATAGAGGACAACCCCACTTGCCGCAGATGCGAGGAAGACAAGGAAACGTCACTCCATTTCCTCGGCGAGTGCGAGGCGTACGAAAGGCTGAGATTTGAAATATTCGGAGTTAACAAACTTCAACAGGAGGACTCGATTATATTAGAATGTACGGACATACTGGCTTTCATCAGAAGGTCAAGGAGATTCGTAAAGGAAATCAAGGTGAAGAAAGCGTTGATATGTGGAGAGCAGGGGTTAGCGAAAAAGGCCCATCGGGGCCTACTTGCTTGGCTACAGCCTCCCCACCTACTACTACACCGGAAAGACAAAAGAATTTACAAGTTCAGCATACAAGAGGTTCAACACCAACCGGATATTCAATCCACATGCCATAAAAAAATGTGGAGTGTTGCAGTCACGTTATCTATTGAGCATCCCACATCATCATGATATACTGAGTGTTACTCTTGGTCAAATCAATAACAAACCCAAATAATAAAGGTGAAAGAGGAAAATCACATGTTACGCAATAGAAGACAGTGCAATGATACTTCAACCGTTATTCACGTTGTAGAAATGAAACCAGTTGTCCCTACCTGCATAATGAACAGAATTCATTCCAAGAGGGGGCAAATCAATTATATATATCCTCAAGAGGGGCTCTGAAACATAATTGGGAAGACAAGAAAACAACAATGACCCTGTGACACGCATCTCGGATTGTTCTCGAATATCATGATGATTCTAAAATGCACAAATGTATTATAGGCCACATGACGAAAGATTGGACAATCGAAAAAATAGATATTTCGATTTGTGGAGCTTCTAGAACAAGAGGAGGGTACAAAAGATCAATCGAGAACGTTCGACAAGCGAAGCCTGCCAAGAGATCGGATATTTGAAGATGGCCGGACCGCAGCCATCAGTCAGACAAGTATCGAGTGTCTTATAGCGAATTCTATTGGTGAAACTAGGTCGCACTAAGTGCATATTTTGTATTCCATCGCTAAAACTGGTGTTGGGTTTTGGATTCTATAGGAAAACTGGTTCACATAGTTTAGAGCTCGGTGCAACAATTCTCGCACGAGCTCTAATAGGTCGTGCGAAGTCGGTGCAGTTTTGAAAATGGCGGAGACATTGAAAATGCATAGTTTGAAAATCAAAATTGAGTGGCAATCTGATCATCATCATCAAGTAGTGATTAAAATTTGGAGGTTTCAAGAGAATAAATGGGACTTCTTCCCAGAATTCATAATTGTTGAGTGTTTCGCACTGAAATTCAATGATGATGAAGAGGTACTTATTGAAAAAAAACTGCTCAGAATCATTTCCATGGAACATCTTCTCTGTTTTTAATTGAAGTCGAGAAAGAATTTCAGGGTATGGACAAGTTATAAACAATGACCAAAATGGAGGAAAACCAGTGCACCACCAGGTTTATGAATGGAATTCACTGAAAGAGATTTGGTTTGTTATGAATTGGTGTTTCCTTAGTTGAATTACATCAGTTCGAGAACTGAAAGTGTCGTGTTCGCCTCTGCACCCGAATAACGTTATATTATCATTCGGGCTTCCTTCTGAATTCATTGATTTTCTGTAAGAATTTATTCACTATACTTCAAGAGGGCACTGAATTCGACGGACGCACATTACACAAACATAATGTGTTATATATGTTTGAATTCATCTTTCCATGGGGAATTTCGAGATTCAATAATATATATATATATATATATATATATTATGGTGTGCCTACTGCAATAATTCACGCGAACATGATAATTCCAACGTGGATTACTATGTATATCTAATTTTTCCGGATGAATGTGGCAAATTCAACTCAAAAGTCGAACTATCTCAAGATATCCTTCTGAAATTGATAGCTTGACAGGAAATTGATTTATTCAATACTTCATGAGAGCACTGTGTGTCTGTCTAGCTGAAGATCAGCTCCACTAGGACGATCTGGCTGCTGAGAAAACATCTTCTGATTGTTACTCAAGTTACATGCATGAAATGAAGCTCTCATACTCCAACTGAGTTTGAGTGAGTATTCATCAAGTTCCAAGGGTGTTTGGCCAGGAGTGGGCACCATAGTGATATATCTGACAATGGAGCACGTGGATAATAAAATTTTTCGGAATTGAATATGAAAAGCAGGTATTTCAAGCACCTCTGTTCTCTGTAACCTCCCGAAGGCACCATGACTTGAATTTTATATGTGCCTATCAATCTTACCTGTGTTGGGAGTATGCGCTGAGAAACTTTCAGCTTCCATGAAATATCAAAAGTCTGGCGTTCATGAAATCCTGGACTCTTAGAGAGATAAACGGCAACAAATTCAACCTTTGTACTCCTCCTGACTTTAGCAAATCGGATTTTCATTCCATTCTCCTGAAATCAACATTTTTTCATCTATCCCGCAAATATTTTGTCTTGTCTCTTCAATCCAAGAGATGCAGGTCAAGATTGCTATGAGGTTGTTATTATCGAATTCATTTTCTAGTCCTTGTTTGTGAATTGGTATCCAAATTTTCAAAAGGTCAGATTCGCCACAACTTCAATTGATTAATGCAGAGATCAAAACATAGTAGATAATGTTTGTTGCTATTGATAACAAAATCACGATTCGACAACTTACATCACAATCATGAATATCATATATGGAGAAAAGACTCTGTATCAAAATGAATCAATGGAATGAATCGTGTCATTCCTCACAAATAGTGGAATCAGCTGTTTTGCTATACAACGTTCTTGAACCTGAATGAGTTTTTCATTTCAATATACCTAATCATTCTCTTCTAATTCATCAAATTATTCTGTATCGAAACATATAACCAATGGATCCAATTCTTCATGAAATGCGACTGATTTTCAATTCAGATGTTCTCTTTAAATCCCGATGTTTCCTTCAAATCTCGATTACCTGTTAATATTGAGTTCATAATTCGCTATCAACTCATTTGGTGCGTCTATGAAGTCATATCAAGCTGAACTATTTCATCGCCAAGTAGTTTTTCGAGTTTATCCATTTTCCGATTGCTATCATGAAACAATAACACGATAATCTGCTGTCATGTCTTGTTTCAATCAACCAACTGTACACGAGTTCAGAGCATTCAGTTTGCCTACAACATGTCATCCTGTATTTTGAGTCATCAGCTGATGAAATTGTGGATCAAAATCAGGAATAGACTTGAAAATAATCATTTCTCTTTCTTCTTCAAAAGTAAAGGATATCACACAAAAATATTTCAAGCCAGCTTGTATCAAATGAAATAATCTTTTTCTGGAGTCCAAGAAGAATCAAAGCAACACCGGAGTAGAACAATAAATACATTTCGGATCGCAATATACAATGATGATATTGTATTTGCATGTTCATTCAATAATGATTGCATGATGATAACATGGTGATTCAAGGTGCTTCCATGATGATTTGTTACACTTCAAAAAGACTGCTAGAAATCACATACAAATGGTTTTGTTCACGTTCTTTTCCCTCAGATATTCATTTGTTTATGGGTGTGTTTCCCATCAATTGTCGTTGATATATCCTATTTGCAATCTCGAATAGTTAATATAGTCTATTGTCGTGAATCTGTATTTTATTCAGCTCCTGAAAACAAAATAGTATTTCGAGTTTCTATTAGACGAGGTCTGTTGTCAGTGCTTATCGTGGTTCGCAATTCTGATTTTAAATATTTATTCACAGTGTTGTTTTCGTGTAATGATGGCCAGCCTTTTTCGATATGTTCGAGCGTACGGATATTTCAGAGTTTTAAAGGTTTCACTGTTTCAGTTCTCATTCGATTCATCAGATTGTTATCGTTGTTAAGTTGTTATAATTCTCGATCAATAATATTGAGCGAAGACGTCACTTTCAGATTGTTGACTGTTGACAGGTGATCGATACCTGCTTTCTTTTGAAGGACAATATCTTCCTTCTCATGATTCTGCCTACTTCAAGCGATGGTCAACACCTGTCATTGACAGTGATTCATTTTTTTGTCGTTATTGAATGGCCTTGAAATTGATTGATTATGGAAGGAATAAGTGTAGCACGAAATCTGAATCTCTAAAAATAGTGTTGTAGTGTTGCTGATTCGAATAGTAGGTGAGATATCAGATAACCCTATTGTCAATGTCTCGTTCGATGAAGTCGCTCGTCCATCGAAAAACAAGAGGATTGCGTCATGGTTCTGGGGTCATGTCTGTGCATGTCTCCGTTCGAATAATTGTGGTCGTGGCAAAACGGCTTCCAACGCAAAGAAATCAATTTCCAGGTAAACACTTACCAATATCGGGTAAATTAGGTATATTATCGTTAAAGCTGGGATATTTTCTCATCATTCTGTGGTGGTGAAATACCATATACAGTGTGTTGGCGAGAAGGTCTCCCACCAACACTTCTCTGAGCTGTGGGGCGTTTTTGAGAAGAAAGACCGATCTTCCGGTTGAAGGACGGCCCATCATCTCGAGGAGACATCTCGCCATTTTTCTGCTGAAGAAGGTGGGATCCATCTCGTGTGATAAGTAAGCCAGGAATTCGATTCCGCATTGTTGATATTTTGATTTATTCTTTCTCTATCGATGTTGGGAATAATTCGAAACGAATCGCAATTTTTTGGTGACCAACTTAGAATATTATCTGGCTGTTCAGCTGTGGCTGTGGCTGGGACCTAGACATCTCTACAATTCTACCCTGTATAGGTTACTCGCCAGTACGCTTAACATCCTGTATATGATCGACGTGGCCGCCTACACCTTGTACTCGTCAGGTAGACACCACTGATGATCGTATTCGCCTGTCACCTTCAATTTTGGTGCGTCTGTTCCATATTACCTCATTTATTTCGAGTTATATCATGTACCCTAACAAGACAGGGATATCCTAGGGACATCCTTTTTTTGTCCCGCGGTACAAGTACATGATTGGGGCATCCAGTGGATGTCCCGCAGTGGTTGTCCAGTGGACATCCCGCCTGGTACATCCTATTCGTGTCCCTGGAATATCTGATATCCATACACATCAGAGTCATTGAATTTCATCAAAATATTGAGTTGCAACTAGGAAAAAAGCCAAATACTCAGAGTGGAACGCATTGGTCACAAAGAGAGAAACTCAAAGTCATTACCACAACTAGTTCATAAAATGAAAGACAATGGTAGATAACGAGAGAAAAACAACTACCTTCCTGGCTATATGCCACGCAGAACATTGCATTACATCCTCCCAAAACCTATGCGATAGTTCGTATAAACGGATAAAATCGCAAGTGTTTCCTTCCTAAACGCTGAGCTGCGCTTAAATGATTCAGGAACGCTGACTACCTGCAGACCGGTTTCGAGCTCTTGGCTCTCATCAGTACAGGGCTGTCCCAGATAGCTTCTTGACCGCTATCTGGTGCGAACCTAACCCAACGTAAACGCATCTCAGCATTTATACCATAAGAGGCGTTCGACGTCTGCGAAATGAAAACGCGAACGCCGAACGCCACCTGGCAAGGAAAGAAACACTCCAAAACAAAATCCCATTCCAAATGAAATGAGTGTGGCTGGTTGCCCGACTGGCGTATTTTCAACTAGGGAAAAAGCCAAATACTCAAAGTGGAATGCATTGGTCACAAAGAGAGAAACTCAAAGTTATTACCACAACTAGTTCATAAAATGAACGACAATGGTAGATAACGAGAGAAAAACAACTACTTTCCTGGCTTTATGCCACGCAGAACATTGAATCACATCCTCCCGAAACCAATGCGATAGTTCGTATAAACGAATGAAATCGCAAGTGTTTCCTTCCTAAACGCTGAGCTGCGCTTAAGTGGTTCAGAAACGCTGACTACCTGCAGACCGGTTTCGAGCTCTTGGCTCTCATCAGTACAGGGCAGTTCCAGATAGCTTCTTGACCGCTATCTGGTGCGAACCTGACCCAACGTGAACGCATCTCAGCAATTATACCATACGAGGCGTTCGACGTCTGCGAAATGAAAACGCGAACGCCGAACGCCACCTGGCAAGGAAAGAAACACTCCAAAACAAAATCCCATTTCAGGTGAAATGGGAGTGGCTGGTTGCCTGACTGGCATATTTTCAACTAGGGAAAAAGCAAAATACTCAAAGTGGAATGCATTGGTCACAAAGAGAGAAACTCGAAGTCATTACCACAACTAGTTCATAAAATAAACGACAATGGTAGATAACGAGAGGAAAACAACTACTTTCCTGGCTATATGCCACGCAGAACATTGCATTACATCCTCCCGAAACCTATGCGATAGTTCGTATAAACGGGAGGATTCATCACAAATAGTCTATTGCAATCATTTGATCGTCATTCGCCTGTTCGACATATAAAGCATAAGAATAATTCTTACAGCCCATGGATCACATTTAATATACGCAGAATGCAAAAACTCAGAATCAAAGCACTGGATAGATATAGAAATACAAGAAATCCTGACCATCGTGAATATTATAAAAACTTGAAAAATCTCACAACTTCCGCTATAAGAGCAGAAAAAAAGCGTACTTGAATAATAAATTCAAGAATTTGAATCAATGACAAAAATGGCAGGAGTTGAAAACACATAATTTAAAAAACAAAGTGAGAGTTGCTCTACCTGAGGCTTTGCAGGATGTTGTTGAACTCACTAAATATTTCACAGAGTCATGTAAAAATGATAATAATCCAACTGATGAACTAATTGAACAGTATGCTAGTAATAGGCTGAATAACTTCTTTAGTTCAGTTTAGTTCACCGAAATAATGTATCAACACCATTAGATGTCAAATCAGGTGTACCTCAAGGAGGCATTCTTGGCCCACTTCTCTACGCGATATATACCTCTAAGTTCGTAACATCAATAACCAATTACAATTATCACTTATACGCAGACGATACTCAAGTTTACTTCTCTTTCAACCCTCCAGATGTAGCACAAGCCAACGATATTATCAACGATGACTTACAGAAGCTCCTCGAAATCTCCAGTCAACATTTACTCAAACTAAATCCAAAAAAATCTATGGCTCTACTTTTCTGTAATGATATGATGGGGAAAAATTTGAAAGCTCGTCTGTCTATTCATCTAGATGATGACTATATACCATTCAAAAACTCCTGTAGAAATCTTTGTCTTATTGTTATCGATACGAAGTTGAAATTCACAGAACATGTCACATCAAAGCTTAGAATCTGTTATGCCAACTTGAAACTAATTTACCCACATCGAAAATTCCCGACTGAAATCACAAAAAAAATGTTATCACATATGAATTTTTGCGACTCTATATATGGCCCATCCTTAGACAGTCATGATGCCCGGCGAGTGCAACAACTACAGAACTCCTGCCTGCGAATAATATTCGGTCTTAGACGAAGACTAAGGATAAGTTCTCCAAAATTTTTTTAATACAAATTGTCACTGACAAGCAAGTGAATTTTTCTTTCAGGCTCTCTGATAGGAGAATTCTTTAAACGCTGTGACATTTTGGGGCAAATCATCTGATTTGTCCTTACCACACGTATATTGAAATAATATTCATATTTTTATTTTATAGAAACGAGGAGAGAAAATCCCAAAAAATTTGGAATAATGAATATTTCCTGATAGTCTATTATTCAGATCAAAAATAATACTGATGGGAAGAAAACAGTTATTATGTAATGGCCATCCACTGAGGAAACCGTAGGATTCGGTCTATAAACCAGTCTTCCTGTAATTCTCGGCATCAAAAATTCAACATTCATCAGATCTTTCAATTTCTTTTTGGCTTCATTCGAAATACTAAGATAGTATTTGGAATATCATCCCTTTTATTTTGACGCGTCAGAAGAGTGATACTTAAAACATCGTTAGCTTGTTTTTTGTCTGAGTTTTTTGTTTGGAGCAAATTACTGAGTGGCAGTGTTATCGAAAATATATTTGGCCAAACAGCAGAGTGATATAACAAATTCGCAATTTCTCAGAGCTGTTGCGAAGTTGCTAGCTATGAAGACATATACACAATTTTTCACATTTATTCAAAATACCTACATTTTTACATATTCATGAGGTTCCCGAGGAGGAGGAGGGCATGGCCCTATGCCCCTCCCCCCCTGGATCCGACCCTGTTTCGAATCACTGACTTCTCAATATTGATTGTATCGTTCAAAATTGTAATGAAGGAAAGACTCACACAATATTGATATTTCAAGACTGTTTTTGAATTATTTACTATTTAGATTCATTATGCTTATGAAGTACCTAGTTTTAGGAATTCAATTCACACTATAGGCTTCAACAGCACCTGATTTCGTATCAGAAAGCTGATTTAATAAGCCTTTCAATCTCAAATTCATATGTTTTGATATTACTCGATCTCTTCTTTGTTTTTTTCTTATTGTGAATTTGGATTAATAAACGTCTTATTAGTATTATTATTATAATTATTATCATTATTTTGATTATTATTATTATTATAGAGCGCCACCTGCTGAACGACGTCAAAAAATCTAGAGATTTATAATAGGATTATAAGCGCTCTTTCTATAATCGCCATCGTTTTCTGTAGCGCTTTATTGATTGGAAAACATCTACCCACAGCTTCATCAAACTTCCGATAGAGAGCAGCATGAAACGTGTGATAAAATGTGTCGAGAATTTCATTTCGAAGATATTTCATAGCTGTCCTCAAGTTTATTGATAAAACTACAGTGCCCACAATCGCAGTGGGACAACTGAAATTTTCGCTCGAGTTTGTAAGATTATAACTTCTGAGAAAATGATCCTATTTCAATTCGGTTGCCAGAATTCAGAAGCTTATTCTATTGTCTCGAGACCTGTGATAATTGATCACAACATCTAGAGATTTATAATAGGATTATAAGCGCTCTTTCTATAATCGCCATCGTTTTCTGTAGCGCTTTATTGATTGGAAAACATCTACCCACAGCTTCATCAAACTTCCGATAGAGAGCAGCATGAAACGTGTGATAAAATGTGTCGAGAATCTCATTTCGAAGATATTTCATAGCTGTCCTCAAGTTTATTGATAAAACTACAGTGCCCCACAATCGCAGTGGGACAACTGAAATGTTCGCTCGAGTTTGTAAGATTATAACTTCTGAGAAAATGATCCGATTTCAATTCGGTTTCCAGAATTCAGAAGCTTATTCTATTTTCTCGAGACCTGTGATAATTGATCACCTCAATGAAACACTTTCTATCAGGTGTCGTACTTTTATTGGTGTTCACCAGCATGAACTATTGTACTCCATAAAAACTATATACATATGATTCGGGCAAGGCGTGATTGATGACTGCTTCTCTAGCCTGGTCTGAAACCAGAAGATACATTCCCAGCAAACATGATTTTTGCGGCCCTCTAAAGGTACAATAAAACTTGTCGGCGAGCGGCAACAGCGGTCCTCTATTGTACAACTAAATTGCGCCGGCTAGCCCGTGTCCCGGCGACCGACAGCCGACCGCCTCTCTAGAGCCATCAGTGTGCCGCTTATTACATTGCAGGGTTTTTGGTGGGCAGAAGCAAGTACTCAAATGAACTGCATTCATGGCATATCTTCGGCCCGATTGAGACTTTTCAGAGACTGCCATTAATTGTCCGCTTGAGTGTTTTTATACCCCCGATAGAGGAGTTTTTCAGGGCCGTCGGTTAACGGGGTTGAATGGATTCAATAATAATGTGATTCTGTTTTTTGATGTCCCATTTTTCAACTAGGTTCGTCGAGAAATATACGGTGTATTGCATATATCTCAGTGAAAATAGGTTTTTTAATTGGTATCCCAATTAATATCACCACATGGAAAAAAAGGTATCTTATTTTTACTCAGATTTGCATGAGATTCATTTTCAAACTGGTTAAAAAATGTGGAACTTCAAAAAACAGAATTGAGGTCTCCGAAATTTTTGTGAATCCTCTCCCTAACAACAATAGATCAGTGCTAACTAACCTATTGCCTTATGTACAAGAGATCTACAATGGAATGAGCGAAGGAGTTTCAACCTGTTCAGTGTACACTGATTTTTCTAAGGCTTTTGACAAAGTTCATCATCCAACTCTTCTCATAAAGCTCGGAAATTTTGGTGTGCATGGAAGCTTGTTGGGACTCCTGACCTCATACCTGAAAGATCGTTGTCAGTTTGTGGTCGTCAATGGAGTTCAATCATCCATTGAACTAGTTTCTTCTGGGGTACCTCAAGGGTCACACTTGGGACCTCTACTTTTCAATATATTCCTCAACGATATTGATGCATGTTTTCAACATACTAATATTCTATTGTATGCCGATGATATAAAAATCTATAAGAAAATGAAAAATGCCAGTGACTACAATGATTTTCAAATCGATCTTGATAATTTCATGGACTATTGCAGGAAAAACAAACTCTTCTTGAACCTCGAAAAATGTCAACAAATATTATTCACGAGAGCACGAGACCCTATCCTCAGAAATCTTTCGTTATCAGGCAAAAATCTCAATGTCGTGAACAAAATCAAAGACCTTGGAATCATTTTAGACTATAAGCTTCACTTCGATGTGCATATTGGAAATGCTATACAAAGAGCACAACGAAACTTGGGTTTCATTCTGAGGGCCACACAATCTTTTAAAAAATCAGAATCGATAATAATTTTATACACCTCGATAGTAAAATCAATTTTAGAATATGCCTCGACAATTTGGAACCCAATTTATGGTACTTATGTAGACAGGATCGAAAATATTCAACGGGAATTGATTAACAAACTAAACTACAAGTTCAATAGAAATCGGCACAACATTTCGTATGAAGGCAATTTGAAATTTTATAAACTTCAATATTTACGTCAGAGGAGAGAGTTTTCCGATGTTTGTCTGATATACAAACTATACAATACCCTTATCGATTCCAGATACTGTCTTCACTATGTATCCATAAATTGTTCTCCTTATATCATTAGAAATAGAAGTCTCCTTTTTGACTCCTGAAAGTAGAACAAATTACGTTCTGAATTCTCCTGAACACAGATGTGTTGAATCTTGTTACTCAGCTCTGAGTGATAATAGAAATAGTAATATTGATATTTTCTCGAAAAACCTTAGTCAATTCAAGAGATGTCTGAAGAAAATTATTTATTCATAAGTTCATGGAAAAACTTATATGTTCCTAATTGATTACACCCCCATTGTTTCAATATATACTACTATGTCTTCCCGTCATTCCATGTACATATGATTTGAAATATTTTGAGAATCATTTTTGTTCCTTATATAGTCATTTGATTATTTTTTCCACTTTTTTTGTTCTCTTGAGCCACGACAACTTGTAACTATTGTTTATTTTTGTGATCTGTGCTACTCTATTATTGGGTTTCTGACCTGTTGAGTAACCTTAACTTGAATAAATAAATAAATAAATGAATGAATAAATAAACACGGGATCTTGCTGGTACATCCCGCTAAGGTCCTACAAATGTCCCAATGTTTCAGACTTAGGTACGATATCCCAGAGATGTTTCTCTTGGGACATCCATCAGATGTTTTAATTGGATGTTCTATAAACATCCCATTTGATTTTTTTTTCTTTTACAATATCATGGTTCCATATTTGCCAATCATGATTGATATGATTGAACAGTTTAAACAATTGTGACACTTGAAACATTGAAAAGTTGATTAAAAATGGAAATCAAAACCGTATCCGTACTCATATACTTATAACTATACCAAAAATATCAGCCTCAAACAACTGTTATTATCTTCCATTAGTTATTGGACCGCACCGACCTTATATTTACAGATTCGCATTGTTACTTTATATCTGGAAATTGGTCGGCCATTTTCAGGATTTCGGATTGAAAATAATTCATACCGTGTCATCCATTTCTGTCATCTAACAAAAAACATCCTAAAAGTCACTTCAAGATGTTCCACATCGAGTACCCTGATTGTCTCAGGTACATCCCGTATCATCCCACAAACATTCTGATGGGATGTTTAAAAGACATCGCAAATGCTGACACGGGTATTGCCAGCAACATCCCAAGAATGTCTCAAGGATAGGGATTTTCCAGAGATGTTCCTAACATCCCATATGGATGTTTCTACGACGTCTTACAGATGTTATTGTGTTATCAGGGCTGGGTATAACAGGAATGTGGAATTCACTTCTTACCTGAAGTTGTTGAATTATTACATAAAAATCTCTGAGATGGCATCCTGATATCACAGTTAGTTCCAGGAAACTTGCAGTATAAACACCCTATACAAAAACATTTATTATTAATTTGTTTTTTCACTTGTTTCCAAAAGTTCCCTAACAACACCAGTATATCTTAGGGACTTCCCATGGACGTCATACCAGGGATGTCCCAGGGACATCCGCTGGCCGCTAAAAAAGGCATCCGAGGGATGCCCTTCTGGTACGTCCCTTAGATGTACCAAGTACGATGAAAGGATATTCCTAGGACATCCCAAGGATATCCCAGGGACATCCTTTCGACAAAAGAAAAAAAGTTGCAAGTCGAGTAGGGATTGAACCCGGGACCTTTGGCTTATCATGCACGCACCTTGCTCCATTGGCTATCATGCCTCCTGAAGATTCATGTACTAAACAGATTTATAAACAGGACTCAACTACAGAAACCTGAATGAATACAACTTTATTAGGAATTGGGTATAATTATTATCATTCTTGGGTGTTTAGAAATGAGGGGCATTATGCATGTACGATTTCGGTCTGTGAAAAATGTTAATTTCTCAAGAAGTTCTGAGACTTTATTCTTTATTTCCATTATAATCATTTTCCGGAAGACAAACGAACATTTTCAAGAAAATTCAACTCAATAGCTTGATGAAATTCAATGACTCTGATGTGAATGGATATCAGATACTCCAGGGACACGAATAGGATAACCTAGGGATATATCGGGCGGGATGTCCACTGGACAACCACTGCAGGACATCCCCTGGATGTCCCAATCATGTCCTTGTACCGCGGGACAAAAAAAGGAAGTACCTAGGACATCCCTGTGTTGTTAGGGTTGCTAGCTCTAGGTCAAAAATTACATCACCTATGTACCTACTGGATAACTTGAAAGTTATGTAGGTGTTTTAAAGTGTTTTAAAAGTGTTTTTAACCGCCAGCTTAGTTGCAAAGCAACCCTCGAAAGTCAGAGACTTGTGTGAGTTAAGAAGACGGGGACCTTAGCTTTTTAAGTGTCATCCGAAGCACTACTCGGCTGGTAACCGTGGACAGTCCAAAGGATTGATATCTAGGTACCAAGAATGTTGGGTTGGCCACCTATCTCCTCCCGCCCAACGAAACTACCGAAAATTAATTCAGTGCTCGCGCCGGGGATCGAACCCGGACCGCCTGGGCAACAGCCAGCGACTCTACGCTCACGGCCACCAGCCCAGTTAAAAGGTGATCAGTTACCTATTATATTGACCAAGTTATTGCCAACAATAGAGTTTAATTCACAAGGAAACAATTCCCAGATATGGAGAACCTCACTCTTTATCATATTGATATGAGTGTTGCCTGGAGGTGAGATATCATATACCATGAAGAAATTCATATCATAGTCTAGATCATTGTGTGATTTCTTCATTAATATCTGTGATTGATGTGCTTCTGGTTGTTGATTTCGTAGCTGGAAGATTGAATGATTTCATTCTCTACTAATCCAAAACATGCAACCTTATATACATACCTACAGTAATTCTTGAAATATGTTCTGTTCCTTCAAGTAGGTACTCTGTGATTTTCGTTTCGAAAATAGATTCATGATTCATATGTAATGAAAGCTCATGCATCTTCGAAGTCCTCATATATTATTATAATCTTGTGTGTCCGCTGAACATGTCCAAACTATTATTGCATCTGTTTGTCTAATAGTGTTTGGTAATAGTAATTTCCCTAACAAGTGCGGAAAGTGATTCTTGCCCGCACGTGACTGCCGTTGACACAAACGACGCGAAGCGGAGTTCGTGCAAGCAGTCGAGTGCGGGAAAGACACTTTCCGCATGAGTTGGAAACAATATTTTTTCTACAAGCGTAGGAGATTGATTGAATCGTTCAATTAATTATTCAAGCAAATAGGAACAACAACTGACAAGAGATATTTATTCTCTATCTATTAATTATTAGTAATAGCTATTGTGAACTTACAGTTTGACGCATTATGTTGGTTCATTGCGGAAGCCAGCAGGCCCATTAGGAGTTTGGTCTCTAGGTTCCAGACACTTCTAGGGACTTCCCATGGACGTCCCTGATTTTATACTTGGACATCCCAGGAATGTTCTTTGTCGGGACAACGTACATACTAGAAATGTCCCAGGGACATCCGCTGGCCGCTAAAAAAGGCATCCAAGGGATTTCCTTCTGGTACGTCCCTGGGATGTACCAAGTTCGATGAAGGGATATCCCTAGGACGTCCCAAGGATATCCCAGGGACATCTTTTCAACAAAAGAAAAAAGTTGCAGGTCGAGTAGGGATTGAACCCGAGACCTTTGGCTTATCATGCACACATTAAAATTATTTATTCATCTTCAATTCTTTCACAATACAACACATATTATCACACACATTTCTATTTATGTTAGCACATCTATATGTGTGCCTGAATATCCCTCCGCTTGGCGCAGAGGTGGCTGGTGTTGGCCAGGGAATGTGAGTGGGTATGCGAGGTGTTCGTCACAGGTACCTATCTCCTAGGGCTAGGCCCTTTATATAGGTAATCTCGCTGAGGGTACCCAAGAGGGTGGGGGAGCTGTTCAGTCGCGATCAATGTGGGTGGGTTAGCTTGTTTTTGGAGAAAAAGTAAAAAAAATCGGCAAAATCATAAAAAACCTCCTTCTTGTTCTGCTCGGGCAGCTGTACCACACTTTCGTGAGGCACATCTGCCCGAGTTCAGTGATCGGTAGTGATTTCTCACGCCCATGTCACTTTTTCATTTTCCTGCTTGAGAGATAGTCTTGTCTAGACCCCCCGGCGTCTCGGGTATTCCCGAGAATCCGGGAGGGATCCCAACTATAGATCACCAGGTTCTCTAAACACATCGGTTGATGCATATATCAGTCCGTGTTTCTTGCGTATGTTATGGTGTTGGCGTAGTGTGGTGATGTTCCGGGTAAGGTCACTTCCAGCGATGTGGTATTTGTAGAATTTGTTTGATATCTTAAGAATGAATTCGTTGATTCTTGGCAAATTACCACATCTTTCGTGGAGGTCTGCCACTCGAGAGTATCTATCACCATTGGTGATAATACGAAGTACTTTGTTCTGCAGCACCTGTAGCCTATTCATAAGAGTAGGTGAGATGCTGCAGAACACAGGACACGCGTACGTCATCACAGGCCTGATGACCTGCTTGTACACCAGGACCTTGTTCTCCTGCGAGAGTGCAGAGGTCCTGGATAACGAGGGGTACATCTTCTTTATGGCTGCTTGTTTTTTTTTTGTATCAGGTAGTTGATATTGGGCCTGAATGTCATACGAGTGTCCAGTTTAACCACCAGGTATTTCACAGGGACCGTGTCCCTCACCTCGACACCTTTGACGGTCAAAGGTCTGTTCAGCTTCGATTCCTTGAATTTCTGATGGAAGTTGATGACTTCGGTTTTTGCGCTGTTTATTCAGATCTTTGACTCGTCAAAGTATGGCACGATTCCCCTGTCCAGATGAATCTGGATTTGCTGTCTGGCAATATCCGAGTCGGCCGAGTGTGCATAGATCGCTGTGTCATCTGCGTACAGTGCAGTGCTCGTCCGCTCGAATACAGGGAAATCGTGTGTATATAGTGTGTATAATAGAGGTGAGAGGCAAGATCCCTGCGGAACACCTGCCTCGAGTGGAAAATCTCCCGATATACTTTCGTTGACCTTGACCCGGATTTTCCTGTTGGTAATATATGCATCGATAATTTTAATGATGAAAATCGGCACTCTCGCCTTGTGCAGCTTGGCCATTAAACCTTCGTGCCAGACGGTGTCAAAGGCCTTTTCTACGTCCATCATGACCAGAACGGTGTTTTTATCATTGTTGCTGACCTCCTTTACCTCATGAACAATTCGAGCCACTTGGGACACAGTGCTGTGTCCCTTGCGGAACTCGAACTGCTCCTTTGGTATAAGATCCAGTTTATTGATCTCTCGAGATATTAGTCGTAAGAGTACTCTATCCACGATCTTGGCTACGGCACTAAGCAGAGATATGGGGCGGTAGCCATTTGTGGATTTCAGGTTTTTGTCCTGTTTCGGGATGGGTACAACAAGCCCAGTTTTCAGGCATTCTGGGTAGTGCTGGCATCTTATGATAGCGTTGATGACGTAGTGTAATTGCACTACTGCTTTGCATGACATGTTTTTTAGGAGAACCATGTCCAGACCATCAAGCCCTGGGGCTTTATTGATGTTCAGGGCTTGTCTCGAGAGCGGGATGGTGGGCTGTGCTCTTATTCGTGCGGCTGTTGCCTCCATGTCCTCCTGGACCTCTCCCACTGGCTCTTTATTGATTTTGGATATTCTTTGGAAGTGCCTCCCAAGCATTACCGCCTTCTCCGGATCTGAGACCGCTTCCTCGCGACCATACTCTAGGGTTGGGATGGGGGTGAACTGTTTTTTCAATCTTTTGGTCATTTTCCAGAAAGTATTGTCGCGAGGGTCCAGACTCTCCAACTTGGCTCTCCAGCAGGAGTTCCTGTGCTCTCGAATTTCGCACTATATCTGATTGCTGATCCTCCTGAAGGCGCCCCTGGCTTCCAGCGTTTTGAGCTGTTGCCAGCGGCGTCTCAGGAATCTCTTTTCTGTGATGAGCTCTAGGATCTCCTCAGGGAGTTCGTCCTTGTTGGAGCACGCACGTTGTTGCACGCACCTTGCTCCATTGGCTATCATGCCTCCTGAAGATCTATGTACTAAACAGATTTATAAACAGGACTCAACTACAGAAACCTGAATAAATACAACTTTATTAGGAATCGGGTATAAAAATTATCATTCTTGGGTGTTTAAAAATGAGGGGCATTATGCATGTACGATTTTTCTCTGCGAAAAATGGTAACTCCTCAAGAAGTTCTGAGACTTTATTCTTTATTTTCATTACAATCATTTTCCGGAAGAGAAACAAACATTTTCGAAAAAATTCAACTCAATAGTTTGATGAAATTCAATGACTCTGATGTGAATGGATATCAGATACTCCAGAGACACGAATAGGATAACCTAGGAATGTACCGGGCGGGATGTCCACTGGACAACCACTGCAGGACATCTCCTGGATGTCCCAATCATGTCCTTGTACCGCGGGACAAAAAAGGGACGTACCTATAGGAAATCCCTGTGTTGTTATTAGGGTATCTGTCCTCGTTTGACGCATATAGCAGAGAGACAATTATATACACGGAGTGCGCACTACTGCGCACCTCTCATCAGTAAATATCTAATCAATAAATTTCAAAAGTACAAAAATTGAGCTGAATGTACTGTACTTAATTGGATGGGTATAGAAAATATAAAGACTGGATTTTCCCAGTGAGATCACAAAAATGCATTTTCAATATTTTGTTGTAACATATCAATTCTGATACAAATAGCAAATAGATTTCAAGATATACATCAGGGACATGAATGGGACAACTCAGGAATGTCCCAGTCGGAACATTCCCTGGAAATACTGAGCAGGACATCCTAGGGATGTCCCAATCATGTCCTTGTACCGACAGTACACGTTGGGACATAAAAGGGACGTACCTAGGATGTCCCTGTGTTGTTAGGGTACCTATTCTTCATTCGGTTTTTTCATTCCTTTATTGTTGCACCATTCAATAAAACGCGTGTATACCTTCTCATGACTTCGTTGGTGATAACGCATCTGTATCAAATCCCTATAGCTAGAAGGTTTTGATCACATTGTGGCATTTCCACTGAATTGAAAATGACAGTAACGCTGTGTCTGTCACTTCGACAATTTCAAACTTATTTGGTGTTTGATTGGCATGACAAATTGACGTTTCCCGTCAGATCAATCCAAATCTATAGTGTGATTTCAATAATAGTCAATTTTTATTTCTCAATATTTCTTAATTATTACAATAAATAGTGCAATTTGATGGATGATTCTGAACATACATATACTTAATACTGCAACAAACAAACCTAAACTTTTATATTCAATCACCAACCACGTATATTACTAGCGATTTTATCATATCTTTGTTTTCCTGCACTAGTGCGGAAAAAAATTTCCCGCACTAGTGTGGGAAAAATTTTCCGCACTGTTGCGGGAAAATGAAACTTCCCAAACTAAAT
Organism: Phaedon cochleariae; assembly: GCA_918026855.4. NCBI lineage: Eukaryota > Metazoa > Arthropoda > Insecta > Coleoptera > Chrysomelidae > Phaedon > Phaedon cochleariae. The sequence goes on along the minus strand of OU896709.1, from coordinate 44,731,075 downwards.
TGCGTGTGGGTATAGGGTGAATCACGCACGCTTGTAGAAAAAATCATTATCCAAGAAAATAGAAGAATTATTTAGCTGTGCAAGTTTGTATATAGGATGTTTGTTCCTCACTCACTCTGTTTTCATGTCAATTCCCTTCCATTTTGTATACAAATTCACTAGAGAACCAAACATGAACTGAACAGTACTAAAATCTCTGTTGAGAGTGTTGAAACAACATAAACAAAGAAATCAATATACGCCATACTGAATCATTGTTGCCACTGCAAAATGATCAAAATAAAAACTAATGCGAGCGAGGGATACCAACGTTGAGTGAGTGATGATGGCACACTCCGTTGAAATTTTAATGGCCCTTGGACTTGGATAGATACAGCGGAAGTGAAAAGGATGCATTTGGTGTATCTTCAATATTCCTAATGTTTATCCTTGTAAAGGTTTTACATATTCTTGGGTCTGTGAATCTCTTCTATGGTATTGAACATTGCAAACATTTGAACTTTTCACATGTTCAGCATTTTAAATATGACATCTTGAGTGCAAGAATATTCTTATTCCCAGAATCACACGTCACATCATGAAATGGAAAATAGGGCACGACTACTAACATCTATCTAGATTTTCGATTAAGAACTAACCGAGCAACTAACATTCCAAATCATCAAAAAATCAGTGTTAGTGGTACTGTGCTTTTTCTCGTTCCCTCTTTCCTGTCGATTTTCACCCAACAAAAATGTACAAAAAATCTATTTTCAAGAATCCAGTTGAAAGTACTGTTTACTTCATCAATCAGGTCGAAATTGAAAATTCATTCGAACGTTTTTGTTTCATATTTCTTCATTGAACCGGTCAAAGTATCGTGTCCTGCAAAATGAAGAGCAGTCCTTATGGCATTTCGTCAGATCTTCCTAATTCTGATAAAAATTCTCGCGGAAAGTGATCACAAAGTGAACTCTTTAGAAATCAGTAAAACATGAATTATTCCCATGTCCGGATCTGGATTTTCTCCATAATGTGCCATCTGGAATAGTTTCGATAGAGAAACGTAGCTGCAAAATTTCAGCAAATTATACGATGAGTCATTTCTGAAATGGCAATTTCACATCGTAGTAGATGGATTTTTTTTTTCATATACAGCGTCCCTCATTCCATAAAACGCTTCTCTCTTTCTATATCTTAGTTATTAGTCGTGCGATTTCTACCAAATTTGGACTGGTATTCTGTATCTGGGGTTCTATTAGAATAAAACGGGGTCGATTTTTCATGAGAAGGCATCTTTCAACAGGAAAACGAACCTCATAATATTGTTCTTCATCGTAATGAGAATTTCCACATGAATTCTGTGGAGGGAATCAAGACAACAGCATTTTTGCGAACGTGAATTAGTATTCTATGCAACGATCACGAGGAAACCATGTATATAGGCGTGTATTGATAGTTCAATATCATGATAGTTTCATACACTATTTTGTGTAGGACCACAAGTCGGAAGTGATAACTTCGATGACCGGTATAGTATTTCCAATATTTTTTAGACAATACGGGCAAATCTGAATGAAGTTATATCAGTTTCATAAAATATTTACACGTATACACGAAAAGGATGAACTATATAAATATGGAAATATTGATTTAAAAATTTGACATTTGCGACTGAGAACTTCAAAAGTATTTGAAGTAATGAAAAATAGAGTTACTGTACTGAAAAAAGTAATTGAAATATTCTGAAAGTAACTAGAGTATACCTAAGGTATTTGAAATACTCAAACAGAAATTAGAATACTGAAAAGCCAATGAGAATATTTAATAAATAATCGGAGATACTGAGGGGTATTCACCATATTTGAAGAGTTGTTTGCCCCTCGTGAATTACGCTATTCAAGACTCGAGAACATATATAGCCGCCATCGCATATCAACATAAATAGATATTTTGAATTGACTTGGCCGTACTAGTATATCACCTGACGAAGCTACTGTATCAGCGAAGCATATCGTGAATTTGAGAATTTCGTGGAAATCTTATCGTTTGTGGAGTTTTTACATAAATAGATATACCTACACTGGTACGCGCTTCCATGACGCGAGTCTGCCGGTTTACTCCCATCCCAGAAAGTGCCTAACTGACCTATAAAAATTATCTCTTCAAAAATCACTTAATTTCTCACTATTTATATTTCAGCATTCTCCAACATCATAATTACATGAATTGCATGATCTTTTGACGCATTCGCGTTGTAATTATGATTGTCATTTGGAATCAAATGTCAAACAACTCAAGCAAGTGGGATAGAAAAATAGACCCACTTGATAATACCCAAATACTACCTGTTTTTCTAGGCCAAGAATTGGGTATCATGATGAAAAAAACGTGTCTTCATTGGTTAAGATCTGTATCATGATGGAAATCCGAGATAATTGATTCGTTTATCATAAAATGGGAGTAGGAAAAATTATTCATTTGGGAAAGATGAGTTCAACAAGAAAAGGGATGTATTGTTTCTTTTTATGTAAACCATAATTTTCTACCTACTGGAGCTATTGAACGTTCCAGAATTTGCGGTTAATTAGAATTTATTATTTATTCGGGGCAGATAATGAAGAGGGAAAGTTGACCCATTTTATAGTATTTTGAAATTATTGAATTTTTGCACATGGAGGTTCGAAAAGATGAGGAACAATACTGTAAAGTAAGTTTTCCTACAAAAAATCCTGATTCATGAAACCCATGTCAATTTGAATAAAAACGCACGGCACTGTCCATGATGATTTTCCTAAAAACTGATCATAACAATGGTAATTCATATTAGTCCAAATTTGGTAAGAATCGCACGATTGATAGCAATGATAGCTAAGATATAGAGGCCCAGATAGCACTAGATAATCTATGGACATCCTAAGAATATTCCGTTTCGGATGTTCGAATATTCTCTAGACCCACTTTAAATATTGATATTCTTTTTAGAATATTCTATGGACCATGGAAAAATGAATCTTTTTGAATATTCTATAGATATCCGACAAGAATATTCATCGGATAATCCAGAATATTTATGGGATTCCTATGGAATATTTCCTCATCGAATATTTCTACTATCTATGGATTATTCCAAATCAATCATCCAATAGAAAACATTGAATATTCTGTAGGTATCCATAGAATATTCTGAGGTTTCAATCATGATTCAGAAAATATTCTTGCTCTGGGAATATTTTATCATTCAAAGGTCTGTCTATACAGTGTGTCCATTTAGTGCGTAATTCTTCGATATCTCGAAATCAATTATCACAAGAGAGAAACTTTGGAGAAAAACTTCTCCAGTTACTAAAGTTGCTCATTTAGAAAATATTTCCAACGATACTGGGTGTTCCATAAAAGTTGGGCAACTCGAAGACGAGTTTTTTCAAATGGAACACCCAGTATTGTTCACTCGAAATTTATTCCGCTCGAGTTCAGCTCTACATCGCTGTAAAACAAATTGAATTTGGTTGCGGAGTTGCCAAGTTATAATTGATAAACCCATTTTTACTACTATTGAAGGGTCATGTTCAATTGGGTATGATATATTTATTTATTGAAATTTCGAAAATATTTTTGGCATACAGTAGTAGCAAGGTCTCACGTATACCAATCCAGTAATCTTGTGAGGTAATCCTCTACAGGGTGCTAAAATTTACATTCTGAATATTGTAAGATTCAGACGACGATCATGAGAAATTTTCAAATGGAACACCCTGTATTTTTCATCACGGATTTATTTCGACATCATTCGCCTTTCCATCGCAGAAGAAAAAATCAAAATCGGTTGCGGCGTTTTCAAGTTAAGAGTAATTTCCTTATTTTTACTACTATTTCGGGGTAATTTGTTCGTCCTGATGGTTCCTTAATTTGATTTGAGTGTGGGAATATTGCTTGCCACATGACATTTGAGGTTCTACATAGATCATTCAGGTATTTTTGTGATATGTGCATCGTTCAAATTTGAAATATTCCGTAATCCTGCTACTTATGATTCAAATAATATGTGAAACAGACAAACATGCCAAAAGCAACGCCTGTCTTCGAAATAACTTCTACAATACAAACAATGGAGATGCGGATTGCGAAAATTAGTAAATTTTTTTGGAATTTGGGCCATTTTTATTGACGTTATTCCCACAATCCAAATCTCCATTCTCCTTGAAGAAGGTAAACATAATGATACAAACAATATGTCTCCCCAACTAGCATTTATAGTCGCGATTACGTAATTACGACTATTGGGTCGACTATTAAGTAATATTTACTAGTTGCGGTTACGTTATAATTACGTCGTTACTACGTATTTACGACCAAAATGGGGAACAAATCACGAGTAATTATTACGGTTTGCCGACGTAGCGGGAACTCACACAATTACGTAATGCTTACGACCCGTCGACGTCGAAATTACGTAAAGATGTAGTAAATTTTCCTACCTGACTTTCTATTTCTTTTCCACTTCATAAAAATATTATTTTCTCTCTTTATTATTCTTCATTTCATCCATGAAGTTCACATTCACGAAAAATAAACAAGTCCAATATGCCTAACCATTCAATAAATAATACAAGGACAAACACGCGAAATAATTGATACTCGAACTTGAAAAATTCGAACAACATTCAGTTTTTCGATAAATGTGATGATTCTGCCTCGAAATTCAAGATGCGCCAACAAAATACGGCTCATTTCACCAAAAATATGGTTTTATTTCATTCGGCTATTTTTCAAAAATCATCGTAAATCATGTTAATTTCCATTATTATGCAATTTGTGATCGAACGAATGCTATTATTCTTCATAAAATGATGTTTATCAACAAGAAAAACCAAAATTATTTCCTGTTCAAATGGTTATCACATCAATCAATATGGCTTCCAATCGAGAATGAATCAGAAAGTTACTTTTGGAACTCGTCAGTTATGATAACCTATGTATTGGTAACTTCAACTGAATATAATTACCGAAAAGTTGTTTCAACTATGAAGGAATTGTTTGAGTAGGAATTACCAATATGTTACTTGAAATATCACCAAGAATTGACTAAATTATTAGGTGATCGATCAAGTAACGACAACGTCGTAGAAACCTAATTGGTGACCATAGAGTAATTGCAACTGTGAAGCCTCCTTGGGGTGGTAAGCGTTACCGTAATAATATATCCAAAGTTCCGAAACCTTAAGAGTAGTTTTGAGGAGTGACAGTTTCGAAATAGTTACTTCGTAATAAGCCATGAGAATTTCTCACTTTGAAGTTATTATCTAGTGTAAAAACTACGTAATTTTCACTCACTAAATAACTATCACTGACATTTATACTATGAAGTTCTGAAATAAGTGATAAATACGTTATTATCACTAAATATAGGTAATAGTTTCTTGAACCATGGTGCCTGTGACTGAAAATGCTAGTTGGGTCTACTACGCGGATCTTGGAAGGAAATTCAGCAAAATGTCGAATCAATCCAAGATATGATTGTAGCGATGTTTTGCAGGTCATTACACAAATATTTCGAACAAAATTCAAACTTGGAGAGCCTGTAAATGTTCCTTTCGTTAAAAAATATATGAATGGTCAATGAACAAATTTGATTTTACCGTAGCAACGCAATATTTCCACAATACAAATAAATGAAAGAACTATGACGTATACAAATTACCCCGAAATAGTATAGTGGAAATAAGTAAATCAACCATAACTTGACAACGCCGCAACCGATTCCGATTTGTTTTCCAGCGATAAGAAGGCGAAAGATGTCGAAATGAATTTTTGAATAAAAATACAGGGTGTTCCATTTGAAAAATCCTGATGAATGTCATCTGAATCTTGCAAAATTCTAAATGCAAAATTGAGCACCCTGTTGAAGAACATGTCGCAAAATTACTGAATTGGTAGACGTTGGACCTTGCTCCTACCGCATGCCAAAAATATTTTCAAAATCTGAATAAATGAATATACCATGCCCAATTCAACATGACTCTTCAATAATGGTAAAAATAGATTTATCAATTATAACTTGGCAACGCCGCAACCGATTTCAATTCTTTTCACAGCGATGTGAAGGTGAACCTCGACGGAATTAATTCCGAATGAACAATACTGGGTGTTCCATTTAAAAAACTCTTCTTCGAGTTGCCCTGCTTTTATAAAACACCCAGTAATGTTGAAAATAATTTTGAAATGAGCAACTTCAGTAACTGAAGAAGTTTCTCATTCAAAGTTTTTCTCTATAGGTTATGGCTTTCGAGATATCGAAGAATAACGCACTAAATGGAAAAATGTAACAGGAAACATTCAATCAGAAAGTCGTTTTCGCAATTCAAATAACTCACCTGATGAGATTTTATAACACTGAACACTTGTAGGAAAGTACATCTGAGTAAAGGTTTCATTATCAATAACCTCATTTCACCAAGTAGGTAAGTATAGATCCAGACTAATCACTTCTCTACAGATACATCATTTTCAGAACAGCATCTGGAACAAGAATGTTCTTCATGTACATATCAGTTCATCTATGACAATTATATAAAGTATGTCTACTTGAGTTAGCTACATATAAAGAGAAACTCTTTTCTTATAATATGGAGCTATATTTCATAAAACATGCTGGATGGGCTGACACCAAAAATGTGATCATAAGATATGTTTTTTTTTCAGTTTCATACGAGGTTTGTCAAAAAAACATCTATTCTATTCAAGAGGAAATAAGAACCTTTTTTTCTGCATATCAAGAAGACTGAAAAAATAGTTATTTATTATACAAGGGAAAAAAGTAGTAGATTTTAGCTCCAGGTTGTGTTGTTTCCCGACGCGTAGCGGAGGGAGACAACAAACCGTGAGCTAAAATCTAATATTTTTCCCGTGTATAATACACTATTTTTTTCTGTGACAGAAAAAAGGACGAATCAATATTGAGAAGATATTACATTATTTTGAAATCTGAAAATTATCGACGTGAAATTTTAAGTTTTCAACAGTAGGGTCACCGCGTTGTAGGCATCTTTATCATTCATATGAAGTAATCAAATATCTGATGTCACTTCTGTCAGTCTAATTCTATAATTTGATTTAAAAAAATTGCGAATTTCGTGATTGTTTAGTAATATTCGTAACGGCAAAGTCGAATGGAAGATAAAAGGACTTGTAGTTCTTTCTCGCGGAGACGGTATTATTGACTCATTTTTCGGAACTATAGCACAACAAAAGCCAAAATATTGAAACCTGCTATTCATCATAGGTAGATGTGATTAGATATTCGAACTTGAACCTCGACTAGAACTCTTCTCCATAATACTTTTCTATATTGTCAAAAAAAAAGGTACTCCATTCTTGAACAAAATTGATAGTTTCAGACATACCTAGTATACAACTGGAAAAATCAGATATCTGATATTTGCATTGTCAGATTTGGGCCATGCAGAACTTTTTATGAGGAATAATAACTTTTTTTCGTTAAATTGATAATAAAAAAGTGCCCCATATTATTATGTAGCCAACTTAAGTAGACACTCTGATATATTATAGTTTAGAAATACCCCTCAGGGATGACTTCATTGAATTTACCTTCAAAATAATTGTTGGCCAATCTCTGAATTATTTCATAAATAGGTAGGTATGTTCTCATCATGCATTGGAGTATCACCATATTGTTTCACTAGAAAAATAATATGTAGATGTTATAGGTAGTAGCTATGCGTATAATAGCTTGGTATAAAAATGAACCTACCTAATTGGCATTGACCTGATTAGATTTATTGTGCCTCATCTTCTCTCTCACTATCTCTAGATCTTCTTTCAAGCTTCAATTCTATTAAGAATTCGAGGATTTTGAGAGGATCTGTTCGTGTATGGTATTTCTTTCAGGGTCTGCTAGTATATAGTTTCAGTATGTTTGATTTTGTGTGATGTTCGTACCTACAGCATAATAATAGGTAGGTATACCATATCCTCATTATATTGTACATAAATAACTCACCACCAACGGCACCTATTTTCACCAGAAATCATTCATTATTTGAGTATACCTATATTAGAGGCTCAGAATGTCTCACCCTCAATTTCCTGAAATGAGAGCTGATATCGGTTATATTGTTGATGCACCTGAGATGCTTACAATTCAACACAATGAGGTATACCTATCTGGCAAATGATTTTCTATATAACAATAAAGAAAGCTTCACAATTGTTGCAATTGAGATGCTTATACTCACCTACGACTATACGATAACAGAACCTCACATAGATATTGCTTAATTATCACCTTTTGAACTACAAACAGGACTGTGTAGTGTGTATAGTGTATACGCTAATGTTGTTGTCTTATCGCTGCCATCTTCTTGACTCTTTCATTTTTCATTTAGCCTCTCTCCGCGGGTCCGTGTGGTCCTTATTACCCTAGCCTCGGTACACGGCACCTCGAGTTAGATTGACATGTTAATATTTGCGGGAAGTTCGACAAGTGCAAGTGTTGGAAATGACTTCATGTTGTAACATTTTTCAATTATTCCAGAAATACTTTAATTTTGCGATATTTTCAATAAAATGAAAGTAGACATTAGAAATTTGAAATAGAATGATCTAAATCAAATCTGTAAATATATCGAAACTGATGACCCAACAGAAAAAAAAAACGAATTATTACCAACCTATTTTCGATTCCAAAACAAAAAATCATAGATATATTTGAAATATTCCCAATATAATAACTTTTGGAGATTCAAAACCAGACATGCGATGAATATTCGATACGGAATGATTTTGATCCAGAATAGATAATCATGAAATATCCATAGAACAATGCGTTCAGAATATTCTCAATCGAATGATTTGTGGATATACGAAACTAAACCTGCGATGAATATTCGAAATGAAATAATATATGAATATCTATAGATATTCTGGATATATTCAGGACATCTATATAATATCTGGATATATATCTTCCAAATCGAACACTGACAGAACATTCCATGAATATCTGGTGCTATCTGGGGGAGGGGCGTTCGAAGTGAGACATCCTGTATATAATTATATATATACATATATCAATTCGTCTTTACCCTGTTCTGCTGTTCAACATCTGCCTATCTGAGTCTCCCAATGAATCACAAAAACCTGAACTTCGAAGTAAACACTCGAAACACTCGCGAAGTCTACCTCAACCGCAATTGGTCTAAAAGTTTATTTCACGAATCCCATTATGGGCGATATTTTCTATATAATACAAAATATCTTCTGTACCCTTGAAAGTTTCTACTTATGTGATTTTTCCCGCTTCGAAAAAAGTCTTTATATCGTCTACCGAAATGCGGCTTTTCGCCGCGGTTCGCCCTTTTGCCGACAAACGTTTCACCTCACACCTATGACATCATCTGATGTTTTCATTTATTATTTCGGAGAGGAGGATTCACGGACATCGTGCTATACTTCCTCACTAGAATGATATATAAAATTATCTTATAATTCCCATTCGATGATATGAAATAATGTATGGGTATTGTCATGTATTGTGGACAATATAAAAGTTCCCAAGGAATAGGATGAAGAAACAGAAATGATGGAAAATAATATAGATAGCTGACGTACAAACGTGAATGTGTCCTACTTTTTTAATCACACTGGTAAAATCTCAAGAACGCAAAATGAACCTGTATTCCAATATTGAAACACAGTTTTCAGCATTCTCCAGTGAGGGCGCTAGGAATCGGTGTCGAAATGTTGGAAAACATGGGATCGCGCGCCCCCACTTTTCCCCCTCTAAAATTCTTTTTTTCCTGAAACAAAAAATACTGGCCTCTTCACAAAGGATGAACGGATATTTCTCTGGAAGCGGATTTTGAGTTTTTGTCTTAGTTTTTTCAAAAAAAAATTCTGAATATACTCGAAAAATGCAATGTTTATGATTTTTTTGCAGAATATCGGTGGATTTTTCCAAAATTCCACTCCCAGAGAAACCTAGATAATTCAATTCTTCATCTCACTATATTTTTTGTTTTCCGAATGAATCAATATTGAACAATGAAAAGTGGGGGCGGAGAAATCATGTTTTCATTGCGCTGATGCATGGTGTATCCTCCTCTTAAGAAAATGCTGAGTCGCCGATGCTGTGTCTTGCAGTTCTCCTGGAAGTCCTCTCGTGAGATTCCCACTGTGCGGTATTCTCACAGTCAGTCAGTCTTTGATATTCGTACGATCAACATCTAAGTACCTCGTTTGAACCGATATATTAAAATAAATTGTAACGTATCGAACGGGACAATTTCGTATCTACGATTTTTCGGATATTCGAGCAGTGTTGATTCGTGGTGGAGGTAGGTGTTCGAAGCGGAGTGGCTCCTCATATCTCAAGAAACCCAGTCTATCGAAGACCCGACGAGGACTCCTACTACTATTTATCATCGAGTTTTGGAACAACAATTGTCCGATTCTGCAAGATCAACGCACTTGGAGGAGTCCAGACGTTATCTCATAGTCAGAGATGCTCAAAGTGCTCGCCCTTTTTATGTAATTACAATTCATGAATGACAGTTGAAAATATAACTGAAATTCTCGAAAATTTTAATCTTGACAATCCTTCAGCTGACTCACAAAATTCCCCAGAACATTTCAACAAATAATCGAAGTATAAATTCCCGAAATCTCCCAGAATCTAGTTCAATCAATCGAGTTATCCAAATCAGAATAGCAGAACCATTCAAATCTGAATATTTGAATTGTGTACCGCAATTTGACGGTAGCCCAAATGAACCCAACTGATATCAATCGGGATCTAATCATGATGCGACAATACCCGAATGAGAAACCCCAAGAGTTCTATGATCGATGTCTGAATATCTTGAATCTTTTGTGTAGTTCACGAAAATACAGCAGAAGCCAAAGCTTTGAAACGCGAACTTTATAGCAATCTGACATTGAAAACATTTTTGTCTGGCCTGAGAGAACGTCTGGGTACGACGATTCGTTGTATGCGGCCTAATCCACTAACTAAAGCTTTACAACTGGTTATTCAAGAAGATAATATCCACTATTTCCAGAATCACTCTGAAAGAGAGTTGAGAGGAAATCACCAGAGAAATCGAACTTCAGTTAGGCTTCAAAATCAACAAAGATATAATAAACCAAATTTCAATGCTCATACACAAAATAATCGATTTAGACTACAAAATTCATTGCATTCACAATCAGTGCCTATCAGACCAATATTCAATAATCGACCCAGGAAATATTTTTCAATTGCTCAAGTTTTCGGACAGCCGCAGCAAAACAAAAATGTTTTCAAGCCAAATAATTGGAATTCAAGTTTTCCAAGGCCTACGCCAATGAGTACTTGCTCAATGATTTTTTCCCCAATTACCAACAGCCTACGCCAATGAGCGTGTCCACTAAAAACACAAATAATTTCTGGTCGAACCCATCAACATCTTTTCAACCACAGCCAAGAAGAGACTTCATCTCTGAGGAACTTTTTAACACAGAATGTAACCCACATTTGGAAGATGATTGAAATTTCGACCAGAATCAATATTATGAACCTTTCAATACTGAAGGAAGCTACGGAAGAGAAGAAGTTGATGTTGCCGATAATTCATCTGAGAATTTTTGTTCAGTTCCGCCAAACAAGAATCAATCATAGAAACACAAACCTTCCAATTCGACAAATTCCAGTGAATTGCCATACATCATATTTCCAGAACATAACCTGGAATTATTAATCGATTATGGATCAATCAGATCATTTATTGATCCTGAAATCGTCTATAATCTCTTTCCAAATTCCATAAAAAATTACCCTTTCATCGTTTATACGGTATTTCAGAAATCAGCGCATAAGTACATTGTATTAATGCTAACCTCAACCATTTTTTCTCTTCCCGACAAATAATACTTGAAAAATTTTTCAGGTTAAGACAATTTAAAATTACTTCAAGCAAGTGTTAACTCTGAAAAAGGCCTTCTGTTTACTCCGTATAGTAAAATTAAGCTACTTTTTCATAAAACTCAAAGCGAACTCAATCTTATAACAATTGATGCTCGTACAGAGCAAGTAATTAAAATAAATACTTCGACACGGAATGGTGAAATAATAATACCTCACCAAAAATTCTATAACTGTGAGATTCCTGAATGCTCAACAATCGCCAAAAATGGCCAGGCACTCTTCTACTATTTTGAATAATATCATCGATTCTGTCACTTTGGATTTTTCCGAACCAATAATAGTTGAGAAATTCTCAAGAAAAAAAAATTCAAGAAATTGGTTTCAATAACTTTGACGAATCAGAATAATTGATTTTCGATCCGTCCAAGATTAGGACAGATCACTTAAACGAAGAAGAGAGACATTCAATTATGAATCTCTGTAGGGAATTTTCAGATATTTCCTACACTGAGGGAAAAAATTTGTAGCCGTTACTAAAAAATTAGTAACTACAGAAAAATTTTTTAGTACGATAGGGGACAGCAAGCATTAGTTGTTGCCATAACTAATTCTGTTTTTCTGGAAACGCCTATTTGCCTCTAATGAAAAGTTTAGTTGAGTCATCTACGACGTTGTTGTGGTAACTAATAAGCCTTTTCAAGGAATAATACCAAGTTTTATTTGCCACAATCAAGATACATAGTTATGACAATTAGATTGTTAGTACTGTTTCAATATATGTTTGTTATCACAACAAATTATCCCAGTTGGGGCAATCACTCATTTCTTCTGACGTTAATAGTGAGTGTGTTGTTGCAAATTAAATATTTAATTGTGACTGAAATGGAATCTAGTTACTATCAAAAGTGATTTAACTTAATAGTTTTATATCGATTAAAATCAAGGCCCCATTCTAATAATAACAGATTGTATTCCATTTTCCTTCCAATTTCCAATGGAATCGTGATCAGGAATATACCACACACCGTAAGTGCCACAGGCCACAGCTCAGCAAAAAGAGAGGGAATTCTAAATATACACCGTGTACACATGACGTCGGTTGGACGTTTCTCACCGTCGCCCGTCATGAACTGAACTGAATTGTGAATAGGTACCTAAACCTGATAACTAGTGACGCACAGATAACGATGGTAAACTGCGAATTATTATTTTGCCAACCAAATGCCAAATGGCTCAACGCGAAGTGCAATAAAACACAAAACAGTGATTTGAAAACACACAGAGCAGTGAACCAGCAAGAACACGACGCTCCCGGCTACACTAGACAATTATTTTATTTATTTTGTCTAAGCTCGACGACCGTGCGATCTATCCACTATCAAGATACAAGTTCAAATGATGAAACAGAAAGACAAACAGATGCAAGATGCAATTTTTGCAGGTGGGTCCCGACCCGAAGAGACGCGAGGCGGTCCCGAATGACGCAGTACAACTAAAATTATTAGTTATGGCTAAACAATTTCTGCTATGAATAATAATAAACCTTTTACGATAAATGTGTCATCAGTTGTGGCAAATAGTCAGCTGTTGTTAGTAATCCCAGAATGAGGTTCTTCAACCCCAATATGATATTTTAATTGACCGAATAGACAACACTGTGATAATTCTGTCACAAATAGTATTTTTATTGATGACAAATAATTGGCGAAAAATAGAAAAGTCATTTGTAGGAAATGAGGATACGTTGTCATTGTTAATAAAATTCCAAATATTTTTAATTACCGGTACTAAAAAAATACCAACTAGACGTTTTAATTAACCAGTTTTTCTCAGTGTACCAAGAAAATATGTCACTTACGTTTACAAATAGAATCAAACACCGAATTCGTACTAGCGACGAAATACCCGTTCATACCAAATCTTATAGGTATTCGTTCATCCACAAAGAAGAGATAGAAAGTCAAATGAATAAAATGTTGGATCAGAACATAATGCGAACAAGTAATTCTTCGTGGTCTTCCCCTTTTTGGGTAGTCCCAAAAAAGGCGAACGCCTCTGGGAAACAAAACTGGAGAGTGGTTGTCGATTATCCAAAACTAAATGAAAAACCGATAGACGATGAATACACACTTCCTATCACCGACCTTTTGAATAAACTTGGCAAATGTCAATATTTCACCACCTTGGACTTGGCGAGCGGATTGTACCAAATAGAGATGAAAGAAAAAGACATCGAAAAAACGACTTTTAACACGGGAAACGGACACTACGAGTATCTCCGTATGCCGTTTTGCTTAAAAAATGCCCCTGCATCCTTCCAAAGCATAATGGATAATATACTTCGCGGAATTCAAATCGAAAAATGCCTGGTGTATCTTGATGATATAATTGTATTTTCCACATCATTGCAAGAACGCTCAGAACGTTTGAGATCTGTTTTTCAGCGACTTCGAGATTCGAACTTAAAAATTCAACTCGATAAGTCGGAATTCCTGCGAAAAGAAGTCGCCTATTTGGGTCACGTAGTTACACCAGATGGAGTTAAGCCAAACCCGAATAAAATACACGCCATGAAGATTTTTTCTGTACCTAAAACACCAAAGCAAATCAAAGTTTTCCTTGGTCTCTTAGGTTATTACCGTAGGTTCATCAATAACATCACGAAACCCCCTACCAAATGCTTAGAGAATGGCGCGAAGATAAAACATAATGACGAGTTTCTTTCATGTTTTGACACTTGTGAAAATCTCTTCATTAACGAGCCTATTTTGCAGTACCCCGATTTCACGAAACCGTTTAATTTAACGACAGACGCAAGCAATTTTGCAATCGGCGCTATCCTATCGCAAGGTACGATCGGGAAACTCCTTGCCATTGTATGGGCTACGAAATATTTTCGTCCTTACTTATTCGGTAGAAAATTCAACATCATCAGTGATCACAAACCACTCCAATGGATTTTCTTACTCAAATACCCGAATTCCAAGCTTCTCCGTTGGAGAATTAAGTTAGAAGAGTTCGACTTCTCCATCATCATCCGCATTGTCTCGTATTGAAATTTATGTTGAAGAGACCAACGATATTTGGGACCAAATTGACGATATTATTTAAGACGTGGAAACCGAAGGTCGCGAACTAAGAACCTCTAAAATCAATAATGTCTTAGAACATTCCCCAGACACACCATTAGTAATTCCATGGCCAGAAATCGACAATACGGACAATACTGACAACATTTCGATGCAAGTTAACCATGACGAAAACGAAACCGAACACATAGGCAATCAACCAGACCAAAATGACGAAAACAATACAATTCACTCGAATTTCGAACAAGATCCTGTAGTAGGTATATATGAATCTCCTGTGAATTTTGGACAGAACCTAATTATAGTTAAAACTGTTTCACACTCACCAGCAAAACCAAAGACAACGATACTATTTGAAACAAAAGATGCGCATCAATGTACAAATATCGCAAAGTCTCTTTGAACACGATGTAATCCAATTCGTGAAAGACTTCACAGTACTCAACACGCAATATCATATATTATTATATTCTGGAAATCCATCAACGTACGAACCATTCTCTGCGGCATTACAGAAAAATTTCAAATGACCCTTAATTGAATTTAAATATTGTAAAATAAAATTGATTGATATCACCAACAGAGATGACATCCAGGACATCATTAAAAATTACCACGAAGGCAAATCGAACTATCGTGGAATCGATGAAACCGTTCAGAGAATGAAATCTAAATATTATTGGCCATACGTTAACGAATCCGTTCAAACTTTCATCAATGAATGGGAAGTCTGCCAACAAAGTTGTAGTAGTAGTATATATTCTGTTTAAAAATTTACAAAAAATCTTACATCGTCAAAAAAAAACATTTTGCAATAGTATAAAACACAGCACAAAATATTGTAAAAAGATGAAAGTATATAACAAATAGTGCACTATCAGATTTTTGAATTTCTAATGTAATCAATGATATCTTGAATATTTTGAAAAGCATTCTTCAGCAAAAACGATTTTTTCACAGATCTGAAACGAGGCATACTCAAGTCTTTGATATCTCCGTTCAAGTTATTGTAGGTCAACAAAACATAGTGAGGGGTTCCAGTCTTTGATCTGTTCAGGCGTAATGAATTTGCATAAATGTGATTTCTATATCTAGTATCGTATTGATGATTTTTTTTCATGCATCGTAAATCTATCAGAGTTATTCTTCACAAATGCAAGACATTCCAAAATATAGACACAAGGTAAAGTGAGTATTTTTTGCTGTATAAATATATTCTCAACATCTTCGCGATAGCATACTCCTCCCACGATTCTAACAGCTCTTTTTTGGAGCTGGTAGATTCTATGCCAAATTGTCGCATGTTCCCGAGCGAGTATTCTGTATATCATTCTCGGGTGGAATAGCGCAAAATATGCTGTTAGTAGGATATGTTTGGACGATTTAAATGTGAGTTGTCTCAGAGCATATATAGTTCTGGTTTATAGGAAAGAAACTCCGTACATATGAAAATGAACATAACACCAACTGCTTCACAGTCTTTCGAAATAGTACACCTAGACACATTCACACTAGATCAATCAAAATTTCTCACTATAATCGATAGTTTCTCTAAGTACGCACAAGCATACCACCTCAATTCATTAGGTGGTACCAAAATTGCACATAACTTCATTAAATTCTTCTCCCATCACGGCATACCAAAATTCATCATAGTCGATAACGGAACCGAATTCAAAAATTCAGTAGTAGGTGAACTTCTGAAACTACATAAGATTGAAACACATTTCTGTTCGCCACTTCATCCACAGTCGAATGGAATGGTCGGAAGACTCCACTCGACATTAATCGAACATGTTCGTTTGTTATATAACAAAAGTTTCTTGAAAACACCTATTAGAACAAAAATTATTCAAGCAATTCTTGCATACAACCATTCCATACATTCAGCTACAAAAATTGAACCAATAGACATAGTCAACGGTCATATCAGTAACAATGATCCATTCGATATTGCTGTCGATCAAGTATTGATCAATGATTATGTCAATAATCATAGAGATCGCACAAAATTACTGTATTCAGAAATAAACAACGAACTGAGAAACAGTAAACAAAAGCTTATAGAAAATATCAACAAGTCCAGAGACGGACCTGAAATATTCCAGACCCAACAAAAAGTCAAGAAACACATAAAACAGAAAACCGCGAACAAATTCAGTAAATCCACCCCACTCACATCCGTAAACCCTGTAATGAAGACTGTTTGATCTGAAAATGTACCCCCAAAAAAAATAATCCTAACACATTGTTACAGATTCCCGGGTATTCTTGGACTTCAAGACCGGATAACTATTCTGCCGTTCTAAGCAGAACTCCCGTATCTACAAAAAAGCTGAAATGGAGTGAATGCACCAAACAATGAAATTTGATTACTGTCGTTCACTTGAGTATTATTTTTTGTCAAACCAGTACTTTTGTATGTCAAAAACGTTCTGGAATCGATTAACCTGGATAACAATTCAAAAAATTATATTTTTTTGCAACCGACATAGAAGTCGTCCATTTTGATACCAAAATTAGCTCTTAAATTGACGTTTCTATTACTGACACAAAAAAAGGTATGTTGCTAGGCAACATATTTAGTTCCTAGGAGCTAAAGTTGAATTTTAGTTCCTAGGAGCTAAAGTTGAACTTAAGCTCCTAGGAACTGAAAGGAATGTACTGGACATCATCAAGAATAAACAACATTGTGACGGTTGGGTATTTGGGTTGAGACGCATACCTGATTTGTTTCCGATTTCAGCAGATTTGGCATTTCATACCCATGCTGGAGATATAAATACACCTTATTATAGTTCAGTATTGGAATTATAAACATCTCAGTTAGATATTTTCGTTTTGATCCGGGAAGCCTCCAAGATTCAAATACCTGCTTGATCTGTATTTCATTCGTTATTCTCGGGATGAATAACTTGTTTTTGAATAATCACGGTAAGCAATAGTTCTTTCGTCTCAAACAACGATATTGTTTAGCTTCATTTGATTATCAAGTCAAACACAGTGTAGTATGGAGAGGAATAAATAATCGCTATTATTATTGTTGATATGCTCACTAACCTAACATTTTCCACTTCTTGTTCCTATACCTGGCACTGGCGTGGTTTTTGCTATCAGAGCACCTGGTTCATACACAAATATGTCACTCTGTGGTTGTATTTATATTGAAACTACAATTCGAACATCCTAGAAGACCTAACCTGCTGCTAATGCAGGTAGAATATTCTCACCACATGGATTATTTGTCAATATTTGCTGCATTGCATACATATGGCACGGCATTGGTGGTTATTTCACATGTTTATTCGAGTTAATTGTTTCGGTTGCAGAAAAAATAGCATGTTTCATTCGAATAAAATGTGACTTTGTTCGACTCGCAAATTTTGCTTTCGCTCGGCTTCGCTAAACGCTCCGCCTCGCAAATGCAAAATTCGCTTGACAAACAAAGTGTCACTTTTGATCCTAA
Organism: Phaedon cochleariae; assembly: GCA_918026855.4. Taxonomy (NCBI): domain Eukaryota; kingdom Metazoa; phylum Arthropoda; class Insecta; order Coleoptera; family Chrysomelidae; genus Phaedon; species Phaedon cochleariae. Next base: position 44,712,618 of record OU896709.1, on the reverse strand, counting down.
TAAAACAATCTACTATTCTCAATATAAAAAAGCAGATGCGATGTTTTCGCTTAGAACGTTCATGCATATTTTGCATACCTACTGTAATAAATTGAAACACCGTAGCTACTATCTCATTTCATTCAAATTGAACTCAAAAACATTATGACGAAGGAATCAAATCTTTATTAACAACTAAACAACTTATAGTTTCCCTGAAATTGGAAGGTTCAACCAAAAATCCCTTCGATTAATTGAAAGGACAGATTTCAACATGGTTGAAATGTCATCACGCTTTTCAACTGGTATCCCACATGGTCTTTCATGAGAATCAGGCCGTTTTATTCCATTATTTTTCATCACCTTCTTGCACAAAAATTCTGATTACCTCGATTCATTCTCATTGAACGATACTTTATACGATAACTCGAAGTTTCCCCGTTCGGCAAAAACTTCAACTATGTCAGCTAAATATGGTCTCGGGACTATCTTCTTTATTTTCATCAGAGACATGTGATCCTTCCATTTATATCTGAATGGTCCATTTTTTTGACATCAACCCTACCAATATTACTGTTTTGCACTGCATCGACAAAATCTTGAAAATCATAAGTTTTTCCTTGCTTTTTCAGTGAGAGTTCTACTTGGTGGTGAAAACTATCAGCAGACATGAAGGTATGTCCCGGTTCAAAATATCTCAAGATGATTTTATTGATAGAAACTTCTTGTGAATTGATTGTATAAATAAGAAAAGTTAATAAAGTCCAATTTTTATTCTGACTGGAGCAGAGGATAACAATAGGAGCATCTCGATATTGTTCAAAGAATGCATAGAAAGTGCTGACAATCTGCTCTTTATTTCGACCTGCGATGCCTTCATGCCAAACTGTTGTAAATCGTTCAAAGTTTGATTTTATTCCGAGAGGTACAAAACTTTCATGATATGCAACTATTCTTCCAACGAAGAGCACAGACTTGAATGTATCCACACGCGGCATGATTACTTTCTGCAAATCTGCTGAGAAATGTATAGTACCATCTGTTGGGGTATTCTTCGAATTCTGTTGGTACATTTCTCTTGAGACTTTGTTTTTGTCAATATGCTTGGACCATAATTGACAAACTTCGCAATCATCTTGTAGATTCGTTTTCGTATGATCCGAGTTGTGAAGTTTGAATTATTCACATGTTTCGCATTCTTCATGTCCGAGCTTAGTGAAAGATATATTTTTTCCTTTAACTTTGAGACGATATAAATCATATGAACATTTTTTATCAGGAAACATATCGCGGCAATTTCTATGCATAACACTTAAATTGACATCACTTGATGAATATCTAACATTAGGTGCGTGTTCACGTCTTTAATGTGAAATGATAGGGTTGAAAGATTCAATATGAGACAGTATTTCTGCATCCATTATTTTGTTGGCAGATGGAGCTCTTCCTCGTTTATATTCTGGATGAATGACTTTTTTGTCCAGAGTATTTTTGAAAATACCGTGAACAGGCCAATCATTTGTTTTTTTATATCCAAGAGTGGTGAGATAAAATATCTTGCAAACTGACTGTACCTCACCTTCTTCATCTTTGAAAGTATAATGAAAAGTATAATTCCTTAATTCGTTTCCTGTCTCTGTGGTTCTTCTTCTGACTTTTGTTCGTGACACAGTGTTCAATATGAATGTTTTCCGCAGAAACCAACTCAACTCCCAGAATGATTTATTGATATCATGACGTCGAATTTTGTTGATGTTTTCATTGCACCTCGATTTGCATACGTTCTGGTTGCATATGTTTTTCTTGTATTTCTCTCAGCTCTATCAAATTTCTTTCACTCACTGAAATATCATATTTCTTCCGTTTTTTCTTCATTGTTCCCTGTTCAATATATTTTTAGATATTTTCTTGGATCGTCTTGGCCCAATAGCATCTTCTTTATTTCTATTATATTCATCAGATTCTTCAGAAATCTGTATTCGTTGAACTACAAAATCTCTTTCGGAATTAGTATCACTCATTTTTGCAGTTGTTTTTCTAGCCAGCTGTTCTTCCTGAGAAGAATCATTAGTTTCATCCTGACGTGATTGCTGAGATTCCTCCTGACATGATTGCTGAGATTCTTCCTGAAGATTCGTCAGCCTGTCGTCCTGAAGATTTCCTTCTTGAAGTTCATCATCTTGAGTTTCAGAATCCAGAGTTTCTATTGACTCGTTCCTATCAGTAGTTGTCAATGGCAAATTTTCATCAGTTTTTTCCAATACAAATTGACATTCTTCAAGTAAATCTTCAGTGAAAATAAAATTTCCTGAATTTGATGCATAACTCTCATTGTTATTTATGTTGGTCCCCTAACTGTATAGAGGCTCGATAAGACAAGAGCTTTCGATAGGAATAAATCTTTGTTGTTCGATTTCATCTTCTAATACGATTGTAGGAATTGTAGGAAGGGTAGCTCTAATATTAGTATTCCCCATATTAGATATCGAAGGAGTTGAAGACAGTTGAGAATGTGTATTCATGCTCGAAGTAGACTCTATTGCAGGAAATTCAGAAGTATTCTCGATCTGATTTTCAGATGTGATTGCTTGATGTCCTTCAATATCAGTGGTCGAAATATCAGCACATTCCATAGATAATTTGAGTTGGAGACAATTGAGTACGTGGAGTTGAACTTGAAGTAGGTAGACTATCAGAAAATGTTATTACATTTCCAATTGGACTGGAAGTCGTGATTGTATGATATGTTTCAATATCAGCAGTGAAAATACATGAACTGTCTGTATACGAAATTGATGGCAATGATTCGGTACGTGAGTGCGTATTCAAAATAGGCGGATGAACATCAGGAAATGAAACATTTTCATTAAGATTGGAAGATATACATGCTTGATCTGCCTCAATATCAAGTTCTATATTCATCGAATGATTAACAGCATTCAGTTCATCAGATTTCATTTTACGTGCCATTTCTAAAATTCTGTCGGCTCTGCTCTTACTTGGCATCATCGTTCACCTTCAAAATGAGAAAAAAAAATTGTACTTTTTTTTATAATTTGTTCATAAGCTATCTGTAACAAGTAAGAAAACAAATTATCATTGTAACGATTGGATTATGTTGAATGTGCATAGCGATTTTCCACAACACCACACATTTAACAAACCGTCGCATTTCTGAACGTTTACATACAATTTTTCAGTTTTATTCTGCTAAAAGGATGTACCTACGCATATGCAACTAATTCATATTTTTGAAATCAGAAAAGTAGGCTCTATGAAGATGTCAAAAATTATTTAAGGTGTTTCATTTGGAAAATGAGAATGTAATGTCCTTCGTGGAAAAAGAAATGACCCTGTATATAAAATAAATATACATAATAAATGTTTTGGACTTTTCGAACAACAAATCTCCAAGAACAAAATAGTTGAGAGAAGTTTCAATTTTGAGAGGCGCACCTTGTATATTCAATTATTTGACGTTGTGCAACTCCAGTCAGCTTCGAAATGTATCACATTATGTCAGAATAAGAAAAAATCAAAGCCTCACCCTGAATGTTTCTGCTTTTCTGGATTTGATTCACACTTTTCGTATCAAAATCACAAATGTCACAATGATGCACGATAGATTATGCTGCATACATCTTCATACCAAATCGCGCGAATCTCATAATGGCCGAACGTTTTAAATGAGATCACCACATCTGATTGTTGCTAGGCAAGAACCACGTATCTGCACGCGCCACATATGCAGTTGCGGTGTTCTCGTTTGTGTGGATAAGTGGTTTATGCTTAGCAAGGGTGCCTAATTTGGCTAGATACGGGTAATTGAAATAGCGAAAATAACTGATTTGCAATTTAGATACCGGGTTTTCGCTTTGTAAGGATCAAGTATCAGTTGCCAATCAACCAATGCACCAAAAATCTCAATTTCCGTGAATTTGTTGGTTACGGGGGTTTTGCTCAGGACAGCAGTATTCGGAATTAAGACAAAAACTCTGGACTAATTTCCTCAATATTAGGAACGGCTAAAATTGGAGACCAAAGACACACATTGATTCACTATTTTGATCTCAACCCACTGATTTTAGGAGTTGAACGACTGAAAACAAAATCCAATGACTTGACAGAACTTACCAAGAAAAACGACGATACTCTAAAGACGCATCGAAATACTTCAAAATACTTCGTTACACTGAAGAAAAGGTTGAAGGAGAGCTTCTAGAAATATTACCGAATAATCGAAGAACGAAAAGAGGTCTAATCGATGGACTAGGATCAATATTCAAATCAATTACTGGCAATCTGAATGCGAACGATGGTGAACGTTACGAAAAAATCATTCAAGAACTTCAGAACGGTCAGAACGAACCCGTTTCACATATAAAAAAACAAAATTCTCTGTCTGTCAACCTCATAAACAAATAACAAATTCAATTATACTGTAATGATATTCCCCTTGGAAGGGCTTTAGAAACATCAGCAGGAAGGCAGGAGTACAACGATCATCCTGTATCACGCATCCCAGATTGCTCTCCTAGCTCCCAATGATTCCTACATGCACTAGCATATTTCCGAACACTCAATATATGCCGCAGTGACAGATAACGTCACAGAAGATTCTGGAATGTTCTGGAAACAATCGATGGAACAATTAGAGAGAGAGGCTTGTTCTAAGAAGCTTCTAGAACAAGAAAAGGAGACGGAAGATCATTCGAGAAGGTTCTCGAACCAAAGCCTGCCCAGTGATCTCATATATAAACGGCCGAATAACTGCCGTCAGTCAGTCAAACAGCGAGTGTCAGAGAGACAGTTATATACCACGTGTTATAAATCGTTGCACATAAATAGTAGTTATAAGTTCGATATAAATCAGTGTTTCTTTATTTCAAATAAATCAGTTTGAAAATGAAAAGTGTCGTGTTGGCTTCTGCACCCGAATAAAGTTACAATTGGTGTCAGAAGTGTGGGATTTTCCAGTGTGAAGTGAACAGACCGTTGAAATGAAGAAACTACACGAGTTGAAAGTGGTGAACTTGAAACGCGAGTTGGAGGAGAGAGATCTCGACACAACAGGGATCAAGGCTACACTTCAGCATGGTCTCATAGAGTATATGGTGAGCGTAGGTCAAGATCCAGAGACGTTCATCTTCGAGGAACCAGCTTCAGCGGAATCGATGTTGGCTGGTATCTCGGAACAGATAGCGGCTCAGCGACAGGACATTGCGAACCAGATGGTGGCTCAGCGACAGGACATTGCAGATCAGATGGTGGCTCAGCAGGAGAAGATCACGGACCAGATGATGGCTCAGCAGGAGAAGATCACGGACCAGATGTTGGCTCAGCAGGAGAAGATCACGGATCAGATAGCGGCTCAGCGACTGGACATAGCGGCTCAGCGACTGGACATAGCGGCTCAGCGACAGGACATTGCGGACCAGATGGTGGCTCAGCAGGAAAAGATCACGGATCAGATGGTGGCTCATCAAGAGGAGATCGCGAATCAGATGCGTGCTCAGCAGGAAAAAATCTCAGCTCAGCAAGATCAGATAGCCTTTCAAATCTCAGCCCAACGAGACGAGGTATTAGCTCAGATGACCACTCAGCGAGAAGAGGTGCTGGCATGTATTTCTGCTCAGCAAGATCAGATCGCCTCCCAGATATCAGCCCAACGAGATGAAGTTATGACTCAGATCGCTGCTCAGCAAGAACAGATCGTTGCTCAGCAAGAACAGATCGTTGCTCAGAAAGAACAGATCGTTGCTCAGCAAGAACAGATCGCGTCTCAGCAGGATAATATTATGGCTCAGGTTTCAACCCAATTCATCACTCAGATAGAAGAAATGGAGAAGAAGCTGCAGCTCGAAATAGAAAGAAGATCTTTGCTGGAGAAGTCTGGAAATGGTCAACGACTCATTGAAACCACAGTAGGGCCAGATGCAGTGACAGTGACTAATCGAGTAAAACCACCTACATTTGATGGAAAAACATCATGGCCGAACTATCTGAAGCAGTTCGAAGCAGCTTCCAAAGCCAATGAGTGGACATCCAAGGACAAGGTTGTGACTCTGACAGTAGTTCTACGGGGTGATGCATTGAACATCTTACAAGCCATTCCGGAAGGTGAAGTCGATAGCTACGATCATCTCGTCAAACGTCTCGACATGCGATATGGCCATGAACATCTGCAGCAAGTGTTTCAATCACAAATTAGGAGCCGTCGACAGAGAGCCAACGAGAGTCTTCAAGAATCCGAAGTGGATGTAGCCCGATTGGTCCACTATGCCTACCCGTCAGCCCCAGAGTCCCTTATGGAATGTCTAGCTGTTCAAACGTTCGTGGATGGATTGCGGGATATCGAAATGCAGAAAGCAGTTCGCCTGACTCGACCAAAAGACCTCACCAGTGCTCTGGCAGCTGCGCTTGAGATCGAGGCCGCAGCAGAAGCTTCCCGAGGATCAGCGAGAGTTCGAGCAATGAACGATAGCGGAAACATAGTGGAAAATACCAGGAAAGATCCTACTGAAGCCTTAATCAACGCCATCCAGGGCCTCTGGGATGAGAAGAGAAGACCGGTACGTTGTTTGAATTGCGGGGAGTTGGGCCACCTCCAAAGAGCTTGTAAACGTGCGAAACAAGCTGCTGAGGAAGGATCATCTTTCACGCAGCCGCAGGAAAACTAGCGTCTACGTGGATAGACAGATCGACGGAAAGAAATGCGCAATGTTGGTGGATACTGGTGCATCGAAGACGATCCTGCGACGTGGACTTCTGGCGTCTTCAAGAAAGCAACTTGTGAACCCAAGATGGCGTCTGAGAACTGCTACGGGTGAAGCTGCCACCGTTTATGGGGAAATCGATGTGGATATATCGATCGGGACCGTCAAATTTCCACATCGAGCTATCATGGCAGATATTGAAGAAGATGTTATTATGGGAATGGACATCATGGGTGCGCAAGGAATTCAACTGGACTTGAGGAGCCGAACACTCAATGTGGGTGCCGAAGAGATCTCCTTACATCCACGGGTGGAGGTAGCCGCAGGAGTAACGTTAGAAGAGGACGTCCTGTTACCGAAATGAAGCGAGACCATTGTAGCAGCGCGGATTGAGGGTACATTGGAGCAAGGCAGTCCCATCATCATGGAACCCAGGAACGATGACGAGGAAGTCGGACGTGGAATTTTAGTCGGCAAGGCATTACTGTCAGCAGACGACCATGTACCTGTTCGATTTATCAACATAAATAATTACCCTGTGACGATTGGCAAAGAAACGGAGATTGGAACCTGTGTCCCGGCAGCCTCCATAATCCACCAGGTGACAGCAACCACTGATGGGGCCGGCAAGTACGAAGAACTCGTCTCTGCTGCAAGCGACTCACTCAACAACCGACAGAAGAAGAAGTTAACCGAGGTACTGCAGAGGTATAGATCAATTTTCATACCTGCCAATGGAAAAACAGGTAGAACCAACATCGTCAGTCACAAAATCGATACGGAAGATACCAGACCGATTCGTCAACCAGCCCGAAGATTACCACAGACCAAGAGAGAAATTGCGGAGTAATCGAGCCATACAATAGTCCTTGGGCTTCACCAGTGGTACTAGTGAAGGAGAAAGATGTGAACACTCGTTTCTGCGTGGACTATCGACGATTGAACAACGTGACGAAGAAGGACAGTTATCCTTTGCCTCGAATTGACGACACACTCGACACGTTGGCGGAATCGAATCTTTTCTCCACTCTAGACCTGATAAAGAGGATATGGAGAACTTCTTGGATGAAGATCTAGAGAATATATTCACCTGGATCTGTGACAATGGACTCAAAATTAATGTAACAAAGACGAAATTCATGATTATATCTTCGAAAGCAGATTCAAAAATGATCCAGGAAAATGAAATAAAATTCAACATTCTGATGAACGGAGAAATCATTGAAGAAGTGAAAATGTTCAAGTATTTGGGAGTGATCCTTGATAATCGACTGAATTTCAACAGCCATTGTGAATACATTAAAAAGAAAATTGCGTGAAAAATAGGTTTCATGTACAGGCTTGGTGATAAAGTATCTCATTTCACGAAATTAACAATTTACAAGTCAATAATTCCATCTTATATTGATTATTGTGGTACTTTAGTGAGTTTCTTGTGTAACGAACAGATTAATACACTGCAAAAAGTCCAAAATCGTGCAATGAGAGCTATCTTGGGTTGTAAAAGACGCACACCAGTCACAACAATGCTGAACACATTGCAATTAATGAATATCAAACAAAGAGTTTTATATAATACACTCATTTTTGTTTATAAATTGAAAAATAACATGTTGCCTTTGTATTTATCAAGTGAGCTGGATTATGTTCAAGATGTACATTGTCACAATACCAGGAGACAAGCAGCGAATGATTTCTATATAAATTCAGTAAATATTGTCTGTGATACTTTATTTACAAAAGGTCTAGTATTGTTCAATAATTTGCCCTGTGAAATAAAAAGATGTGTGTCACTAGATAGTTTTGAAGAATCGTGTGTGTTATTTGTGAAAAAAAATTATTGATTGATCAATTGAGAAAGGAGAAATCTGTTAATTACCCTTATATTAAAATATGTGGCGTAATTCATGTGTCTGTGTCTTAGTTTCATATTTCTATGTTTGTATTTATTGACTTATTGAATTTTATCGTAGATTCAACTGTAATGAAGGGCACTGTGCTAATGAAGTTTGATATATAAGTGGATATTGGCAGGTGGAAATGAATCCGGCAGATAAGGAAAAGACAGCTTTCACCATCGGCACTGGATTATGGCAATTCAAGGTAATGCCTTTCGGACTCTGCAATGCACCGGCCACCTTCGAACGAATCATGGAGAATGTGTTGAGGGGACTCTCCTGGAAGACATGCCTGGTTCATCTGTATGACATCATCGTGATCGGAAAAACTTTTGAAGAACATCTGGCTAAACTAGAGGAAGTTTTCAAACGACTTCAGGCAGCAAACCTCACACTTAATCTGAAGAAATGCCATCTGCTGCAGAAACGAATTAACTACTTGGGACACGTCGTAATAAGACAGGGTGTGGAAGTCGACCATGAGAAGGTACGAGCGGTGGAGCAATGGCCAGTACCAAGAGATAAGCATCAACTCAGGAGCTTTCTTGGGCTCTGCACTTATTATCGACGTTACGTTCGAATGTTTTCAGATATCGCAAAGCCCCTAACTCGTCTCACCGAGGAAGCACGTCCCTTCCACTGGGATCCAGAATGCCAGGCCGCCTTTGATGCTCTGAAGGAACGCTTGACCACGACACCTATTCTTGGGTATCCACTTCTACAAGGACAATTCATTCTTGACACAGATGCCAGTAATATCGGCATTGGTGGAGTCTTTTTGCAGTATCAAGATGGACAAGACCGAGTCATCGGTTACTTCAGCAAGGTGCTATCGAAGGCAGAACGAAACTACTGCGTTACCAGGAGGGAACTATTGGTCATGGAAAAATCGGTGGAGCACTTCTATAAGTACCTCTATGGACGCAAATTCCTACTCAGGACGGACCACTCTGCATTGAAGTGGCTCCTGAATTTGAAGAACCCCAAAGGCCAAGTAGCTCGTTGGATCGAGAGGCTCCAAGAATATGACTTCGAGATAGCACACCGAGTGGGGACGAGCCATAAGAATGCAGATGCATTGTCCAGAAGGCCATGTCCACCTGAGTGTCCACATTGTAGTTGTTTGGAGGATAAGGAAGCAGCCCTCTATAGAACCACCGTTGTCAATGAAGATTGGTTACCTGCAGCAATCAAGCAAGAGCAAGAAAAAGACCCAGAACTTCGGAAGCTTCGAAAATGAAAGAAATCGAATCGCCGTCCTTCTTGGCAAGAAGTAGCATCATCTTCACAGACTTTGAAGGCGTACTGGAGTCAGTGAGACTCCTAGGTATTAGAAGATGACCTGCTCAAGAGGAATCTCGAGAGCGATGATGGGTCGGATAATCGAATGCAGTTGGTCATTCCTAGGAGCCGAGTGCCGGAAGTACTCGGATATGTACATGATGGAACTTCAGGGGGACATATAGGAGTGAAGAAGACACTGCAGAGGGTACGAGAGCGGTTCTACTGGGTGAACTGCAGTGACGACGTCAGGGAGTGTTGTCGTAAATGCACTGTGTGCTTTGCCAGCAATGGGCCTCATCGTAAACCAAGGGCACCCATGAGACAGTACAATGTTGGAAGCCCTTTCGAGAGGATTGCTATGGATATTGCGGGGCCGTTTCCAGTGACTGATAATGGAAATAAATACATCCTTGTCTTCATGGACTACTTCACCAAGTGAGTGGAAGCGTATGCGATCCCTAACCAGGAAGCCGTAACTGTCGCCGATGTCCTAATGAATCAACTCATCAGTCGTTCTGGAATGCCATTGGAACTTCACTCTGATCAGTGCCGGAACTTCGAGAGTGAAGTGTTTAAGAAGATGAGCGAGAAGTTAGGAATCAAGAAAACAAGATCAACTCTATTGCATCCACAGTCAGATGGCATGGTGAAGCGAATGAACCGAACCATAGGGAGGTATCTCTGCAAAGTCGTAGATCAACACCAACAGGACTGGGATCAACATATTTCATTCTACTTGATGGCCTACAGATCTGCAGTACAGGAATCTACAGGACAGACTTTGGCGAAGGTTCTATTTGGACGGGAGATGAGGCTTCCGTGTGACTTGGTCTTCGGATTTAGACCTGGTGAGGACATAGTGAGGAAAGATTACGTCACGAATCTGGTGAAAAAGATGAACGATATTCACGAATTGGTTCGTACTAATCTGAAAATTGCCAGCGATCGCATGAAAGACCGATACGACATCAGAGCTGGGGGTGCAGGATACGCAGAAGGAGACCTGGTGTGGTTGTTCAATCCACAAAGGAAACGAGGTATTTGTCCGAAACTACAAAGATCTTGGGAAAGACCTTATACCGTCAAGAGGAAGATCAACGATGTCATCTACCGCATCAGTAAAGAACCCAGTGGCAAACCAAGAGTCGTTCATTTCAACAGACTAGCACCATTCAAGGGAACACAAGATCAACAAGTTCAACAACTTTGTCCGGCAGAAAAGGAGCTTACATTCGACGAATTCATTGGGACATACAGTGGTTCATCGAATGCAAGGTTTGGCATCACCAAGGAAGAGCACCGCGACCTTTTTGCCATTCCTGTAGAATACGCACTAGTTCACTGCGTCGCCAAGGATCTTCAGATGTCTCAAGAAATATCGAACAAGTTCATGAGGAAGTTTGGGAAGTTAGAGGAGCTTCGTCAACAAGGTCCCTCCGTCGGTCGAGCACTAGAAATAGAAGATATCAGCGCTGAAGGAAAAAGGTCTCTGTTTAATCTTATAACGAAAGGAAGATCTTCTGAGAAACCCACTTACAAGGATCTCTGGGAGACACTAGTCGACTTGCGAAGCATCATACTCGAGAAGGACATACAGAAGATAGCTGTTCCAAAGCTGGGGTGTGGACTGAATGGCTTGAATTGGAGAATTGTAAGGAACATGCTAGAGGTTTCATTTAGATTCACCGGAGTTGAAATTCTGGTATGCTGCTGGAACTCCAAGGGAACTCCAAGAGAGAAGACAGTGCCATGCTATTTCTACCATTCTGCACGTTGTAAAAATGAAACCAGTTGTCCCTATCTTCATAGTGATCAGAACGCATTTCAGGAGGAATGCGTTTTAAGGAGGGGGCAGTGTTATGATATTCCCCTTGGAGGGGCTTCAGAAACATCAGCAGGAAGGCAGGAGTACAACGATCATCCTGTATCAGGCATCCCAGAATGCTCTCCTACCTCCCAATGATTCCTACATGCACTAGCATATTTCCGAACACTCAATATATGCCGCAGTGACAGATTACGTCACAGATGATCCTGGAATGTTCTGGAAACAATCGATGGAACAATTAAAGAGAGGGGTTTGTTCTAAGAAGCATCTAGAACAAAAAGAAGGAGACGAAAGATCATTCGGGAAGGTTCTCGAACCAAAGCCTGCCCAGTGATCTCATATATAAACGGCCGAATAACTGCCCCCAGTCAGTCAAACAGCGAGTGTCAGAGAGACAGTTATATACCGCGTGTTATAAATCGTTTTACATAAATAGTAGTTATAAGTTCGATATAAATTAGTGTTTCTTTATTTCAAATAAATCAGTTCGAAAATAAATAGTGTTCTGTTCGCTTCTGCACCCGAATAACGTAACAATGCCATTCAACAAATAAGTCACAATGAGAAACTATTGGAAACAAAAATAAAACAAATCTCATTCATTGTTCAGAAAAATGTTCCAAAAGGAAATTCGAATTTCATCAAAGATATTCTTATCCAAATCATCAACATGTTTGAAATCAAAAACTCAATCCTCCAAGATATCGAGAACTCGATAGCATTCTCATTCAAATACTGCACCCAAGCATTATTAGAACGAATTACCTCTTCGCCAAGCTCAACATGTTATCGAAACAATTCAATAAAAATCAACTATCGTTTGAACTCATTCCAGATAATATTTCTTTATTCGAAAAACTCATCAAAATCGATAGTTACATCATCAATAATGAAATTACGTATCTATTGCATATCCCGAGTACGAATCCTCATGTATTTGACCTATATTATCTTTACTCCGCCCCTTTCTACTTGCCGAAAAATACGAATCAAAATGACCAAGCCCGTATTCAAACGACTTGACCATTCCAACCAATAGATCAGAATTCTGCCATCCGAAGAAAAGGTCAAACTCAGATGCCACCCTCAAGAAGAAGTCGTGAATTCCTGTCCCTGGTGGGATTATTTTTTATCGAGATTTCAGCCGGGAGCCCAATCTTGACCAATCAAGACACAATAACCAATGCAAGACAGATCATAACCCAAGGCCAACCAATGCTGTTTCCAGACCTCGATGTATTATATACACCTCAACCAAGTATGAACCTCAGTCTACACTTGGATGAAATCGAGCTCGATGAACTTCGAGAAATAAAAACCCAATTCATCGAGAACCAACCCAACCTGGCGTTCAAGATTATATCTCTCACCCCTAGTAGCTGAACTTATCATCGTGTATGGAATCCTGCTAATTATAGGATTATACGTTGGTTACAAGAAACTGCTGCCAATGTTCCGAAGACAACCACCACCTGAAGTCAACCACCAAGACGTTTTCCTGGAAGCCCTCTCGTGAGATTTCAACTTTGCGGCATTCTCACAGTTAGTCAGACATTGATACTCGTACGATCAACATCTTAGTACCTTGTCTTAACCAATATATTGAAATACATTGATTTTGAATAGGAACTTTGGTATCTCAAATAGTAATTTCCTGTGATGGGTTTCACTCGAAATTTGCAACTCCAATATACTCGAAGGAATCGTAACAGGAACCATAATGAATTTCGACCAAGAAGTTATGTCTAGAATGATTTATCTGTTGAGCCCAAATGTGCGTTGTTCTCACAGAGTTGAATTTGATAGTTTTTCTCAGATTAATCAAAATATTTCAGCTGATTGGACATATCCGACATCTACAGAAGCATCAGAAGTTTAAAAAAATATGCTCTATCCATTGAATACTGCCTCGAACCAACTTGGAACCACCCTGGAACCAGTCGGAATCACCCTGGAATAGTGTTTCACGAGACTCTCGAAATTCGAGACGAGATCGAGACAAGACTAACTTTTTTTTTCGAGACGAGATCGAGAAAAGCACTTCGAGATTTTTCGAGATCAAGAAATTATTACGAGTTTTCTCGATCTTGAAAAAATATGTGCTGCAATAACTCACAGCTCTACTCAAGAAATGAGAAAATAAAAAAACTTGGAGAAAAAAAAAATTTCAATTCATTTCGAACATAATTACAGAAAATAACAAAAAAATAACAAAGATAACAAAGTAAATGAAATGGATGAAAGTAGAAGTAAATATATTCATATTCTTAAAGAACTTTAACGTCTCAAACTATTAAAAACTATCAAATACGAAAATCGAATTTGAGCACTCAAAAATTAACAGAACATAAGAAAAAAAAGAGAACAATGAACAAAGTTTTTCAACAGAGAACAAAATTGTTGTTCACACACTTGTAAATATATCTCTCGTACATAGCCAAGAATTCAAACAAAGTAAAAGTTGAGCCGATTCTCCAGTTAATCGGATTCGATCTTTTCTGATGGTAAGTGTTGCTCTTGAGAACAGTATTTCTGCCGGAACTGAAGTAGCTTGGATACTCAAAAAGTCACGAGCCATCTTTGATAAATTCGGATATATGGCCTCGTTTTTTCTTCACCTCTCTAAAATATCTTGATTCTCTTCAGCTCTCTTTGACAAACAATATTTCATTCCTCCAGTTATGTTCTCTGTTGCTGTTGCTATTTTCGAATAAACTTTGCAAATTTCAATCATCGGTATTGTCATCAACATCATAGTCTGTAAGAGGCTACGATGTTGAAGGAATATCGTAATTGGAAGTAACATAATAAACTTCTTTATACAAGTTTTCGAATTGAGATATGACTTGTTGCTCCAAATCTCTTCTTCAATTCGTAATGATAATTGATAATGCTCATTGATTTTTTTTTTCGAGAAACGACTGTTTCGATTATTAAAAATGGGTTTGATGCTGTTACATTCTTCACGAACGAAGAAACAATTTCAAACTCTTACGTTTCGAACCTAGGTAAATTTGAAAGTATGAATAAAAGATTAGGTGAATTGAAACAGCAAGGGTTCGTTAAATTTCCATTTTTTGGAACAATTTTCTTTTCATTCATCTCATAGACGTACAATTTTGAAGTACCACGTGTAGCGTTTCTCCGTGTGATTTGCGTCAAAAATAAAGGTTTTCATAGCGGAATAATTGTGGAAATTAGTACACGCCATATTTACTCAATTGTGAATGTCCAAGTGCTATCAGTTTGTTCCTGCCGATTCCAGAAGTGTATTAAACTACCATTACTTCCAAGGAAAACATGCTATTCGTATTGCCGTAAGTGCGATTTTTGTTTCAATCAAATCTTATATTCGAGGAGGGGATACGGTCAGTCGCTGCTGTCTGTGTTTTTTTGGGCAATTCCAAATTCTCGATTTAAATTTAAATCGCCAGTCTCGCTTCGTCTTGGGAGAAGCTCATAGTACCACTACATCAGCTTATCCTTATAACAAAACACGTAAGGGTGTGGATCATGAGTAATTTATCGTTGAAAGACTTATACGATCTCATCAAGAACGGCAACAGGGAGATTAAGGAAGAAATCGCTGAATTAAAGAACTCCCTTGGTTCCGAAATTGCCGCGCTCAGAATCAAAAACGAGGAACTCGCTAATGAAAACGCATTATTACACAAACGAATGTTGAATATTGAACGACGTTCAAAAAAATATAATTTCATAGTTTATGGTCTGAATTGTCCTGAGAATAAAACTCGTGAAGAATTATTGAAGATTATCAATAACTCATTAGAAATCAACTGTCATTCGAGAGATTTTCGAGACATTTCTAGAATTGGGGCTACATCTGAAGGTCAATATCGTCCAGTTATCGCAGAAGTTCTAAACCGGGATCTCAAATTATCAATCTTGAACAGAGCACGCTCTGCTACCGCTGAGCTAAAAAAGCTGAACATTATTTTCTCTCAAGATTACGCAAAAGAAGACTACCTTCAGAGGAAATTCATGAACCAACAGCTGAAGTTGGCTAAAAAATCTCACCCCTCGGCAATTATTAGAAGAAACGCCCTAGTAGTTGATGATATATCCTTTAGCTACGAAGAGTTACTGAATAAAGAACAGTCACAGCAACGATTTCCTGCCGGTTTGCCAAATTCTACATCTTCCAGTTCCGATTCTCTTCAGGTGATCGAACGTGACGCCGAGAAAAAAAGGAAATTCAATTTCTCACCTACTAATGACGATTCCAATCTTAAATCCAGACTGAGATCGACATCCATTGCCAAATAGATAGTGTTATTGCTTTTTACCTGTCCTCAAATTTATTTAATTATATATACCGTTTTTTGCATTATTTTCTTTTTTCCAATTATCTAATTGTAATGAAACATTCAATTAAACTTGCACATCTGAACATACGATCGGTGGTCCCTCATTTTGATGATTTCAGAGAGTTGGTGTATAATAAGTACGAATTAATTGCAATATCTGAAACATGGCTCTCTCCAGTGATTCCTAACAGTACCATCACTCTGGATGGGTACACTTTATTCAGACGTGACAGGCCGGTGGGAAGAGGCGGTGGAGTAGCAATATACATAAGAACTGGCTACAATGCCAAAATAATAAACAATGTGCCTCTAAATAATACCGAACAACTTTGGATATCTTTCGATTTCGGCAATGTAACTTATGCTCTTGGGGTTTTTTATAGACCTCCTAATTTTTCTGCTGATGAATTTTTGACCGATTTTGAATTCTCAATTAGTAATGTCGCACCAAATTTTGATGAAATACTGTGCACGGGGGATTTCAACATTGATTTACTAGAATCCGATAATAGCGCCACGATGAGACTCAAAGATATTTTGAATTCCTATGCTCTAGATCAAATAATATCTGAACCTACCCGGTATGGCCCTACCAGTGCCAAACTCATTGATGTGATAATAACCTCGAAAATGATCCCGGTGGAATACACCAGTGTAGTTGATGCCTCCATAATTTCTGATCACTGTTTGGTTTCATGCTTGGTAGGTGACGCATCAGCACCAACTGGGGCATTTCTTCATACATTTCGAGACTACAACAATTTTAATTCTACTGATTTTTCTACTGATTTTGAAAACATAGACTTCTCTCGAATTTACCTAACAGACGATATTGACGTTAAGGTATCTTTACTCAATGCAATTATTCTCGCACTCTTCGATTTCCACGCACCTGAGAGAACTATCAAGATCACACGTCCTAAGGCTCCATGGATTACTCATGTGATCAAAAAAATGATGTCAATCAGAGATAAAGCACTAGTGAGATACAAAAGAACTAAGTTAGTGAAGCACTGGAACTTTTATAAAGATATGAGAAACGAAACTAAGTATGCAATAATCCGCGAAAAGAAAGCCTATTTGCAATACAGTATAAGAAATAATAAAAATAATAAGACAATCTGGAAAGAGCTCAAGAAAGCAAATATTCACTTCAAAAATGCAGCACAAACCATCCCGGATCACCTCAGAAACGAATCTGAAATCAACGATTATTTCGTCAACTCTTCCAACAGTAATCTTTCTCCTGACCTTCATTCAATCAACTTTTTTTCTAATAATACCCTTCCAGATGTGAACAATCTCTCCTTCTCTCCTACTTCTGTGACAGACATATATAAAATTCTCATAGATATTAAATCGAAGGCCACTGGAGTAGATAAAATTAATATCATCATGCTTTTGCACTGCTGTCCTACTATCCTACCGGTCGTTTGCCATATCTTTAACTATTGCCTGAATAAAAACGTATTTCCATCCATCTGGAAAAAATCTTTCATATTGCCACTACCCAAAGTACCTAATCCCGATGAATACAAATGTCTTCGGCCTATAAGCATACTCTGCACGCTCTCTAAGGCCTTCGAAAGAATAATTTTTTGTCAGGTGCAGCGTCATTTAGAAGAAAATAGTATAATACCTTGGTGTCAGTCTGGTTTTAGATCTCAACACAGCTGCGTAACGGCACTCCTCAAAGTTACAGATGACATATTGTGTGCTTCGGACAACAAACGTTTGACTGCCCTCGTTATGCTGGATTATACAAAAGCCTTCGACCGAATTAAACACCAACTATTATTACCTATTCTTCATCATATTGGATTCTCTGAAGGAGCCGTTGCGTTACTACAAGCTTACTTGTTCAATCGTATGCAAGCAGTACTATTAGATCAGCGCTGCTCTGAATTTCTTGTTGTGGAGAATGGAGTGCCCCAAGGATCAATTTTAGGTCCCGTGCTTTTTATCTTATACACACACGAATTCCATAAGCAAGTTCAGTTCAGCAATTGTCACTTTTATGCTGATGACACGCAAATATATATGTCATTTCCTGAAAACGAGCTATTGGAAGCGAACAATAGGCTCAATTCAGACCTTGAGTCCATTATATCGATATCAGAAAAATATTGCCTGTCCATTAACCCTACGAAATCGGTTGCCATGTTATTTGGTAAAAAAGAAGCCCGTGCTTGTTGTTCGGATTCCTTTATCATCAAAATCAAGGATTGTATACTTCCTCTGTCTGAAAAATCAAAGAACCTTGGGATTATACTTGATACGTCGCTTAACTACACCAGACATGTCAATATGATCATCAGGCGCGCTTTTTGTAATTTGAAATTGATTTATGCCAACAGAAAAGTCTTAGACAAACGTAGTAAAATAACTTTATGTGGGTCTCTAGTTCTCTCTCACTTAAATTATGCGGACATCATCTACGGACCCGCCATAACTAAAAAAGATCTCCAGCGTCTTCAACTCATTCAAAACTCTTGCGTGCGTCTCATCTGTGGCCTGAGTAGACGTGATCATATTTCCGGACCTCTGAAAGAGCTAGGCTGGCTCAATGTTGAAAACAGGCGAATTCTTCACTCATGCACATTATTTCACAAAATTATAACCACACAAAAACCACCGTACCTGCATGAAAAAATTACATTTCGTACCGACGTCCATAACCTGAATACACGCTTCAAGTCTTTACTTACTCCACCCCTGCACAATACAGTACGATATCAATCGTCTTTTTCATTCACGATAACTCGGCTATATAACAGGCTTCCCGATGCACTAAAAAAAACTGGTAATACGTCTAACTTCAAACTTCAACTGAAGAAAATACTCCTATCAGGTGATCTTTGCTTCTAAGCATTCTTATAACATATTTTGTATGGGTATGTGTATGTATGTATGTGGGTATATGTAGGACGTATATATGTGTGTATATATATGTGAATGTATATGTATATATATATATACTATAAAAAATTTCGATAACTGATCGTATGTCCGGACCTGCGCAGGCTCACTGGTACCAAATTCGTTAGTAAGTATATTATTCAGAATATGTATTGTACACTCTAGTTTTTGTTTTAACAAGGTTGAGTGGAAGAAAGCACTTCCTCGTTTCCTTTTGGGAACGTTCAAGAGCTAACTCTGCCATTTGATAGATAGACTTATTTTTTCCTCTAATGTATTTTTGTTTTGTTCTTTCTGTCTATCAATAAAAGCGTTTATTATTATTATTATTATTTTTGTGCTGATACTCGGCGGTTTTTTTCAAGGGTAGCTTTCAGTTCATAGCATATAGCCTCTGTATTTTGACGTAATCTTTCTATGGAGAAAACTAAATACCCTGTATTTTGGTGCAGCCTTCCAACCTATACATAGCATTTTTCAATAACGTTCAGTTTTTTGTTTTCAAGGCTCTCTAAATTTCGAGAGTCTCGAATCGAGAACGAGAAATTGTCTTCGAGAAAAACATCGAGACGAGAGTTCGTTTATTTCTCGTCTCGATGACCGAGACGAGAAGAGAAAGTGCCTTCGAGACGAGATTTCTCGTCCCGATGAAACCCTACCCTGAAACCAGTTGAACCATAGTTGGAGACATCTGAAATCATTGGGAACCAATAAAACTAGGAAGTGCTTCCTGAAAAACACTAAATGTTCTGAGAAACAGTAATTGACATATACGAATTCCAATCCCACAACTAGGTACACGGCGGAAAAATCCGTTTTCAATAGTTCATCACCTTTTGAATGGATTACCGTCAAAGCCTTTTAGAAACGAAATGACTCTGCATTCAGGTTGAAGAACATAATGATATGTTGACGACTATTTCGAGAATGAAATCTAAGGGTTTTATATGAGTGTATAAGTTTTTTGATTGGTTGATCATAATTTCAGCTTCTATACACTCCAGTGATCTGATACCTGCTCGAAGAATTGAATGATATGAGATTTGGAAAAAACTGATTTTATAATCTATCAACTGAAATACGAGATGATCTCTATGGAATCTGCGGGTTAATATAATTTCATATTGTTCTCTGGAACCTGCAATTGTTACTCTCCTCCGAAGGGTGTCTGAAATCGAAAGAATTTCGGTATTGTAGCATGATGTGCGTAAGTGCCACATTTTTCGAAATCAATGCACCAACTTTTTGGGGTCCACCATATCATCATGAAGTACTATTGAATAATTATTGTTGTTGTAAAGGTTGTAACTGAAATCATTCACATCACTGAAAGCACTGTCAATACAGTCATCGATACCATAAAAGCTGTTGTCTTCGGGTCTTGGTGAATACTGAGTGGTTCTATCGTGGCATGAAGAGTAATTCTTGTCAATTTGCATATGAGACAAATTTTCAGCATCGAATCTTGACTGAACGTCCGATTTATTGTTTTCAGACAGTGCTTCATATCTGATCAGTTTCTCCTCTACTTGCTCCAATATTTCCTGATCAATGTTACCTTTCCGTTTATGTTCAACCTCACATGTGTTCGACCCGCTTTGAATTTATTTTCGATCAATCTTAGCAGCCTTCGAATCATTTTCTTTGTGCTCTTTCTGTTTTCTTATTCTGCAACACCCAATATTCATGTAATTGCAGTAACTTATGATTATTTTTTTTATAGATGGAAAAAAAATGGTTGACGGTAACTGTCAGTTGAAAAATAATGTATGTCAATCAATTGAATAGGTATATAATTGTAATCGGGAATATTCATTCATATATATCAGGACTCCAAATCAGTTTCTTTCAATCGATTCATCAAACCTCAAGAGGACCAATGTTTAGGCTTTTGTAAATTATCGATTTGTGGACTGTATATTATTTAATTATTTTATAAAATGAGACAGACTAATACATCAATTCTGACAAAATTATTTTCCCTATCATCATCACAATCTTCATCTCTGCCATAGTAACGATACAAATACCGGGGGCTCGTTCTCTCGCAACATACCGCCAGACAGCATATTTTGCAGCTTCACATGCCGCAACATATTCGGCTTCCATGGTCGACAGTGACACACTTTGTTGCCGTCTACTTGCCCAAATGATCGGTCCTCTGCTATACTTGAAAACAATTCCACTCACTGATCGCCTTGTAGTAGAATCACTTGCATTATCTGCATCACTGTAAGCCTGAAGTTCACCAACTTTTCCAGCATGATGATCATAACGAATACCCAAAGCCAAAGTTCCTTTGATGTATTTCATGATCCTTTCCACCATTACCCAGTGTTTTTCTTCAGGTTTTTCAAGAAATTGTGAAACTAAATTACTTGAAAATGTTATATCTGGCCTTGTAGCTACAGCCAGATACATCAGACATCCGACGATTTCATTATATGGTGCAGTTGTCATTTTGACATCACTGATTTGTGTCAATTGACATCTTTCAAGAGGAGTTGATACAGGGGAAATATTTTCCATATTGAATCTTTTCAAGATATTTTCTGCATATTTCTTTTGACTGACAAAAATCGGACCATCTCCTTCACTTCTGATCAACATGTTCAAGTAGAATCCATTTGGCTTGATGGTAATCTTGAATTCTGCTTTCAATCGATGTTTCGTTGTTTGAAAGTTGATAATACGAACATGGATCTGCTGCACTCCCAGTCAATCCAAAATCGAGAAGAACATCAGTGAATCTTTCATATCAGCACCTGGGCGATTGCTTCAGTCCGTATAAAATTTTTTCTGAGCTTGCAAACTAAATAAGTTCCATATTCAAAACCATCAGGTCGATCCATGTTGATGTCTTCATCGATGATACCATACAGGAATGCCATCTTAACATCGAATTGTGCAAGCTCGAGATGTTCGTTTGCTGCTATACTCAGGATCGTTCGAATCGTATCAAATCTTGCAACAGGACTGAATGTTTCATTATAGTCGATTCCTTCTCGTTGACTGAAACCTCTTACTACTAACCGAGCCTTATATCGATCTATATTGCCATCAGCTTTACGTTTGATTCGAAATACCCAACGATTCTGAATGAATTTCCGACCTTTTGGTAATTCAACTAAGGACCAAGTTGAATTTTCCTTCAAAGAAGTCTTCTCCTCCTCCATAGCGACTTTCCAGTGGATATGATCAGCTGATGCAATTGCCTCAGAGTAGTTTTTCGGTTCCTCTAATTCGATTGACATTGCTTCAATAGGACGATCTTCAGGAGGTATGATTTTCATACGATTCCGCAACTGGCGATTCATAGGTTCCGAGTGAGATTCGATCGGTTCTTCCGCTTCTAGAATATCCATTGGTGCAGAATGCTTAGGTACAGGATTTTTCAGTTCTGATTCAGAATGTGTCTCTACAGAAATAACTGCCAATGTTTGTCCAACAGATTCTGATTCGAAAACAACATTCCTACTTCGTACAACTTTATATTTGGACCTGAACCATATACGAAATCCATCTACGTTTTCTGAATATCCTACAAACACACCAGGTTCACCTTTAGCCTTCTATTTCTTACGTCTTCCTTCAGGTACATGAACGTAGCAGGATGATCCGAATATGTCTGCATTGTTCAAATGAATTTCTTCTTCAGTAAATAGATTATATGAAGTTTTTCCTTCGAACCTGCTGGGCCCAGTTTGATTAAGGACATTCACAATAGTATTTACTGCTTCAGCCCACAGGTATTTTGGCAATTTCTTCGATAAGAGCATTGCACGTGCTAAATCGACAATAGTTCTGCACATCAATTCTGCTCTGGTGTGTATGGGTTTACAATATTCAACGTAATACCATTTGTTTGCATCAGATCTCGAATTTTACTATTGTCGAATTCTGTACTACTATCACATTAAAACATTTTCATCGGTCGTCCAAACTGCGTTATTAAGATTTCAATCATTTCTGAAATCTTTTCTGCAGTCTTAGATTTATCATTCAGTAAATAAACTTTCCGAAATCTGGAGAAATCACACGTGAAGCAGACAAAGTATTTCGCACCACCGATAGATGTACATTCCATGGGGCCACATAAATCAGCATGAATGAGTTCACCAGCTTCCGTTGACCGTTGCTTCCGCTCATGAAAACTGTTTCGATGTTGTTTTCCTTCAATGCAAGCTCCACAAAACTGATTATCTTCAACGAAACTTATGTTATGAGCCTTCAACAATTTCTGACAGTGACGTTTGTTTTGATGTCCCAAGCGTTCATGCCAAATTGACAATGTTGAAGTTAAATTGATTCCGTTTATACAGCGCGTTTTGGGGTTTCTTATTCGGGTCATTTTTCATGAACAGACATTGACTCTTCGATGAATTGAAGGACATTCCTCTATCTAGCATTTGGTACATACAGTACGTTCTCCATGCGACACGGCATCCATTTTCCATCAATTTCAGACTCAAAGAGAATTTCACCTTTTCCGAGGGCATCCATGGTTGATTTATTTCCAATATGGATTTTCACAGGTACGATGAATTGTTCAAACATTAAGAACAACTTCCTGTTATGTGTGACATGATCTGTTGCACCAGAATCAACAATCCATATCTCATCATCAACTTCAGCATTCATTACTTCTGTGATGAATGCGTCATCCTCACAGTTTGCAATGGATAATGAGTTTGTCTCATTCTGTTCCTTCCGTTCCTTGTTCGTTGGACAATTCTTACGGAAATAACCTCTCTCACCACAGCTAAAGCATTTGAACTTGGTTGAGTTTTTCTTCTTCTTTCCAGCAGCCATAGTTGTTTCATTGGAATTTCTAGCACCACCAACTTGAATATTTGGCTTTGCAGACATTAGCGCAACTAGTTCTCCTTGTTTTTCCACTCGTTGTTTTCGACGCTTTTCATCAGATTGAGACACCCATTAACTTTTCAAATGTTTGCTGATCTTCAGGTCTTGCCCACCATGCCTGTTGAAGACTTTCATATGCACCTGGAAATGTATCCAATAATTTGACTACCAATGATAGTTTATCTGGTTTCACATTCGACTGTTGCATACGTGAAACCAACCCTTCAAATTTGGCTATATGTGTGACCATATCATCAGTTGGATGCTTTCTGAAACTGCAGAATGCCGCTTGGACTTTATGAGCAGCCTGTTCACTTTGCTGCTCAAAAACAGCATGTAGCTTGAGCCACATATCAGCAGCTGTTTCGCAAGCAACCAGAAGAGCCATGACTTTGGAATCTAAAGTCCTGATGTTAATTTGGCTCGCAGCACGATCTCCTTTATCCCATAACTTGAGATCTGCCTGATAATTGTCGACTTCTTCAGGAGCAACATTTCCTGCTAACGGATTCGGTTTGGCGAAATTCCCGTTGCAGACTTCGTATGCTCCTTCGGTTCCACACATTATTCGTTACTGCGAACTTCCAGATGGTCCAATTTTCAGCACCTTTCAGTTTCTTGATTCCGTGATATTCCATGCCCATATAGATGTTGTAAATTCCAGGTTCCAAATCACTACTATGCTCAATATCCCAATATACGACAAAGCACTATTACTCCACTTTCGAGGAACCACGCTCTGCTACTATGTTGATGTAATGTAGGTGCAAACTCACATCAATATGATTAAGAATCTTTTATCAAAAGAAAAACGATGACACACAAGGAATATATTATTATCTGACAGTTACTAAGTTGCCATTGAAACAACGACATCAGTAAAAAACAAAGATATAGAAGGTGATCTGATACATTTGAATGTTTTCATTCAACAAGTATATGTTTCTCCATGTTGTATACTCTTGAGAATAACATGATACAAATTCCACAATTGAACGTTTCTTCATAATGTTCGTTCATATGACGATTCACTTTCTCCAAAGCAATTTGAATGCAGACCCACAAACTGAACATTGGAACATCTTCGGATTTCTTCGGCACTCCATATTTTTCCGTGATGGCCTGAATGATGTTTACGCACGAAGTCAGAATAATAATAACTGATTCTTCTCATAGATCATCACTATTTATAACTTTACTGAAAACGATAGCCATAATCACGTGTGGCGTCAAAGCCGTAATGCAGTGGTGGTTTCATCTTTCTGGTACAATCGAGGAGCTGTGAAAATAGTCAAAATGACCGCTGATGAGATACGAATGATGCCACTCACCGAAAGCGAAAAAATATTCTTAGATATACTATGAACAAGTTGGAACTAGTTTAGAGTAATGGGGTGTTACCAAATGGTTGGGATTTGATGAGATGTAATTATATAAAAAAATCACAAATTAGTTGGATGTGAGGGGGCCGTTCATCGATCGTTAGCAAATAACAACCATTCACATCGGCCGGATATTGTGTACCCTCTGCAATGAAGGCATACAATAAGAATCATTCCAATTCAGCTTCGAACATACCTTGACAAAGCACCTCTATGAGCTCAAACTCCCATTTTCAAACCGATGGCTGTGTCGAAAATAAAAATATATTAGTTTTTCAATACTTGAGCTTGTCAGAACTCTCCTTGGAGTGAGCACCACAGAACTCATGATCTTTATTTTTATATCTTACGACTAGAATGCGTATCCACTATGTCGGACGAACAAAGCATGCATCAGCTGCAACCCTGTAAGTGATAGCGGCATGTAAACCCGTGGCAAAATGTGAATAGACACCAGTGGTGTGTGTCTCGAAGATAAGATGAAAGGGAGTATTATTACTTAAATGAATAAACGGTAACTCAGAAAATGACTAAAGAATCCCAATGGGAAATTTTGGATGATATGTGAATAAATATGCTGCGCATTTCTTTCGCATTTTACATGTCTGATCTCAGTTCTTGAGGTGAAAAAAATTAACTGCACAAATATAGAATATATTTCAAATAAGGATATTCCTCATACTATTATTTTCGCACATTTCATAACATATTCAATTATCATAGCACATATAGTTTCAATAAGTATCTCATTCCTATGTATCAAATCACTGAATTTCATCTCAAAACACTTCTTCCACTTCAAATAGAGTCTGAAAGGCTATATGCTTTTATGAACTCATGTGAGATTTCTGATTCAACTGTAGAATTCACATATTTTGAATGTCATTGTTTCACTTCATTTTCCTTGTGCTGGAACCTGAAGAGGATGATTCAATCAAGCTTAAAAATATATGGAATTTCACTGAAGGTACCACAAATCACTCATTATATCATCACCAAACGAACCATTCTTATCCTGTTCTCAAATCTTAGATACACCTGAATCTATAGTCAAGTGATGTGGTGGAGGATGGAGGGAATTTGAAGCGACCTCGAACAAGTATGTTCACTCATAGAGACTTTCAAGGCCGAAACCGATGCCACATGCCCCAAGGCGACAAATGAATAATTCCATATTCATTCATCAGCTTGTTGAGACAGCTACTGTAAACGGTTAATGTGATTTCAACCATAGACTTGACTTGCTATTTGGAAGAATGACCAGAAAATATCCAAAGTGAGAAATTGATAGCGGGTCAAGAGTGTGAAAATACACAAAATCCTTCTATAATCGCAGCGTACTTAGGTACGTACTCGAAATAGAGAAACATATGAGCGGTATACGATGGATGCCATGAAAATTCGTAGGTATAAGGTACTTTCCAGCATTCAGGAAAGCGAGAGAATTCTCTAAAAACGTCTTTGTATGACAACATCTAGTGTTTACCTAACCGTTTGAATTTCGAGGCGATATCCACTTCACTTTACCGCTCGCTCAAGACCACACACAGTCCAGGTTGAAGCGAACGACAGCGGTCTCTCCAAAGGTCACATGTCTCAGGTCGCTGACGTCACTGTGGTGACGGCGGCAGCATGCGGTGGTCACATAATAAAATACTCTCTGATATGTTTTCTGCGAGGGGCAAACCGGTCTGAATATCTGGTGTACAACTCATGGATATCTGGTGGATATCCGTAGAAATCTTCGAATATCCATAAAAGTCTTTGGATATCTGTGAAGATTCATGGATATCTGCGGACATGTTTGGATATCTTCGGAATTCTTTGGATATCTTTGGATATCTTTGGATATCTTTGGAAATCTCTGGATATATTTGGCATCACTGGCAACATAAGCACGTTTGAAATCAGTGTTGCTCTTATCATAACTTTTGTTATATATCTACTACTATTGACAATGGGTCGTTACGTTTACGTATTCAAGTTTCATAGAATCATTTTCAATATTTTTTCTAAATGGATATAATATGGAATGATGGAATAATGTCTACGACTATGATATGATAAAACGAGTTGACAATTTACATTTCTATTGCTTCTTGATTCAAATCTATTACTTCATTTATACATCATCTCTCGCAAAATCTGTTACAAGAAATTCAGGTGTGAGAACAAAACTAGAAATCGATAATCACAAAATAACCTCGAAAACATTTGTGTCCATGTTGGTTTGTGTGTATTTGAATCATTGTTCAATGTGAGTATCAATAGATCTGGAATGATCTGCATGAAATATTCGTAGAAATATACTAGATATAGGATAAAGAAAAAATAAGTCGTGTTATACAGGGTGATTCAAAAGTAAGCGGCATCCTTTCAGAGGCGTATTCCTTGCTTGAAAATAAGGCAAAAAGTTCCTATTGATAAGGATCCGAAAATGCTTCCTAAGGGAGCTACGGCCCTTTGAATAGGACACCTCAAAGACGGTTTTTTCTCTATAACTTTAAAATCCTTCACAACAAATTTTTAAAAATTGGTGTACGGCATAAACATTCGATGGTAAATAGGACTCCGTATTCGAAATTTCAGAATTTCATTCAGGGGCGTCACATGCGG
Source organism: Phaedon cochleariae (assembly GCA_918026855.4). NCBI lineage: Eukaryota > Metazoa > Arthropoda > Insecta > Coleoptera > Chrysomelidae > Phaedon > Phaedon cochleariae. Next base: position 44,684,802 of record OU896709.1, on the reverse strand, counting down.
GAGAGGGTAAGTGTAAAAATATCCCTTCTTCTCCGGATATTCAGGTTACTGTGATTTCGTTTGGAAATTATAAAATTCTGGAGTTTTTTACGTAAAAAAGATCGTCCTAGTTCATTTCGATAGAGCGTACCATTTCGGAGAAAATCGACTTTGAAAACTTTCTGATTTGCGTATAATTCTGATGTAAATTAATAGGTATGCATTACCAAAGAACCGAAGTTGGCTGTTGTTTTTTGACGTTTGATTTTATTTTCAAATAACTGGTGAATGTCATTGTTGAATACGACAGGGAATTCGATTCACTTATTCGTCGAAGGGAAATCAGATTCATAAAGTGTTTCACAAATTATTCATCAATAATTTTGTTGATTTCTGTAAGTACCTGGCGTTTCTTCAAAAAAGCAAAAATGTATTTCACTTATCAAGAACAAGCTGATATTCACATTATGTTTGGGAGGGCGTTTGGTAATTGTGTAGAAGCAAGACGGTTGTATGAAGAGGCATTTCCTAATCGACAAGTGCCACACCGTACGGTTTTTGCAAGAGTAGATCGTAATTTAAGAGAAACAGGTGAATTTAAAAATTCTAGTAATCGCATAATACCTACCTACATTTCACTTTAGGAACTTTTCGAAGACAGGAAGTTATTGGGCGACCAAGAAATGCAAGAACCTTAGCATTAGAAGAACGAGTGCTAGATCGTATTGAAGAAGATCCATCTTTAAGTACCCGCATCATTGCCTATCAAGAAGGGTACTCTCAGTCAACTGTATGGAGAATTTTGCACGAGACGTTACTCTACCCTTATCATATTCAACGGGTTCAGGCTTTGGAAGAGCGAGATTTTCATCCTCGTGTACAATTCTGTAATTGGCTCGAAATATCACGCGTTGCTGATGAAAATTTTGCAAAGAAAATTTTATTTACCGACGAGGCCGGCTTCACAAGAAACGGAATTTTCAATTACCACAACAACCACTTATGGACGGATGAGAATACCCATGCCACGGTACGGAAAGCACATCAGCAGCAGTTTAGTTTGAACGTGTGGGCGGGAATAATCGATGGGCATTTAATAGGACCCGTATTTATGCCCCAACGACTTAATGGTCAAAATTACACAAATTTTTTACAAAATGACTTACCACACATGTTAGAAAATCTGCCACTTCTATTACGAGCACAAATGTGGTTTATGCACGACGGCGCTCCCCCACATTTTAGTATCACTGCTAGAAACCATTTGAATAATGCCTACCGAGACCGTTGGATAGGTCGTGGGGGTCCAGTGACATGGCCAGCTCGCTCTCCTGACCTGAACCCCCTCGATTTTTATTTATGGGGACACATAAAACAACTGGTTTATTCCCGCCCAATATCTGATATTGATGTTCTCAGGCAAAGGATAGAGGAAGGATTTCAGACAATTAAAAACAACCCAAGAATTTTACCACGTGTGCATCGTAATCTGATCAAAAGATTAGCAGCTTGTCGTGACGCTAATGGTGATAATTTTGAACATTTTCTCTAAATTGTTGAACGACATTTAGGTGAAAAAAGGTTGTTTTTATCTATGAAAATGCATATTAATTTACCTACATCAGTAAACAGACGCAAATCAGAAAGTTTTCAAAGTCGATTTTCTCCTAAATGGTACGCTCTATCGACATGAACTAGGAGGACCTTTTTCACGTAAAAAACTCTAGAATTTTATAATTTCCAAACGAAATCACAGTAACCTGAATATCCGGAGAAGAAGGGATATTTTTACACTTACCCTCTCCCGCATGTGACGCCCCTGAATGAAATTCTGAAATTTCGAATACGGAGTCCTATTTACCATCGAATGTTTATGCCGTACACCAATTTTTAAAAATTTGTTGTGAAGGATTTTAAAGTTATAGAGAAAAAACCGTCTTTGAGGTGTCCTATTCAAAGGGCCGTAGCTCCCTTAGGAAGCATTTTCGGATCCTTATCAATAGGAACTTTTTGCCTTATTTTCATGCAAGGAATACGCCTCTGAAAGGATGCCGCTTACTTTTGAATCACCCTGTATAATTGTTCAGATCGAATATAAAACGGGTAGGCAAATACGATGATCCTCCAATTCATTCCTTGAAATCAGATATCGGATCGTATTATTATGTAATATGTAGTGCAATCGAGTAATTATTTGATACATCAATAAATCATCGCTCATCTCTCACTGGATAGTGGCAAAGTTCATTCATTGTGAGCGATAGGCGCAAGCGCGCGAGATGATGGATACCAACCAAGTACCGTTGCCGTTTCGATATAAACTACTCACCAAATATACCGGTGTGAAGATAGCACCCGAAACTCAGCGGCCAAAATCGAGAAAATACCCGATTGACCATTGGCGTACGTCAAATGAGAACAATTTGTGTGAATTTAGCACCCAAAATTTGGCGGCCAAAACTGAGGTAACCCGAATGAGGAGAAAAATCGGAATGAAATATCAACTATTGCATTTCACGACATGATATATACTACAGTGAGCAGAATCTTTTCAGAGGGTGTAAAAATCAAGAAATCACTCTCTGAAACACTTCAATTCTCCAATGACTGAGAAGGACATGATGATATTCCAACTTATAATTGGTCGAAAAAAATCAGGAATGATTTAATCCATAACATACTCTGAGGGTGACAAAACGGGGAAAATCTACACCATAAACTATTTCACCTCTAAAATGACTTTAGAGGAAACAAGATGTCAACTTGAAAATGATCTTCCATGAATCATGAATAATCCAGTCCACGACATACCAGGAGCTGAAATCCTTCGGAGCCGTCTAAGGGTGTCGAATGGGGAAAAACTACCCTCAAAAAATCAGGAATAATTGGTTCCATGACATACTAGAAGCAGAAATCCTTCGGAGCCGTCTAAGGGTGTCGAATGGGAAAAAACTACCCTCTGAGCAACTTTAACTTTGAAATGACTAAGGAGGGAACGTGATGTCAGCTTGAAAATGGTCTCAAAAAATCAGGAATAATTAGTTCCATGACATACTAGTAGCAGAAATCCTTCGGAGCCGTCTAAGGGTGTCAAATGGGGGAAAAACTACCCTCTGAGCAACTTCAACTTCGAAATGACTAGCAAGAAAACGGGGTGTCAACTTAAAATTGGTCTCAAGGAATCAGAAATAACTAGTTTCATGATATATTAGATGCAGAAATCATTCGGAGCAGTCTCATACTCCTAAAAGTATGTTTACATGAATTATTTGTGCTTATAAGTATGAAATTATATATCGATATATTATAATTACTGATATAGGTATCTGGAAAGGAGACAGCCTCCTTCTGATACTTTTTCCCGGATGAAGACAAATTATTTATCAAACAGCCTTGACCAAAACTCAATCACGAAGGAAATCGTGAAACGAACGAAATCAATGTTTTAGCTTTCGTAGAAGCAGCGCCATCAAGTTCATGTCGATTTATTGAAAGAGAAGTCGGTTTGGTCAAGAGCCGGGTACAAAAAATTTTGAAGAAAAATGAATTCACACCATATAAATTACAAATCGTACAGCATTTGCATCCTGGGGATGCGGGACGTCGATTAATTTTTTGTAATTGGTATATGGAACGGATTCGAATGAATATTGATTTTCCCCAATCAGTAATATGGTCTGATGAATCATATTTTTCGAGTGCCGGCATCTTCAATCGCCAAAACACCAGACATTGGTCTCAAGAAAATCACCATGTTATATTTGAACGAGAACAGCAAGGACGGTTTGGCTTCAGCGTGGCTTGTTTAATTTTGGGTAGAAATATAGTATATATCGGATCTATGAAGGAGGTCTCACTGCAAACCGTTACCTAGAAATTCTACGAGATTTTTTGCCAGAGCTGCTGGACAATATCCCTCTGGCTCAGTTGAATGATATATATTTTGAACAATTCTCAAATAATACGACAATTTCTAGAAAATAATTTTCCCCAACGATGGCTAGCCACTAATGGACCTATAAGATGGCCTCCAAGATCACCAGATCTATCAGTTTCAGATTTCTCCTTATGGGGTTTTCTGAAAGATAAGATTAACAAGTATCAACATCGTTCTATGGAAGAACTTAGAGCAGCCACGCATTCTGCTTCCTAATATTTGCGGGCCCGCCCATTTATACTCCAAAATGCCCTTAAAAGAATCACAAAAGTTTGTGAAATTGCTAAAAGAGAAAACGGTAATCATTTTGAACAATATTTATGATAATTGGAAAAGACTATATTTTCATAAATATACATGATACTTGAATGTTTATGATTTCAGATATACAGGATAGTGACTAGTACCAGGCACTATCAGGAAAATCGTGCAATATCCGTCAATGGTCAGAATGATGTGTCCGTTGTGTCCGGTACACTTTTGTTATTGTTCTTATATGATTCTGTAAGTTCAAAAAATCCATATTGATACAAAAGTTTCACCTGCATCCACTTGTAGCATGTAACCAAATGGACCCTCAGAAATTCCATCTGGAGAAGCACGCCCACCGTACATAGCAAGTAGATATCTCCAAACTAACACGTCGTGAGTCTTTTCAGTTCATGATTCTTCTTGAAGGAAAGCAAAAAGCCGAGGATAAGGAAATGGAAGAGCCTCCGAAAAAAAAAATCAGGCTTGATATTCAAAGGAAATAAGAACAGTAGGTACTTTAATATGTATTCGATAATATACGAAAGTGTAGAACGGACATCATGCGATATTTGGAATTGTTTGACGTATCAAGCAACTTCGATGTAGTTCCGGTTTCACTTGAAGTGACTCTCACTCTAAAAAAAGTTCTGGCAAATATTATTTTCTATAAAAAGGCGAATCTTTGGAACGCTGACTAGGCATGTCTTGTAATGAAGTGTTTTTGACCAGCTTCATTACTAGACTGGTTTTGATTGATAGCTAAGTAACCTGAGACTGATTCTACTTGAATTTCACCTGTTCGAAAGCTCGAAACCTGAAATCCTGAGAGAACTGAGTAAAGCATTGATTCCTGACTTCCCACAGCTTTTCCTGATAGTAAACTCTGATGAACATCATTACAACCCTAAATAGTTCAATATTTTTCAAACCTCTGCTTATGATATGAAATTCGATTGAATTATTTATCAGTCGAAATGCTTGTTGTTTGATTGCTCATAACTTTGTTGTTATTTTCCAGCCAAATTCATTCAGTAGCATAAACAAAGGTAGTAGATCCTGTTCCTGTGCCCATTTAGGGTTGAATATTATTTTTTCCGCATTTTGTGTCGGAGGTGCACATGTGCTTTTCAAGGACAGATTTAGTGGCCATGACCATGAGCCATGACAAGGTGGGAGTATCGACCAATGAGATTCCAGATTCACTTGTCCTTTTGCCAAGGCCAAAGCAGTGCATAAATACTGAAGACAGCCAAGGATTCGAGAATCACTCTCTAAGCTCTTCTCCACAAGTCTACACTACCTGATCTCCGTTGCTCTTCAAGCTCCTGATTCTCTTGCTGATCTTTCAGTGCTCTCCTAGTTCATTCAAAACCAGTGTAAAATAGTATTGTATAGTGATTTCCTGTTACACATGTAAGTTCGTATATTTTTTACCAATGTTATTCATCCTGTTCATAGATTCATTTAATTCCTGTTGTTTTTCATACCGATACTCACCTGACCTGTTAACGAATCCAGGAAGTTGTATTTACGAAAAAACGGTTTTTTTGTGATTGCATATTCCATATTTCTGTCTTTGTCGTCATTGTTTTCAGTTCCAAATAGTTCAATAATTTATTTAGTGATTTCCAATATTTTCATTTGTCAAAATTGCAGAATATTGTTATTGACTGACGACTGACACTGACAAGCCAGTTAACAACTCTTCTTCTTCTTCTCCTCGAGAAATCCTGTCCTGTGCATCCGGGTCTCTGTGCTTTGTGTCCCGTCAGGCGGTGAACTATGTTTCATTAAATTTTGACATGAATGGAAAAAATAATTAATTAATTAACCTCACTAAAATCTCGAGATTGAATATTTGAAAATCGAAGGAAAAGGAAAGATAAATAGGAATTGAATCTGTTTGATTCGTTTGGAACTGTGTTTTCGATTCTCCAGGTAGAAATAATGAAATAGTTGAATAAATAATTTTCCAGACCTAACCTTAAAATATCTAAGATCTGAGAGATATTGTGCTTTGATTCCTGTAATTATCCAGACCAGAAATAGCAATACCATTGACCCCTGGTTTATACTGTAGGTACCGAGGTGGGTATACCTCCTGTACCTTTCTCCACAGTTGCTACTTTATGCCTCGGTACCAAAAAAATATATTTTGTGCAGAGCAGGTAGAGTAAACTACCTCAAAAACAATCTGGCGCTCGAGAATTCCCCCCCTGTCAAATACCAGAGTAGTCTCCTGTCCTGAACAGAGCGGCAAAGTTGTGGCCTACTTTTTTATATTCATTGAAATAAACCAAAATTGCAAAAAAATATAAGACACATTTGCGAACGGCAGCTCTTCGCCAGAGAACAGATGAGTGGATTCGTTGTGATTGCAGATAGTTGAATTTCAAGTTCAGAGGGCGCCACTCAATTCACAAAACAATTACTGATACTTGGATAATTGAGAAAACCAATTGAGTAGTTGGATACTTACAGTATTTTCCAAAACTTAATCCTGAAATAGAAATGTGAAAAAATCTTCTTAAATGGCAGTGTCAACGCAAGTAGATGAATAAAACCATATCAAATTTCAGACCTATTTATTATCACCATAATAGACAGGGTTTCTGGAGACCAGTGTAGAGACCAAATAAGTGTCAGAATAAGTTGCATGTGTTATCATGAAATATCTTAGAGTAACATGTCCATGAAATATCATAACCATAAATTGTCATAACCATGAAATGTCTGTTTCTAGGGGAATTCAAAATTATTGTATAAGTTATCAAAATTTATCAACCTACACCATTACCACCTCTTTATATGACTAGCGTTTGTGTATAGCAATCATCATATTCCAACTATAAAATGGGATGTAGAAATCTCAAAAAAAATGATTAGACAATAATCTGTAAGAAACCTGAAACCGCTGTCACATAGTACTATGGGAGAGCTTCACAAGAGCTTCATACATATCGAATATGGTTATGATCGAAATGTTGAAATATCAAACTCAGATTTTGAAAATATTGATGGAATAAAAAAACCTGGTCTATTGGAGGGTCCTCTCCAATGGTCTAATCACCATTATCCAAGGTCCACTATGGTGAGTAGGCATGCTTGTGAAGATGAAGACGAAGACAAGCACGAAGACAGGAACAAAAAGAAGTTGATGGACCTTCACAGTCCACAATAGGGCTCAGTCATGTGGCTCAGCCGGTCTGCTTGACCGGTTACTACTGGGCTTGATCTGGGCCACCTGTCGACTCTGGTCAGGATAAAATGAGCGACCTGGTTTTTTTGGGAATCATGACCAAGGTCGAGAGATTATCCCAAGCTGTTCGCTACTAGAAGCCGAAGGCATAGCTAAGCCATACCCTTACACCCTGTTAAAAAATTAACAGGTTGATATAACCTCTTGACAGACACGTGGAAAACAGAAAAAAACTGATATTAAAGAGAAATATGGCTCACCAAAATGAAAGTCATTGCTTTATGACTTACCTCCTGAGAAGGGAGGAAGGACTTGAAGAACTATTAATTTGGAGTCTTCATACGCTGAAAAGGCCGGCTGCAGGGCTTCCTGGGGACATCAGGCAGTCTCCGAAAAGTGGGAACAAATCCTACACAGGTCCGTGGCCAGAATCACTGATGTTTTGAACAATTTCAAAAAATTTCAAATCCCCCGAAGGGTTTCTACGGATTATACAGAGGAGAGAAAAAATGCTCAAACTGGCTCAAGTGCACACCATGACGGTCGCCAAGAAAAAGCCTCGAGATAGCTACCGGAAATCTCCTCCTAAAATTCCCTATCTAAACTTATCTTATCTTGTAACGAAAAATCTCACACTTGTGAATTTTCGTTCCTTTTCGGTGATACTTTTCATTTACCTCGTATACTGTTTTTCTTGAGAGCTCGCTGATTGGTTGATCAGCTGATAGTCGACAGGTAAGTATACCACATGATCTCTCATGCAAGGCACATGGTTGCCGCTTCTCATGTATTTCTGACCCTTTTGCTTGTCGCTTGTTTCATTCAGCTAATTAAATCATTTTTCTGCTCATTTTCACTATCTATGTCTGTTTGAATTCTTGTTCCAACTCTCAGTGTATTATTTCATATATTTCTCCATGTATATTCGACAGAAAGGTGGTAAATTGAAATTGTATTTTTTGAATGCAATAGTTTCTTGTAATTTTGGTAAAATTGGCAACACCACTGTGATATCGAATTTATTCCGAGCGAAATAATTTAAGCAGGGAGATAGAAACGAAGAATCGCTCTCTTTTGACGAAGATCCATCCTAGAGATAAGACGTCGAGCAACTTTTTCTGATATGAACAAAACTACAGGTAACTGAATGGATTGCTTTTGAATATTGTTTTCTTTTCATTATAAATTCTAACTTTAATATTTTCTATTACCTAGGAAGTTTATTTCTATTTACTGAGGAAATAATTTTTCTTCATTATAAAAATCATGTGATTGATTTTCCTTTGGTGAGACACCATGTGGTGTCACGTTATCTTTATCTTTACCTTCGATTGGCAATATCATCCTAGTATAGAAAGGACTAGTATTGACCAATTTTATCTTTAAACTCATGAACGAGTATTTCATGAGTGTATTTTTGATTTTTCAGTGATTAGAGAGAAATTGTAGAACTTTTAATTATTATGAAGTTAGTTTCTGTCGGTTTTTTTCTCCTTTCAGTTCCATTGGATCCTTCCAGATGTCAAATTATTTCACGAGGTGAAAACCAAATTTGGAGATATTAGAGCATTGGAGGCATTCTGATAATGGAACTGACTGAATATCTGTAGTCTGAGGAAACAAGATTTTCTGAGCTTAATCCAGGATTGACTACGTTCTGAGGTGAGTAGCAAACTTTTATGAATCAAGACTATATGTCATCTCTGTTGTAGAATATTGCTTGCTCACTGAAGAATATGTCAATCCACTCTGTTGTCTATAAAAAATGGTGTTTCATAAAGATTATAAGTTCGATTGAATAATTTGATTCATCTGCAAGATTAAAAGCTACCTACCTTTTCAAATAGAAATAAACTTCAATATCTTAAATATCTTATTTACTTAACTTGATGCCATTCACTTATCTGCTAGTCAATATATCTTTTTCTTAATTAATTGAATTCAAACAACTTTGAATTACCTACTTGATTGAAAATCTCAGTATCTTAACCGTCTTATCTTTCATTCTATCGTGTATCTGATTCTATCTAGTATCTCATTTCTCTTTTTGCGTAATGTTGTTTTTTTTTTCTTATACAATGTGTCTTTCATTATCTCTAGGATGGATGTTTGTCAAATTTGCAATTCTCTTCTTGTTAAATATTATCTTACCTTATTTTATCTTATCTTTCTCTATATTGTATATCATTGTATATATTACTTCCTGATGAATATCTGTACATATGGCCACTACATCTTAACTTGTTATTAATGATTTTTGTAAAATTCTGAAGAACTTGCAAGACTTGTTTTGAGTCTGATGGCACTTTTGACACTCCATTGAGGTTTCACGATCCTCTAAAATCAAGTATCAGACAGATTCTGTTCGCTCTATTGCTTTTAGCACAGCAGCAAGAAACGAAGATTTCCTGCAACATTATCCAGTGGATTTGCAAGACTTCCAGAGAAGGAAACCTCCTGGGACATACGAATTGACCGAAGTTCACCTGGTGGGGAAGTAGTTCGATGAACTGAGTAGTTGAACTCACTCATCAAGGAGATGTCAAAGTCCGACAGGAGGGTAAAGAACCATCCAGAAATCCAGGAAACTCTTCAGGAAGGAAGTTCCATGGGAGTAAGTGTCCCTCATTGCTCGAAAACAAGTCCCAAGTTCATTTCAATCAAAACATCAACATTTTTGTATATATATATTTTCTTGTTAAATAGTCAATGTAAATAGTCAATTTCACATGAAATTAAATTGTTAAGCTTGTGAATTTGTTTTACTGTTCTTCTTGCATAGATTGTTGGTTTTTGTATTTTTACCAGTGATAAAATACATGGCGCTCATTTATCTTATCTTATCTTATGTATATCTTATCTCATCTAGTTATAATCTGAAAAAGGATTCAGATTTGCTAACAAATTTCACTTACTCACGACCTCCCGAAATTAGAGCAGCTCATAGGCAAAATAAAGATAAATAAGTACAATCAATAAATTTTTATTGTACAATAATTTTTATTGTACAAAATTAAGCTTTATTAGTACACAATTTTGGCGCCCAAACGTGTTTACACATTAGGTGTTATGTGCTGATAGTTTGTTAGCTTTTTGGGGTCCTTTTTCTCTGTAAAAAAAAAAAATAAAAAAAAAAAATCTTTGCATTTTGAACAGTATTTTTGATAACTATTGAATTTGATATCGATGTGGAATTATCTTTCAAAATTGATTATTTGAAATTTGCTGAAATTTGTGAAATATCTCTATCACCTCTATCGTTCATCTCATATCTATGTTTATCTATTTTTTTTGTCTCTTGAATTTCTTTCAAAACGTATATACTCCTTTGACGATGAGTTTTGAATAAAATCATAGGATCATTAAATCACTTTTGTTCAACTTATCTCATAACAATAAAATCTTCATTCATTAGGACAAATTGACAATGTTGAACTCTCAACTTTTCATTGGAGAAGTGGGGGTGTGTAACGATTTGTTAAATCGTCACTTGTTTTTATATTCGATTCAAAATCATAACTATTTATGCTTCAATTGCTGATTTCTTATTGTTTTCTATAATTTCTTTCATCTCATTTGTTTTTCTTGAATTTCTTCTCTTTGGCTGCATCTACTTTCTTTCCTTTCCATAGATGCAAGTGTAGGGGTGGGCCCACGTTCTTAATACACCAACTCAATGTTGTGTTGTATTGATAGGTTCACATTGAGTGTTTCTTTTTCTTCCTTCAGTTGACTTATTGGTTAGTAGAGCAGGCTTTTGAAGTGCACTTTCCTAAATGGAGTGACCTGCTGAAAACTTTTGTTGTCCTTTCTAAAAAAAAGAAAAACACTCTAATGTTGAAACCTATTGAAATTGCTTGACAATAACATCGTCATGCAAGCAACTTTCTTTTCTTTATCTGTTCCTATTTCTTGTGTTTCTTGTCGTCTCTCTTAGTTGATAGTAGGCTTTTGAAGTGCATCTGATTATGTTGATTTCCTGAAAAATTTGTGACTTAGTGGAATTCGATTCGTGCTAAGCTCTGGAGTGCACTTTCTTTTTTTTCATGGAATTCATTATAGATCAGATGACCTACTGGAACATTTTCTCTTGATTGACTCAGGACTTGAGTGAACATTTTGGGATGTTTTATCTTATCTTATGTGATAGACAAGATTATCCAGAATCTCTTTATCTTTATTATCTTATTCTGGTTTGTTTTCTTTGTTTTTTTTTGAAGGTATAGTGTCTTGATATTTTTCAACTATGAGAATTATCTTATCTTTCTTGGAGAATGTTTATATACCTATGTTGGGAGAATAATCATTTCTCTAAGTATTTTTTTTGTTTGAGTTTTTTTTTTCAATTTTCCTTAGTTGAAATGTCAGGACATGTATTTTCAAGATAATAACTTATCTTTTTACTTTTTTTTTCTTTTCTTCTTCATAGTTTCAGATAAGACAAAATTATCAAGAATCTCTTTATCTTCATTATCTTATTCTAGCTTGTTCTTTGTTCTCTCTGATTATTTTTGGAAGTATAGTGTTTTGAGATTGTTCGACGATGGAAATTATCTTATCTTTCTTGGAGAATGTTATATACCTATGTTGGGAGAATAATCATTTCTCTAAGTATCTTTTCCTGGTTTGAGTTTTTTTTTCTCAATTCTCCTTAGTTAAGATGTCAGGACATGTATTTTCAAGATAGTAACTTATCTTCCTACTTTTTTGACTTTTCTTCTTTATGGTTCAGATCTTCACATCTTCAGATCCTTCAAGGGTAACTGTCTTCATTGTTTTTTTTTATTTTTGATATAGGGACTCAATGGTAATGGGTGTGGACTGCGTTCAGCCGAACTGTTTTCGATAACAGGACCGTTGATAGGGCAGGTATTGGGGTGCATTCGTTCCTCATTGATTGGACGGAGGGGGCCTCCTCTCACAAGGATCACATACCCTATCGCTCATATATTGCTGATGTTTCGCAGAGTGATAGTTTCAGTTTGGTTGATGCTATAATTAACTAGGTGCATGGAAACTCTGTTCCTTCTCATGTAGTAAAACAACATTTTTCCTTACATTTTAGGCTTGAGTTGTTTTCCCTACCACTCATTTTTTCGTTGCAGATGAGCTGCAGAGTCGGTAGTTTAAGTCTGGTAAATACTAGAATTTACTAGGTGCATTATGTAGATGTCCCTTCTCATTGGAGTAAAACAAAATTTTCAATATCTTTTTGGCATTTTTTTTTACATGTGAAAATTTCTAGGATGACAAGTCATTTCTCTTTTCTTGCTTAATTAAAAATTTTGAGGTTTCAAAATTTTTCTGTGACTTCGGGTGGTGTGTAACGAAAAATCTCACACTTGTGAATTTTCGTTCCTTCTTGGTGATACTTTTCATTTACCTCGTATACTGTTTTTCGTGAGAGCTCGCTGATTGGTTGATCAGCTGATAGTCGACAGGTAAGTATACTACATGATCTCTCATGCAAGGCACATGGTTGTCGCTTCTCATGTATTTCTGACCCTTGTGCTTGTCGCTTGTTTCATTCAGCTAATTAAATCATTTTTCTGCTCATTTTCACTATCTATGTCTGCTTGAATTCTTGTTCCAACTCTCAGTGTATTATTTCATATATTTCTCCATGTATATTCGACAGAAAGGTGGTAAATTGAAATTGTATTTTTTGAATGAAATAGTTTCTTGTAATTTTGGTAAAATTGGCAACACCACTGTGATATCGAATTTATTCCGAGCGAAATAATTTAAGCAGGGAGATAGAAACGAAGAATCGCTCTCTTTTGACGAAGATCCATCCTAGAGATAAGACGTCGAGCAACTTTTTCTGATATGAACAAAACTACAGGTAACTGAATGGATTGCTTTTGAATATTGTTTTCTTTTCATTATAAATTCTAACTGCAATATTTTCTATCACCTAGGAAGTTTATTTCTATTTACTGAGGAAATAATCTTTCTTCATTATAAAAATCATGTGATTGATTTTCCTTTGGAGAGACACCATGTGGTGTCACGTTATCTTTATCTTTACCTTTATCTTCGATTGGCAATATCATCCTAGTATAGAAAGGACTAGTATTGACCAATTTTATCTTTAAACTCATGAACGAGTATTTCATGAGTGTATTTTTGATTTTTCAGTGATCAAAGAGAAATTGTAGAACTTGTAATTATTATGAAGTTAGTTTCTGTCGGATTTTTTCTGCTTTCAGTTCCATTGGATCCTTCCAGATGTCAAATTATTTCACGAGGTGAAAACCAGATTTGGAGATATTAGAGCATTGGAGGCATTCTGATAATGGAACTGACTGAATATCTGTAGTCTGAGGAAACAAGATTTTCTGAGCTGAATCCAGGATTGACTACGTTCTGAGGTGAGTAGCAAACTTTTATGAATCAAGACTATATGTCATCTCTGTTGTAGAATATTGCTTGCTCACTGAAGAATATGTCAATCCACTCTGTTGGCTAGAAAATCGTGTTCCATAAAGATTATAAGTTCGATTGAATAATTTGATTTATCTGCAAGATTAAAAGCTACCTACCTTTTCAAATGGTAATGTATGAAACAAAAAAATTAAAATGATTCTTTGAAACTCCAAATGTTGCACTAAAGCAAACTCGCTTGAATTTTCATGCAAACGATAACTAAAAATGATTTTGTAGCAATTTCAAATGCTACATATACCCCTCTCCTAAGAAAATAAATTGGTCAATTTATGGAACAATTTTTGATAAGAAGTTCTGGATAGAAGTAAAAATCTGGATAATAAGTCTAAATCTGGAAATAAGTCTAAATCTGGATAATTAGTCTAAATCTGGTTTTGGTCTGAATCTGGTTGAATTCTGAATCGGTAAGTCTAGTCCAATCACATGAATCTATCTCTAATGAGAAAAGTATTTACAAAATTGTCAAAATGACAAAAAAATATTTACATCAAGGAAACTATGAAGTTCAGGTTGATCAGAACTTTCAGGAATCTTCATAAGGGTACAAAATCACTAAATAACTTGTAAGTGACAAGCATGAAGTATCTAGTGTCAAATAATATTCCATATCTAATCTCAAATATGAAATAACAAGGGTCAAGTAAGCTTACTTTATAAGGAGAACATTGAATCTCAATCTAGGTTCTGCATGAACCATAAAAATTGTTTGTGCACCAACGCACCAAAAAAATTTGTCTGTGCACCAACGCACCAAAAAACTATCTGTGCACCAACGCACCAAAAAATTTACAGAAAAAAAAAGTTTAACTCAAAACCAACTAACAGAAGTACTCTGTAGACAAATCTAAGATGATAATGGTCTGAATAAACATTACTATCCAACAGAAACATCTGAATTGGATCCAAAATATTGTTTTAAATCTTTTATATGCCATTCCCCAGCGGGAGAACCATCGATATGATCTAAAGCATATACTAAACGGGATATTCTTCTCCTAACAATATTCAAAACATATTTGGGGGCTAATTTTGCACTTCACTTGCTGGAAGCATCCGAAAGTATCTTATTTCTCCGCCACACCTTTTCTCCTTCTTCAAATATATGATCTCTCTTTCTGAGGTTGTATGATGTCGCATTTCTCTGATAAGCCTTATGTAATCTTTCCTGTACTGTCTCAAAGACATCACCAAGCCCCTTGATATCCTGAACAAAACTATCTCTGTCATCAGGTAAAAGTTTGATTAAGATATACTACATGACAATATCTTGGGTTTTAGGAAGATTTCCATAATATTTGCCAGAGATAGGGACATTTCGTCCGAAAGTCATAAATGCTGGAGTATACTGGGTGACCTCATGTGTGGCTGTATTTATTGCCTGTTGAATTTTATAAATTTCCTCATCATAATCCTTATGTTCATCTACATAACTTCTAATGGCTTGACCAATGGTCTTGTTAGTTCTCTCTACAAAATTGCACTGATCTGAATAACGAGGGGTGTACCATATCTTTTGAAAATTATAAGTGTCGGCTGATTTTTTAAATAGTTTTCCAGCAAATTGCTGTCCATTATCGCAAACTATGAACTGTGGTACCCCAAATACCAAAAATACTTGATTTTCCATAAACTTTATAACGCTTTAGCATCACGCATAGAACATAATAGTGTGTATTTTGTAAAAAAATCAGAAACTACTAACAAATAGGTGAAACCTCTAGAAGAAGGAAATGGACCCATGATATCAACAGCAATAGTTTGAAAAGGAAATTCCACTGTACGTTCATCTCCCATGAGTCCCATACGAGGAGTATTCGATAATTTTTGCGACTGACATACCCTGCATGTTTTGACATACCTCAAAATGTCACTTCTCATCTTAGGCCAATAGTAGTGTTCTTGTATTCTCGCAAGGGTCTTAAAAAAACCGAAATGACTACAGGTAGACGGGTCATGTGAATCTTTTATGACGGAAATTCTCTGTGATTTTGGAACAATTACTTTCCATTCAACTAAATTCGACTCTAATGGTACTCTAGAAGGGACATACTTATAAATTAAATCATTTTCAATCCTAAACTGAGCATATGCATCAGGATTTCGACAAATTTTACTGTTTGATGAGGCATACCATGTATCAGTTTTTTCAGGTTGTATATCAATCAAACATACTTCAGGCTCGACTTCATGGCTGTTAGAAGGAGGTATTCGAGACAGAAAATCTGGAACTACGTTCTGAGCTACAGGCTTATGAGTAAGATTGAAAGAGTATTGTCTTAACTTGACAGCCCATCTGGCCAAACGACCGGAAGGATCTTTGAGATTGTGTAACCAGAGAAGACTATGGTGATCTGTTGTAACGTTGAAAATGGTACCTTCAATATAAGGTCGAAACTTATCAATCAGAAAGATCAAACTTAGTAGTTCTCTCTCTGTTACACTGTAATTCCTTTCTGTCCTGGACAAGGATCTTGAAGCATAAGCTATCACCTTCTCGACACCTTGAACTTCCTGTATCAATACACCTCCTATTCCAACATCACTGGTGTCACATTGAATGGTGAAAGGTAGTGAAAAATCTGGGAGACATAGAATTGTTGCTGACACTAGAGCATTCTTGATGGCGACAAAGGAAGCTTCCGCTACAGAAGTCCGTTCGATAGCCTGTTTTTTACCCTTTCCTTTTAATTATTCACTTATAGGTGCCATTAAAGTTGAAAAGTTATCTATGAATCGCCTATACCAGGAGCATAAACCCATAAAACGTTTGATCTCCGTACTGGTAGTAGGACGTGCATAATTATTCATAGCATGAACCTTCTCAGGGTCTGTTCTAATCCCTTGTCTGTCTATGACAAAACCTAAATATCGAAGGGATGTCTTAAATAATTCACATTTTTCAATATTGATTGTTAGATTTGCATCTTTCAAAATTCCCTGTACCTCTGATGAAAGTTTAACATGCTCCTCAAATGTAGCTGAAATAATAATTATATCGTCCAAATAAGTAAACAGATTTGGTTCAAATCTGGGGCCGAACAACGCATCACACAGTCTCTGTTGAGTTTGGGCACTATTGCATAAGCCGAATGGCATGACATTGAAATGATATAAACCTCTACCAGGTATACTGAATGCTGTTTTCTCCTTGGAGGATTCTTCTAGTGGTACTTGCCAAAAGGCTTTCCTCAAATCAATGTATTCAGCATTACGAAGTAGGGTAAGAATTCTATCAATACGAGGCAATGGATTACTGTCGTGATTAGTTACTTCATTCAACTTACGCCCATCAAAACAGAATCTATACTTTTCTGATGATTTCTTAACTAATAGCACTGGGCTATTCCAAGGACTATGTGATGGTTCAACGACACCCAACTTGATCATATCATCTAATTCCTTATTGAGAATATTCAAAATATAAGGAGACATTAGATATTGTCTCTGCTTAAAAGGTCTAGCATTGCCAGTATCTATCTCTAACTACTACTACTACTACTACTAATGCCCTCGAACGAGCTGATGACACTTTTCATTTGATCTCTTTGCTCCTGAGTCAGCTCATCATCTATACATATTTCAGAAATATCATTGAACTGATGAGAGTCGGCAACAATGTCGACAGTTTCACCTGATGAAACTCGACACTCAATGTCCCAACTAAAATCGTGGAAATCAATGGGCACACCAAATTTATTACAAAAATCACTACCTAGTATGAAAGACTGTGAAAGGAAAGGTACTACTAGTGCTGATATTATTCGTATTTCTCCATTTATCTGAATAGGCAAATCTACAACACCTTCAACACTTTGATGTGCACCATCTGCCGTCAATACATGGTTCAGATAAGGGTTTCTGATTATTAAATCGAGATTTTTTATTGTCCTTAAACCTTCCTGACCTATAACTGACATATTGGCACCACTATCTAAAAGTGCAAATATCTCTACATCAAAAAGTTGAATTTTTACATAAGGCCTATTATCAGTACCTTTTTTCACTAATAAAGGAGCAACAAAATTAAGGACATTCTCTATCTCATTCTTCTCATTAGTACTATTTGAATTTAGAAAATTGGCTCTAGAAAAGTTTGGAGAAAGTTGAGAGCCTCTGTCAACAATCTCCTCTTCTAGTTTCCCTTACACTTAGCACAATCCCTCAATACTACGTCAGGTGCTCCAAATTTAAAACAAAATTTCTTTTTGATACCTGACTTGCAAGCTCGAAAAGTATGATTTGCTAGATTGCGTTTCCAGCAAATAACAGGATCTCTACTAGTATTGGCAGAACCAATCGATGAAGAAGGAGTAGGGGTGTTATTAGAGGTTGAACTGCTAGCAATGGAACTGACATGACGACTTCTATTCTTCTGAAATTTATTTCCAAAATGTTTACCTCTAGATGAGAGTGATTTATCAGTATTTGAATTCGAAACATAAGCAATTTCAGGATCATCTAGCATTGATATGGACCTATTTTGGGAAGTAGAACTAGGACATAGCAAATCAGATTCTTCTAACCTCTTACATAAAGTACCTAAAACTGAAACTGAATCGATTTCACTCAAAGTCAGCCTACGTCTGTAATCAGACCTTAACCCCATTTTGATATTCTTAATTTTAGTGATCTCAGCTGCTCCATGGCTGAGTCGATTAAAAAGTGCCTCAATGCAAGCTATGTAAATGACCACAGGTTTTGAATTACCTTGTTTCCTATTCTTAATCTGTTGCCATACTTCATCCTCAAAATCAGAAATCAGAAAATCCTTTCTAAGTTTCAAAACCAAAAAGTCCCAGTCAGTCACTTGCGATTTAACATATCTATACCAGAAAGTTGCTTTCCCAGTGAAAAGATCACTTGCAGATTCAAATAGTTCAATTTTTGAAATGTGCCTTGCTTGTGCAAGTTCATCAACTTGTTCTATGAACGATAAAAGGTTCCTGGAATCACCATCAAATTGAATTCCTAGCTTGTAAACAGGGGTTGATTTCATTGAACTCTGTGAAAAATAATTTTGACTGGTACTTGCTAAAGGTCTCATTAATGGGTTAACAGTTGAATTCATCAAAGGTGCATTGACTGGGTCAGGCTCTGGGTCAGAAACTTTATCATGCAATTCTGCATCTAGTTGTAATGCTGTTGCATAGGCTTCGTTTTTAAATACTGACTTTTCCGCAAAATTTGGATCATCTGCACTTAAGGGTATTCTTTGAATCCTATTATATTCTTGATAGTGCCCTCTTGAAAGTAGAATCAGTAGATGGTCCCTCAAAGTCACTAATCAAAGTTTGTATTGATGTTAAAGTGCTTTCTATTTAAACTTTCTCTGATGCATAATTAAATGAAAGGTCAATCAAACTAAGTACATTCAGTCCCTGTTGTGATCCTTTAGCAAGCAGACGTCCTAATTTTTTTTTTCTCATCCATGCTACGTTCAGAAATAACACCTCTAATCCTCAATTCATAATTGAGTTCCTCTATGAGCGAATGCTTTGCCCTAAATGAATCCATGATTACAAATCTGAGCAAGAACAAAGAGAACAAATGAAAATATCAAAGTATTGACAGTGACAAAAAAATCGATAAAATTTCACTGAAAATTATCTGTCAAAAATGTTACCAGAAACTATTAATCAGAATTGAAATTGTATTTACTACTTTATTGGAGAAACTTCGAAATTGCAAATAACTCCCAAATTCGTCAACAGTAGTATACTCACCACTGTGCTCACAAGTGTGACAAAGTCCAATTTTCCTGTAAAAACTTTATTTTCATCTGCGTCCTGTACCTATATATATACCTCTTATCACCAATTGGACCCGATAGAAGTGCTTTTACTCATCTAAGTGCTCAACACTCACAATTTAAGAAGATTAATCGGAAAATTTTGAATTTATTATGAACTTGAAATTTTGAACTTGAAATTTCGGGCCTCAACACGTTGGACGCTATTTATGTGGCCAACTTTTTTATATTTATTGAAATAAACCAAAATTGCATAAAAATATAAGACAAATTTGCGAACGGCAGCTCTTCGCCAGAGAACAGATAAGTGGATTCGTTGTGATTGCAGATAGTTGAATTTCAAGTTCAGAGGGCGCCACTCAATTTACAAAACAATTACTGATACTTGGATAATTGAGAAAACCAATTAGTTGGATAGGTAGGTACAGTATTTTCCAAAACTTAATCCTGAAATAGAAATGTGAAAAAATCTTCTTAAATGGCAGTGTCAACACAAGTAGATGAATAAAACCATATCAAATTTTAGACCTATTTATTATCACCATAATAGACAGGGTTTATGGAGACCAGTGTAGAGACCAAATAAGTGTCAGAATGAGTTGCATGTGTTATCATGAAATATCTTAAAGTAACATGTCCATAAAATAGCATAACCATAAATTGTCATAACCATGAAATGTCTGTTTCTAGGGAAATTCAAAATTATTGTATAAGTTATCAAAATTTATCAACCTACACCATGACAATTACCACCTCCTTATATGACTAGCGTTAATGTATAGCAATCATCATATTCCAACTATAAAATGGGATGTATAAATCTCAAAAAAATTGATTAGACAATAATCTGTAAAAAACCTGAAACCGCTGTCACATAGTACTATGGGAGAGCTTCACAAGAGCTTCATACATATTGAATATGGTTATGATCAAAATGTTGAAATATCAAATTCAGATTTTAAAAAAATTTATGGAATAAAAAAACCAGGTCTATTGGAGGGTCCTCTCCAATGGTCTAATCACCCCTATCCAAGGTCCACTATGGTGAGTAGGCATGCTTGTGAAGATGAAGACGAAGACAGGCACGAAGACAGGAACAAAAAGAAGTTGATGGACCCCCACAGTCCACAGTAGGGCTCAGTGGTGTGGCTCAGCCGGTCTGCTTGAACGGTTACTACTGGGCTTGATCTGGGCCACCTGTCGACTCTGGTCAGGATAAAATGAGCGACCTGGTCCTTTTGGGAATCATGACCAAGGTCGAGAGATCATCCCAAACTGTTCGCTCATAGAAGCCGAAGGCATAGCTAAGCCATACCCTAACACCCTGTTAAAATATTAACAGGTTGATATAACCTCTTGACAGACACGTGGAGAACAGAAAAAACTGATATCAAAGGGAAATATTGCTCACCAAGTTGATAGTCATAGCTCTATGACTTACCTCCTGAGAAGGGAGGAAGGACTTGAAGAACTATTAGTTTGTAGACTTCATACGCTGTAAAGGCCGGCTGCAGGGCTTTCTGGGGACATCAGGCAGTCTCCGAAAAGTGGAAACAAATCCTACACAGGTCCGTGGCCAGAATCCCTGATGTTTTGAACAATTTCAAAAAATTTCAAATCCCCCGAAGGGTTTCTACGGATTATACCGAGAAAAGAAAAAATGCTCAAACTGGCTCAAGTGCACACCATGACGGTCGCCGAGAAAAAGCCTCGAGATAGCTACCGGAAATCTCCTTAAATTCCCTATCTAAACTTATCTTATCTGAAGGAGTGCTTCCTGCCAAAATTCAGCGCCAAATATGAAATCCTATCATTTCATTGGTCAGAAGAAAGACACCAGAATTACTAGGTCCAAACTTACAGGAGAAGTACCGAAGAAAGAAAAGAAAAAGAAGAGTCTTCTTTTCCTTCGATAGTACTATGTCACAACATTGTAAGATTGTGCTTGAGTTCTACTCACAGAAGATGAGTGACATACTGGACAATGACGTTTGGATGACAATATTATAACCCTAAAATGAAAATAAATTCCAGAAAATAAAGAAAATAATTCTTCCAAGACCGAAAATACCATTTCAGATCGAAAAATCACCCTGAATAATCCCTGAAATAAACCAGCGACATGGGCTCCATCACACCTGCGAACACAATGGTGAGTCGTTTGTTTAGTCTCGGAAGGGACAACAACTTTGAACTATTTCTTCGAATTCTAGGCCTCTAGGATCAGAACGCCAGAAATCAAAGACTCCTACAGCTTATATCATCACCTCCCATCGGCACATAGAAATTCGGAAGACATTTATTACTAATCATGACTGTTATTCAAGTACTCCAGGATTATTTACCAAGTTTCAGACTGAATGTTCTCTGTGAGTATGACTTCTTGTCTAGATCTGAAAGGTTAATATCCACAATATGGTAATGTATAAAACAAAAAAATGAAAATGATTCTTTGCAACTCCAAATGTTGCACTAAAGCAAACTCGCTTGAATTTTCATGCAAACGATAACTAGTAATGATTTTGTAGCAATTTCAAATGCTACAAAGTAAGGGCCCCAGAATAAAGACTCTTACAGTCTTTCCGAGAAACTATAACTTTCAAAGATTCAAAAATGTTTTACTACCTACCTTCTGCCTCTTTCTACCCGAAACAATCACGATGTTTCAGTTTTCCTAATGGATTATTTTCAATTTGCTGGATAGGTCAACCCTGTTGTACTAATTCGTCGTTGTATTTGGTTTGTGCGTCGTTGTATGCAGTGCTTCGTTGTATGCAGTGCTTCGGAGTTTTGTTAAATTTGTCATTGCCACAGAAGTTATCGTGATGGCTTTCGCCCTGGTTATGTCGTCTAGAACGAATAAGCAAGCAGTCATCATCAAGAATGACATTTTCGAGAAAGGGGATGGGTCAAAATTTATACATATATTTGGAGAACGCCATGAAATCACCGTCAAAGGCTTCCACGATGATAACCTTGTTCTCAAAGAGTTCTCCACGAGCCACAACACAAGAAATTCAATAGTGGTCATTGATAGAATGCCAATTCATAAACGACGTGCCATAACCGACGATAATTTGCCCATTACTCCCAAGTCATCGAAGAAATTCGATGCCAGCGAGTTGCTCAAACCGAATTAACTATTCTCTGATTCATCAGATGTTTATGGAAATGTTCTCGAACAAGATGAGGATAATATGGTTACCAATGAGAAGGTATTTGAACCGATGAATTCCGTCGACATCTATGATCCACCAAATTTTCACAAAGATGTTCACGAACAACATGAACAATATGTGATCATCATGAGGTTGGATGAAATACCAAATATTCTATCAGTCACCGATATTTGGAATGAATCAGAAATCGTAGAATGTCATTCCACTACTGACACAACAAGAAAAAATACTTCTGTTCTAGGAAATCGCCGCCTGAAGCTGAGCTTACGAATTCATGATAATTAGGATCATTATTGATTCTGTATTTCGCACTATTTACACACACTTGTCACATTCTAAAATAAAATCATATCTGGCGCAGTCGGTAGGATATCGGTGCAGTTATGGATCGAAGATCACGCGGTATTGTGACCACTTTTGACGAAAAACGTAGATTTCAATTCTTCGGCACCAGTATTTCGGAAGATTGAACTTCTTGACTGAACGGCATCCAAACAGGCATTGAGTTCTCCTGAAGATCCATCGACGAGCTGTTGAAGAATTGCAGACCAATTGCTACAGAATCAATCGTCGACAGCAGGAGGAAGAGGAATTTTGGTAGGAGTCAAATTCCCTGCATCCTTTCTGTTACCTCATAATTTTTCCCTGATTAGGAAATTTCAATTATTGCAAATGAGTAACTCAGTGAGGGATGATATTTAACGCACTTGGAATATAATAATCTGTTTATGAATGGTTATCAGACAGTTTATGATTTGATTATGATTTGATTTTCAACGAAACATTAACGATTCCAAATAGTACAGGTTATACCTCCGGTTATACTGATAGGTCTGAAACAATGAGTTAACCAAATCTCAGTGTGCTGACACGATCTCAAATTATGACGAAAATGCTAGCACACTTCCTATTTCAATTTGATCCTGCGATTATCTGTTTGAAACCTATCACGCTCAAACGCAAGACGAAGTATTTAAACATTATTCGAACAAAGTTGTTCAAACAAAATGAATAGCTAGAGCACAAATGTAAATATGTTGTCGGTCCGAATTGAATTCATGGAATTCAATAGAGGCCGCGCTTACACGATGCTTTGGAGACAACAGGAGCGTCTATTAATAAGGGCAAGTTTTATTTTTGGCCAGACCTTTGAAAAATGAGTCACCTCTCGATTTAGGTAGAAAGTAACAGGTTTTGAGAAGTTCTCTCGCCAAAAAAATAAATTCACAAGATCCAACTCAAATAGGGAAATGTGCCTGTGTTGGCATACCGGACGAGTTGGCATATTGGTACTTTAGCAATATCAAGCAATAAGCATGATAAATAATAAAGTAATATCAAGCAATAAGCATAATAAATAATAAAGTAATATCAAGCACTATCAATCGTTAGTCACAACAAAAGAAAAATGATAAGCCAGTGGCAACTTTTCACCAACTAACTTGAGGAAAAAAAAAAATATATTAGCAGCGAGTCGACCGTTAGCCACAAAAAAAATAATAAGCCGCAGTAGCAATATCAAGGGAAAAACATAAAAAAAATGAGCAGAGGTAAAGAGCGCAGGAATTAAGCAGATTTTATGATTTATGTAAGCGTCGCGTGAGCTCAGGCGCAAGCGCATTGAATTCACAACTTTGGTATCAGACTCACAACCACTAATGTGCCTAATTTACGCTGTACAAAGTATTCAGACGCATGTATGGCTAATAGAAACAGGCAACACAGAAACATCTAGTTATCAGCTAGTTATTTACAAAAAAAAAACGGAGAAGCGAAAAACAAAACAGCAGGCTGTTCAAAAACTTGCGTGCTATCCTGAACGGTGGAACAGCTCAATGGATCAACCCCTGGAATGTGGATCACCATTGGCTTGGATCACCCTGTATAATGATATTCTTGGGCCACCTCGTATATGATATTCTTGGGCCACCCTGTATATCCCGCTTCGAGGGTACAATTAAGCCACTTGGTCCCTGTGAGGTGACAGTAGATTCTTGGGGAGCACGACCAATCAAATAGCACCCAGTAGTACAGCCTGTCTGCTGCGGAATTTTTCCAGTCCAAAAAAAACCTTGTGGGAAAAACGCAGTCAACATCTATCCCATGATGAAAAAAATAAATAGCAATGGCAGTCCTGCCTTCTCGATAAAAAAAAAATGAAAATGAGAATCGCAGAAATATTCAACGCCATACTGACGATGTGGTTCCCAATAGATTTGAATAAATTAACCTTCACCAATTTTTTCCCTTTTCCAACAAAATGTCAGTGAGTGTCCTCCAAATATAATGGAAGTGGCAACACTGTATTACTAAGAAGCATTAGTATAAAAAGAATGGAACTTATACTTCACAAAATAGAAAAAACAAATAATTAAATTACTTCAACTTTTACACATATTTCAAATCCAACAACAGAACTGGTCTCATTCAAATTGAGAAATTATTGATTGGAGTCAATTTGCCTATAAATTAAATTTAAATGGCACCACGCCTAAAGTGCAAAAAAAATTAGGTCAACCCATAGCATCTCTACTTAATTAAGTTAAATTACTCATGAGAATGCTTACCCTGGCCAAGGGGTTCTTCGTTTGAATGTGATTACTTCTTTTGGGCTCCTAGAGTGTGTTATTTCGCCGTGCACGCGACTATGGGCCTTATGGTATCTAACAATAATGAACAAAATTGTTAGACTTGGAAACTAGCAATTGGTTTTGAGAAAAGGTGACATAGCAGGAATTATAAATTTTTCTTTCAAGGAATCACCACATACCTGGAAATAGTTCTTGTTGGTCACTCAGAATGATCGATGGTATGGCGTCAGACAAAATCCTCTTCACGAGACAAATTTTGGGAAGTCAACAACAAAATACCAACGTCCATAGGCAACGACAATTCCCAAAATAAATTTGATCACCTCCAAAATGAAACCCAATGAAGGATGATTTCTAAAATCACAAATTTTTGGAGATAACCTCAGACGACCATACTAGGTTTTCAGTCCATCAGTTGTACTTTTCACTCCAGTTACCAGTTCACGAATGATGGGCCTGATTGCACCGAGCCCACAAAACACCAACATGTGACTTGCATGTGACAGAATGTCATAAATCCATCAACCTATACTTCAACTTTACCAGAGTGATCTTACCACGCTGGATGGCACTACTTACTATAACCAATGAAAATTCGTAAATTTCTGCGATTGTCAGGTAGCCTGGCACCAATACGCCACTTCCAACTCCTACTACCTTGAAACAATAAAGTCCTGATGATTGTCTCAATTCTTGATCCATGAAATGATAGACCTCAGATCAGAATATTCCTAAAATAACTTTGGCAACCCCGCGCAGCCTGCACGAATACTGCTGTTACGGTTTAACGCCAAACGCGGAACAATTGGTACTCCTGCGATAGTCCTCTCAGAGAAGACAAAACTATTAGACAGAAATGACGGGCGTACATTTAACCTCAAGAATTATAATACAACAATAACTAATTAATAAACCAAATCAAAACCAGAAGGGCTGAGAGTTTATATGATCGCCAATTAAAATTCTGGTAAGTTAAATATATTTACCACTCGATAAAAACATCTTTTGGATACCAATAACACAGCACCTTACACACTATTTAGGTACACAACGACACAACAAATAACTTCATCTTTTACAGGTCTTCAAATGAATAACAGGGGACGAGAAATACCTATCGACAAACTCCAGGGCCACTCGATTCGCTTAAATCCCTATGCAGATGTTTATACAGTGAATTCCTTGAATATCGAATAAAAATGCTTTGGTGTATCATTACTATTCCCACAGAATGTGCCTTTGATGTTTCTGGTGGAAAGTGGTTTTAACTAAAAATTTAAACGTTACAACTGTGACTCAATACTTTGGAAGCTACTTTTACAGACATCATTTGAAAATTGTTCGGATTCAAGTGAGTATCTGTCAATTAAATGAGAGCCCTGCATTTCTCGTTCTTGTCTAAGTTGTGAAAGATTCGAATATTATCGAAAGGAATGATGTTCCCCTCGAATGAATATTTACATTTCAGGAGATTATTCCTGAAATCATTTACAATATGTAAAATATCATAAAGTACAAGGATGGTCATAGAGGTATCACCATTTCTGCACTCAAAATAGCGCTTATCTCTCGTGATTCTCAATAGTTTGTCACCACCTTTTGCATTTTAGTAAAGATTTACCACAAATAAATACCAAGCTCTGCAAAATGGTGTTGCCAAGGAACGGCAGCCAATGTGTCTGGAGAGCTGGGTCGTGAGTTAATGGTCAGATATTATTTATCAGTTTCTTTGATACTTTGAAAGGGGGCGCCACTTAAATTTGTTCAAATGAAAAATAAGAAATCAAGAAGTTTGGTCAAAATAAGTCTATTGATCTTCAAAGTTCATTGCTCACAAGTTATTAAATTTCAACTTCGAAACAAACCAGTGAAAGTGCTTGGCAGTCAACTTTATGTATATTATGTGACTTAATAATGAAAGTGTTAACCTAGTGGAGGTACCTACCGTATGCAGCTGCAAGGGTTTACATAACAGGCCCACTTTTATCACTTCTAAAGATCAAGATAATGACTTAAAATTTGTAACTTTCAGGTATATGATAGCTACTTAGATCTGATTGCATTTAGTTACAGAACCCTATTCTATGACTCACCAAAACTTATTAAAATAAGAATTATCACAATGTACTCATGATGTGCACATAAAAAATCAGTGAATTGTAGTGTTTTAAGTAAAACTATTTCATGAAAAAAAACAAAAAATGAATCTGGAACGAGCTCACCAGTTGGCAGTGTCAGATTGGCCCTTGGCCCCAGTGCAGCCCATTCTCAGCATAGCTTCAATGGGTGATCCTTGAAGCAGGGCCCCATTCAGAGGACAGTGAGGTTTTCCAGCTACTAGTGCCGGAAGAAGGTCAAGAAGATGGTGAACCTGTCGTGCCTTCAGGCTGGAGAACAAGCCTTGCTGTAGGAAATCATGATGGAAGTGAATGGGGGTGCCAGGATCGTGCCAGAAATCAGGATTGCCAAAACTATTCCCGGTAGAGGTGTCGAAGGTCATGCCAAAATTATTCCAAATGAATGGTGGTTCAATTTGGGGCCACGCGGTGACTCGTGGAGACAGCAGAAACTGAGGGTCTCGTGGAAGCCGACAAATCTACATTGATAAATGCATATGTTTCATACACTGCATTAAGAAAAAAATGAATAAAAGACTCACCTTCCACGGGAGAGCGACTTCACGAGAAAACAATGAAGAAAATATTAGTTTTGCCCTTTGCCAAGGCAGAAACAAAAATGATCGTCTTTCGACCATTATGGCGTCTATCGTTGTGGAAGAAGGCGGATAACCCTTACTCAAACTCCAGAAGAACCGGAAACAGACACCAAAACTATTCAAAAAAACAACATCCACGGCCTACTGTGCATATTGCGCACCCACGCTGCTAGGAATGCTGAAGCACGTGATCAACAGACCAATCACGGTTTGACACCTGTGTTGGATCTTGGCCAGTTAAATAAAAGCTTCGACTCACGTGATACTTAATGTCAATTGACAATCTATGATACCTGACCATGACTTTCATTGAAAATTCGAATCGACCTGACTTCCGGAGTATCGGGTACCAATTCGAAGAGGTATGTCCTGAACAGAACGGTACTTGAAATAGGAAGAGGACCTAACGTGACTTATGGCATTGACATAAGACAAATCGACTTTGAAATACTTGGAATTTATCATAATGATTAGTGACAGACAAGGAAATAAAAATAAACAATCACTAATTTGAAAATAGCTTTCGAAAGAATTCATCAGGGAAATTAAGGAAAGTAATGGGACCTGCACGACTTTGCTGGTGAGTACAGAACTTCGGTGAACCCAAATAGGTAATCCATGATTCCAACTAATAAACTGTTTTGCTTTCAGACTACTCTGGACTTTAGCTTGCTTCCTGGGTTTGATCTACCTGCACCAGGGATACCTGGACTGCACTGAGGTAAGTTATGCTCCAAAATGTATAATCAAATCTAAGTAAATATTATAAATTTCAGTCAATAAAAGTTCCCAAAAACATAAGCAGTGAGCCAACCAATCCAACAGGTACAAGAACATGATGAAATACCCAAAATTGTCATATAATGTAATTCACATCTTGTAAGGTATTGTAATAAAATGTGAACTAGAAGTCTAGCTGTTTACTTAGGATGTACTTGATATAAATTTGAGCACAACAAGGGGAAGCTGTATCATTCTGATACTCAAGTTGAGATAAAGGTAAATTTTCATGTTACAATCACCCCCCTTCTATGAAAAATAAAAATTGTATCATGGGTACAATTTTTATTTACTCAGAGAATAAACTACTTTGACCATTTTCTAATGATTTGCTGCTTAACCTATCTTACTATGGTAGAGAGCTCTCCTAACTAACTTATTGTATCATCCCGTATGAACACATAGTCTGCCACTGGAAGATTCTCATGAATAAAAATAGTTCGATTACTATGATTCGATGTATGAACAGGCTTAATTCTATCCATCATCGAGCGCAAGCACTTGAGAAATTCTTCGTGATTTGAATTATATTCAGTGCTCTCTAAAACTAATTTTCCTGGTACTTTCAGCGTTGTTCCATAAACCAATTCACTGCTTGATATCTGAAGGTCTTCTTTCGGAGATATTCGGATTTTAAATAAGATAGTGTTGAAAAGGAATATTCTCAGATAAATTATGAACATACAAAAATGGATATATATTTATATAAAGCAATACATTGAGAATTCGCATTCTCTATGTGATGAGAATATTTACTCTTTTTCAGTTAATTCAATAGAAAACAACTACTTTCCTGGCTATATGCCACGACGAACATTGAATTATATCTATTGAACACACACGATAAGAGTTTGAAGATAAAATATAAAAATTTCTGAAATTGAGAATTTGCATTCTCCTTCAGACAAAAATATGTATATACACACATCATTCTGAATATTCAACAGAAAACAACTACTTTCCTGGCTATTTGCCACGTCGAACATTGAATTATATCTGATGAACATTCGAAAGGGGAACATAAAAAATAAAGAATAAAATCCTCAGAAATTGAGAATTGACATTCTTCTTCAAATCGGATGAATAATATGATGAATAATGATCTAGAAATATAACTTACCAATATATTCAGCATTGAAATGAAAATTGGAATGTATAGGAGAAGTATACTGGCATGAACTCTGATCTTGATGAGCTTGAAAACGTCCAAAAATAATCATTCATATCAGTGATATGGGAAATATTATCTCTCACACACAGGTTATATGACTTTATTGCAATGAACCCATTTCGGATCTCTGAATCCTCATCAGTAACCATGATGTCCACTTATTCTTACAGCCATTCTTCATGATATACACAATTTTCATCTCTATATAATACAACTAAAATCGAGTAAAACTATAACGAAATGACATCTGAGAAATTTGTTGACATTCTATTCCTGTCATTTGGACGTTTTTGCTTTTGGGTGTATGATAAATTGACATTCATCATACAGGGCGTGGAAATGAATTCTGTATTGAGACTCTATCACGAATCTGCGATTAGAGGTCTATAAAAATCACAAGTTTCCATCGTTCAAGTTTGAACCCCCTGATTGGGTATGAAAGTGTTGAAAAGGAATATTCTCAGATAAATTATGAACATACAAAAATGGATATATATTTATATAAAGCAATACATTGAGAATTCGCATTCTCTATGTGATGAGAATATTTACTCTTTTTCAGTTAATTCAATAGAAAACAACTACTTTCCTGGCTATATGCCACGACGAACATTGAATTATATCCATTTTTGTATGTTCATAATTTATCTGAGAATATTCCTTTTCAACACTTTCATACCCAATCAGGGGGTTCAAACTTGAACGATGGAAACTTGTGATTTTTATAGACCTCTATTCGCAGATTCGTGATAGAGTCTCAATACAGAATTCATTTCCACGCCCTGTATGATGAATGTCAATTTATCATACACCCAAAAGCAAAAACGTCCAAATGACAGGAATAGAATGTCAACAAATTTCTCAGATGTCATTTCGTTATAGTTTTACTCGATTTTAGTTGTATTATATAGAGATGAAAATTGTGTATATCATGAAGAATGGCTGTAAGAATAAGTGGACATCATGGTTACTGATGAGGATTCAGAGATCCGAAATGGGTTCATTGCAATAAAGTCATATAACCTGTGTGTGAGAGATAATATTTCCCATATCACTGATATGAATGATTATTTTTGGACGTTTTCAAGCTCATCAAGATCAGAGTTCATGCCAGTATACTTCTCCTATACATTCCAATTTTCATTTCAATGCTGAATATATTGGTAAGTCATATTTTTAGATCATTATTCATCATATTATTCATCCGATTTGAAGAAGAATGTCAATTCTCAATTTCGGAGGATTTTATTCTTTATTTTTTATGTTCCCCTTTCGAATGTTCATCAGATATAATTCAATGTTCGACGTGGCAAATAGCCAGGAAAGTAGTTGTTTTCTGTTGAATATTCAGAATGATGTGTGTATATACATATTTTTGTCTGAAGGAGAATGCAAATTCTCAATTTCAGAAATTTTTATATTTTATTTTCAAACTCTTATCGTGTGTGTTCAATAGATATAATTCAATGTTCGTCGTGGCATATAGCCAGGAAAGTAGTTGTTTTCTATTGAATTAACTGAAAAAGAGTAAATATTCTCATCACATAGAGAATGCGAATTCTCAATGTATTGCTTTATATAAATATATATCCATTTTTGTATGTTCATAATTTATCTGAGAATATTCCTTTTCAACACTTTCATACCCAATCAGGGGGTTCAAACTTGAACGATGGAAACTTGTGATTTTTATAGACCTCTAATCGCAGATTCGTGATAGAGTCTCAATACAGAATTCATTTCCACGCCCTGTATGATGAATGTCAATTTATCATACACCCAAAAGCATTAAATAAGATAGTTGGCAAAATATCTGTCCATTTTTCAGAAGCATGACAAATCAGAGCAGCTTTCATAGTTCTGTGGAATCTTTCAATCATCCCGTTCGCACTTGGATGATAGGGTGTTGTCCTCAAATATTTAAAACCCATTAATTTAAAAAATTCGTTGAATAAATTCGATTCGAATCGCCTTCCTTGATCAGTGGTTACTTTTGAGGGAAATCCAAAACGAGTGATCCACCCATTATAAAACTCGGCTACGGTTTCAGCGGTCATATCTATCATTGGAAATGTTTCAACCCATTTCGTGAATCTATCTACACACGTTAGACAATAGGTGAATCCATTCGAGGGTGGTAATGGACCAACAATATCAATATTCACATGGTCGAAACGTGAATCTGGGACTTGAAAATCTCCCAACGGAGCAATGGTATGTCTATTGATTTTTGATTTCTGACATGGCATACAAGTTTGTGTCCATCTTTTGATATCTTTCTCCATTCCTGCCCAGACATACTCGCTTTTGATTAACTTAACTGTCGCTTTCACTCCAGAATGAGATAAATCGCGGAGCTTGTGGAATACTTCTTCTCTGAATACTTCTGGGACATAAGGTCTGATTTTCTGGGTGGATACATCACAATAAATTTTGAGATATCTTAATCAATGAACTTATGTCAAATTCTCCTATTTGACTTGAATAGACAAATATAGGGTGAACATTATTATCACCAAGTGATGATATGCTAGCATCTGAAGTTTCAGTGAATTTCACTGAGTGGATGTAGGAATTGGAAGATACTTCAACCATTTCATCTGCCATTTGAACAAGTTCATCGTCTGATAGTTTAGAATGGAATGCACGGATTATTTGTTCAACTGTGGGTGGCAGTTCACTCAACCAGGCTAGAATTATGAAACTCTTAGTCATTTGCCCAAATGCGAGGTCTTTCATTTCTTTATAGAGCTGACTAGGTTTTTAATCTCCAAGTTGACACTTTGCAAAAAGCTTTGTCATCTTGTCTTCGTCAGATATTTGAAACATTTTGATCAATTGGGATTTTAGTATTGCGTAGGAATCTGATCAATCTGATGGAATTCGGAAGAGATTGGAATTTTCTTTGGCTATAGTGCAATCTTATACAGATAGAACTCTCCCAAATTTAACTTTCATTCCAGACAGATCGAAAATTGTTTCAACAGCACTGAACCACAGTTCTGGTTCATGTTTCCAGAATGCTGGTAAAATAATTGACTTGGATTGACTTATTTCTTTCACACTATTTGTTATATTCGGCATTGCATTGCTAGGAGCTGGAGGTTGCGATTGTGTTGGTTTTTTTTCTAACGATTCGACTGGAATACTCCTCAATTTGAGGATATCTTGTATCTTTTCAAATTTTTTATCGTTTTGGTCCAGCTTTTCCATCAATCGGGTACACAAATACTCCAAATTTTTTATTTTGCTGTCAAAATCTACATCATTTCTTGTTTCTGATGTTGTTTCTTCAGTAGAATCAATAGCTTCGGGAACTACTGAGAAATCAAAATCAGCAGGGTTGGTATCTCCAAATTGTTTGATGATTTCTCCCTCTAACATGAGCCTCATATCACCAACTGTTCCTCTAGCACTAATACCAAAGTGCTGGAGTAACTTCACAATCTGATCTTTGGTGAGATTATTCAGTAGAATTGCCATTTCTCAAGGTTGTTTCGAACGTCGGAGTCACCAATGTGGATATTTCGTATATTCATTATCGATTATTTTATGACAATACTTTTCGAAATATCATAATCAATAAACTCATGTCAAATTCTCCCAGTTGACTTGAATAGACAAATATAGGGTGAACATTATTATCACCACACTCCTATTATAACACCAGAATACTTGGTTACATCCCTCCAACAAATATCTCGAAGATTACACAAAAACGTTTTGCCATTGCCTCCTCAACTTTCGAGTATTTCTCAATATTGAGAAATTATTGAACTCCAGGCATTCCAAATTGATAATAATATCGTATTTGTATTAAAAATACCTTTAATTGAACCCCAGACCTATACTCTTTTCCGATCTCACCCAATACCTATATATAATAACAGTACAAGGCTTCATCACATTCTTTCAATAAGTCATGGATATATCGCGAAAGATGATGATTCTTTAATGTACCTCACCATCAAGGAACCTTCAGGATGTAAGCGAATGACGATTTGTTTGAAACTATGTGATAATATATTTCCATACCCAATTGATAGTACTTCAGCATGCGAAATCAGACTACTGAAGAATTTCCAGAGAATCCCGGAATATTGCCAGAGCACCTCAATATCTAAAATTTAGAAGAAAACTCATGGTTAGTAACTGTCGCAGAACCATTGCATGTAACAATCACCTGTCCTGACAGAAACCCGAAAACAGAAAAAATGTACAAGAACTCCATTTTGAAAATGTAGCTGAGTTGCAGCGCATTGGTAGGAGTTACAAAAATTCAGCTTCCTCAAGAGAAACTTTGAATGTTTCGTACAATACACACCCTGTATTGTTACCCTGTGATTGTTGTTCAGACGTTCCAAATCAATTCCACCCTCCAGAGTTGAAACCCTTAAGAATCATTTACATTAACGCCGATGATTCAGAAATAGCCGAACACAAGTTGGACCAATATTCAAGAGACCTTGATGACCTGATCACCCTCGTAGTTGGACTCATCTTTCTCTACTTGTTCTGCAAGTGTCGTCAAAGAAGAAGACACCTGACAGCCATCTTACCAGGTGATTATCCACCGTATCCAACTCAAGGACCATTTAAGCCTCTTCGAAGATTCAACAGGTACCTACCAAATGTTCTGAAAAAACGACCCAGTATCTACGAAAAAGAAGAAGTAGAACTTCAAGGAATTTAAAAGTTGTAGCCAAAGCAAGCAACTTTCTCAAATGATGAGGAGTTGTTATATGAAGACTCCACAGGACCCCATTTTTCCCCAGAGGTCACCTCTATCCAGTGTTAACCAGGCACCACAAAGATCTCCTTGTGGCGCAGAAGATGAGGCCTTCAATTCAGCAGCTTCTAGAACTTCGACACACTATTTCATTGTTTTTGCTCAAGTATAGAAGCTAGAATTGTAAACAACACTCGCTCAATTTCTTGTATCTTTGGTGATGAAATCACCCTGTATAATGAAGTGTTTTTTTTAAGTCTAATTTGAAAGAAGTGATATAACATGCATAAGCAGAAGGAAGTGAACGGTATCAGTATTCGATTCACGTTGATGTTTTGTTATCGGATGTCACATTATATGTTGTTGTAGAATTTATCATTTCTCTTGAATGTGAGGCTCAGTATAATATGATATGACAAGTGTGACAACCACATCGAAATAATCAAAAACTTTGGACCAGAATATAATTCAGTTCGAGTTTCTACAGTTGATTCTTTAAAGATAAGAAATACCAACAAAGAAGGGAAAAACGTGTTCATGGCGGCCCAACCACGTGGGGCATAGAATTGCATCGTGATATCAACAGGAACTTGAAGAATGTATAGCGATGAGAATTGTGCCAGCAACTCGCATTCAGAGGAATGCACGAACCCACGAAACCCGAAATATCACTCGACTCCAATATTTTCTGAAACAAACCCCTTCTCACCAAGGTAAAAGCAAGAGGAGTATCTGACGTAAATACGAATACGCTAGCTGAGTTATTCCCAAAG
Organism: Phaedon cochleariae; assembly: GCA_918026855.4. Taxonomy (NCBI): domain Eukaryota; kingdom Metazoa; phylum Arthropoda; class Insecta; order Coleoptera; family Chrysomelidae; genus Phaedon; species Phaedon cochleariae. The sequence goes on along the minus strand of OU896709.1, from coordinate 44,649,297 downwards.
AGTGATCAAAATGATGCTGCTACTCAGCGAACGAGCATATCAACTGCGGAAGTTATGAAATCAATGTCAGAAGTATTTCTACAGGCACTGAATAAAGTAACCGATAGTTTTCAACACCAGAATAAGGTCATAGCTATAACTTGTATCTTCCATGGTTATGAACAAGAAGATCCAACCAGATTTGTGCACCAATGGACTGAATATTTTTCCCGAAATGGTATAAGAGAAGATCAGCATAAAGTCGAATTGGCAATTGACTCTTTACGGGGTGATGCACGGAAATGGATTGAACCATATCGATCCCTCAATATCAGTTTCGAAAATTTTGCTGATAGATTTTTGAATAAGTACAATTCCAATCATGTGGTAGCCCAAATAACTTCAAAGCTTTATGGGGAAGTACAAACCGAAAAAGAATCTGCAGAGATGTTTATAACAAGAAAATGTAACCTGTTTCAACGATTATTCCCTTCGATTTCAGAATCAGTTAAAGCATCTATTATTCTGAATCAGCTTCGCCCTGAAATTCGTGTCAGCTTACGATCTCCAAATGATTTCGTTCACACAGAAGAATTGGTACAAGTTGCTACCAGAGTTGAGAAGGATCTAGAGGAATTGAGAAGATGTTCAGCGTTCGTTCCACATTGGTACAGAGGAGACTCCACCACAAACTCATCAACCTCGAACAGAAGAAATAATGATTTTACCAATTCTAACAATAATTCTCAGCCTCCTTCTCCCTGCAGATACTGTAATGCTATGCATTTTCATAACGAATGTCCGAGGAATCCATATAACTCAAATCCGGAAAACTTGACGATGGCTGCTGGAATCAACGGGTCCAACCAGCAAAGAATAGCTCAATCAGGCCCTTATGCTCCACATCCGGGGAGGTCCGATGTGCTGGGGAGGTCCGATGTGCTCTGGGGTAAAAACCAAAACCGATCGTGATTATTCACAACCTATGATTTAAAACTAATGCCGTATACATTAGATGAGGTATCACACCCTATTCTTGATCCCGAAGCGTCGGACAGTTATGAAAATTGTTTCTTTTTATCCGACTTCACTGAAGTAATTTGTAATTCGAACCTTAAATCTGTTAATAATGTTACTCGTTCTGGTCCACATTTACCTCGACTGACTTTAGTTTCAGCTGGAAAAATGTTACATGCTCTTATCGATTCAGGCTCAGCCGTCAATATAATCAGAACATCTCTTTTGCCTAATCAAATACTTCAAAATTTCAATAGTGTGACTTCACAAAATATTTTGTTCGCTTGCGGATTAACTTCTGTTACTTCATCGGGGGTATATCTCCCTTTCTATCTCTGTTTCTTCTTCCCTTTCTTTTTCTACTTTTCCCTTCTCCATATGCTGCTGAATATCTCTCATATGAATGTAAGATCTCTCATACCACATTTTCTTGAATTTCAAAACCAGATTGTTGATGCAGACTTTGACATTGTGGGAGTTACAGAAACATGGCTAAATAATGGAATACCTACTAACATGGTAGACCTAAACGGATACACGTTTGTTCGACAGGACCGACCTACTAGAGGCGGTGGCGTAGGTATATATGTAAAAAATAATTTAAAATTTGATGTAATATTCTCAGAATACAGTGAAACCATGGAATACATATGGATTAGAGTTTCGATCGATAAATATATAATCGCAATAGGAAATGTTTACAGACAACCCAGTGGCAACAATTTCAAATTTCTAGATCATTTTGGTAATATTCTCGAAAACATTTTTTCGAACTTTGACCATATTATTTGTTTTGGTGACTTTAATATTAATATGTTAGATGTAGATGCCAACATCACTATACGTTTCAATGATATTCTTGACACCTTTGGCTGCAAACAATTGATACAAGCACCAACACGGGGTTTTTCGTTACTAGACTTGTTTATAACAAATTTTGATACTCAGCACTGCTACGAAACGGTCGGAAGTGACATGATAGCTGATCACTCTTCGATCAATTGTAAAATTAACTTGGAATCTACTGCTGCTCAGTCAAAAAAAACTCTAACATATAGATCTCTTTGTGATATTGTGCAAGAATATTTTCAAACTGACCTTCAGTTACAACCATGGAATCTCATTTACGAGACAGACAATATTGATGTGAAAATTTCTCTTTTGAATCACAATATACTTAATGTTCTAGACAAACATGCTCCCATTAGGTCAGTGTCACAAAAACAAACTAGTTACTCACCCTGGATAACAGAGAACATAAAAATTATGCAGAGGTACCGAGACAAAGCTCTACAAAAATTCAGAAGAACTCAGCTTCCTAAACATTGGACATATTACAAGCAATTAAGGAACTATACCACTAGTGCCATAAAATCCGAAAAGAAGGCATATCTGAATTTCAAATTACAAAACTGCAGCGCTAGAGATAAATGGTCAGAACTGAAAAAACTCAACATATCCAAAAAAAGTCGGGCTGAAATTCCTTCACATATGAATTCCGTCGAGGAGATAAATAACTTTTTCATTAACGTTACAAGGGACATACCAGTCGACAAAAACTTACTTGATTTTTATAAGAACAATAAAAAACACGATATTGAGAACGAATTTATATTTCAGATAGTAAATGAAGAAACTATAATTGATATCATAAACAACATTAGTAGTAAAGCCTTCGGAAATGATGAACTCAATATTACTATTATAAGGTTATGCTGTCCCCTGATTGTTCCAATCATTGCCCACATTATTAATGTGTGTTTGTTAATTGGATATTTTCCAACTGAATGGAAATTTGCTAAGGTGATTCCACTGCCTAAAGTAAGTTCTCCCAAAGAGTATAGTGATCTGAGACAAATTAGTATCTTACCGGTTCTTTCGAAAGTTTTTGAGCGAGTTATAGAATCTCAAATTAGAGACTTCGTTAATAATAATAATATTCTACCCATCAAGCAATCCGGTTTCAGAAAGGGTTATAGCTGCGCCACGGCACTTGCAGAAGTCGTTGACAATTTAATAAAAACAATTAACGATGGAAAAATATCTGTACTGGTATTGTTAGATTTTTCTAAGGCCTTCGATATGTTGAATCATGATATTCTAACAGCGATGTTTAAATACTTCCATTTCAGTGAAACAGCATGTTCCCTTCTCTCGTCATATCTGAAGGGCCGAAAACAAATAGTACAAATCGGTACTCATAAATCTACGCCTCAGGGTATTACTTGCGGGGTGCCACAGGGTAGTATTCTTGGTCCACTATTCTTCACTTTGTATACATCACTCTTTCCTGATTCGCTCAAATTTTGTGACTATCACCTTTATGCTGATGACACGCAGCTATATTTTCCATTTCAATATTCTGATACACCGGAAGCAATCCAGTGCATCAACAGAGATCTCGAAGAATTATCCAATATCTCGCGCAGCCACTGTCTGAAAATAAACCCCTTAAAATCGAAAGCGCTCATATTTTGTAGTGATAATACCTTAGCACTTATCAAGGACAGAGTATTACTTGAGATTGTTGGTACCTCAATTCCAGTTGAAACTCATTGCAAAAACTTAGGTCTAGTCCTGGACAACAAATTGAGGTTCAAAGAACATATATCCTCCAAACTAAGAATTGCATATGCCTCACTGAAAATGATTTATACCCAACGGCAATTCCTCTCGTGTGAAATCAAAAAAATGTTATGTGACTCGCTTGTACTATCACATTTCAATCATTGCGATGTCGTGTATGGTCCCTGCTTAGACAGTAATGATTCTAGACGTATTCAGAAGCTTCAAAATTCTTGTGTTCGATTGGTTTATGGAATAAGAAAATATCACCACATCTCAGGAAAATTTAAGGAAATGAAATGGCTGAATATGTACAACCGTCGAACTCTACATTTTGCATGTTTGGCCCATACAATCTACACTTTCAAAACACCTCCCTATTTACATAACAGACTAACTTTCAGAACAGATGTTCATAATCTGAATATCCGACAAAAAACCCTTCTTCGTGTGCCGAGACATGAAAAAATTATTTATAAACGCTCGTTCTCTTATGGTTTGGCAGTCTGTATCAACAATCTGCACAGATTAGACCCTTCACTGCTATCATCTTCTACCGAATCATTTAAAGTTAAATATAAAAAGTATCTTTTGTCCACGCAGAAATGATCTTACAAATCAACTAATCTTTGTTGTTACTCACTTTCCCTATCTTTTTCCTTTTTTTTCCTTCTCGCTCTCTTCTTTTTTCCTCTCCCTCTTGGTTCCTATCATTTTCTTTCAAAATATCGTTTCTTTACATTTGAATTATCATTTGCTTCTCAAATTTCTTTCTTCAATTTCACTGGCACTGGTGGAAGAACAGGGGTGGATTAGTCCACAACTGAACCAGTTATAGCCATTTATCCACTTGAATTCTGTTATATTACGTGCCCTGTACTATTTAAATATTTTGTGGATAATAAATGTATTATTATTATTATTATTATTATTATATGTCCGTTAAGATTTGATATCGATGGGATTCCTTTTCAGTCTACTTTTCAGATAATATCGAAGCTTCAAGAAGAGGTTATTCTAGGATCGCCATTTTTGGAAGAAAATGACGTGATATTAGATTATCCTCGTAGATGCGCATACGTTGGTAACTCTCAACGGAGAACTTTTTATTGGCAGAATAGTATTCATTCACATGAAAATTTACCATTACCTATTGACCTACTATTTCCAGAAAAATATGAAAAAGAACTGAAGTCACTGTTTTTGCAGTTCTCTGATCTGTTCTTCGTTAATTATTCACAGTCCACTACAAATACTACCAAACACATCATTCGTTTGAAAGAGGAGAGAGTTATACAACAGCGGCCATATGCGGTGTAACCTAGAAATAAAGAAATTCTATATTCCCAGTTAGAGGGAATGTTACATACTGGAGTGATAGAACCTAGTAATTCTGAATATTCACCGCCTATAGTTTTGGTAGAGAAACCAGGCTCAAAGCCAAGATTCTGCATAGATTATCGTGCTCTCAATGACATCACTGTTGACAAGCCCTCAAATTTACCTAAAATATTAAATACAATTAAAGACCTTGGCAATGCAAAAATCTTCACTGTTTTTGATCTCAAAAGTGGTTATTGGCAAGTACCTCTCTCACCGGAGTCGAAAAAATTCACGGCTTTTTGTACACCTGATGGTGCACTTTATCATTTCAATGTGATGCCTTTTGGGTTGAAAAATGCACCAGGTACCTTTCAACGACTTATGACGCATGAAGTGCTTGCAGGATATTTACACAAATTCGTAATGGTATATTTAGATGATATAATAATTTTTAGTAAAGACTTTGATTGCCATATTAAACATCTTCGTTTGGTGCTTGAACGTTTGAGATTACATAATCTCCATTTATCACCTACAAAGTGTCAAATTGCATCTGAAAATATTGATTATTTGGGCCATCATATTACCCAAGATACAAACTCTCCTCAAACAAAACATATTGAGGCCATTCTGAATCATCCTTTACCAAAAACAAAGAAACAATTACAGTCATTTTTAGGTACTTGCAATTGGTTGCGTGAATATGTTCCAAAAATGGCTGAAATAACGATTCCTTTGACTAAGTTGCTCCATAAAAATGTCAGGTATAAGTGGACGGAAGATCAGAATGTAGCATTCAATCAAATAAAATCTATTGTAGCGAAACCTTCAGTATTACATCGACCGGATTTTGAGAAAAGATTTATTTCACAAACAGACGCAAGTGAAAGAGGTATGGGGTGTGTGCTTTTTCAAGAAGGCCCTAATGAAACCAAACTTATAATATCATATGCAAGCGCCACTTTTTCAAAGGCTGAATGTCACTACCACATTGATGAAAAAATGTGCCTTTCAATCGTATGGTCTATAAAACGATATAAACATTATCTCCAAGACAAACCCTTAGACCTCCGAACAGATAATGGAGCACTGGTATGGTCCATAAGAATAGAGATACCCGATCCAAGTTAACTCGATGGTCTCTCTTACTACAGGAATTCTCTTTCACAATTCATCATATACCTGGAAAATATAATGAGTTACCAGACCTCTTATCACGCAATTCTGCAGAGTTACATGATTTGCCTTCTGATATTGAAGAACGTATTTGTATTCCTGATTCACAAGAATCACCTGCACCGCTCATTGTAAACCAAATTACAACAAATTTTGATCTGTTTCATGACTTAGTTGAGGCTCAAAAAACTCTTCAGATATTCAGAGAAAAATACAAAAATGGCATCGTATCGAGATTACTGGTCCAACTTCCAATAAAGATAAACGTTTCTTCAAGAAATATATTATTGTTGACGATTTGTTTTGGAGGAAGTGCCTTACGGAAAAAAAATTAGTGGTGCCCCCAGAAAAAAATTCTAACGTTATCTATCACCATCATGATACAGACGATGCTGCTCATCCAGGAAGAGACGAGACAATTCGATCAATTTGTCAAAAATACCATTGGATTGAATTACACAAAACCGTGAGCGATTATGTGAGAAACTGTGAAATCCGTTCTGCTGTAAAAACGAGGAAGCAAAAAAATGCCCCTCCTCGACCACATACACCAGATCGTCCTTGGAAGACAGTGAGCGTCGACATCTTAGGTCCGTATCCTCCATCAAGTAATGGTCATCAGTATATTCTGGTTGTCGAAGACATTTTCACTCGTTGGGTAGAAGCAAAATCATACAGAACAGTCGATTCTGAAAAAATTGTTGAGTTCTTAGAGAATGAAATTTTCCATCGATATGGTACACCTGCTGTTATTATATCTGATAATGGCCCACAATTCATTGGCCATAATTATATCAAGATGGCCAAACAATAACATCGATCTGTTCTACACTGCTATTTATCATGCAAGAACAAATCCAGTTGAACGCAGAAATCAAGAGTTGAAGAAAATATTGAGGACCTTATTAATGGATCAACCAAGGAATAAATGGCAGAAGTACATTAATCAAGCTCTATTCGTATTGCGGACAAGACGGAACGCCGCAACAGGTATGAGTCCGAGTATGGCTCTTTTTGGCTATGAACTTCCAAGGCCAAGAGATTGGGAGTTGCCTGATGACCCCAAACCCAAATACGACATCACCATAGACGAAGGCAGTGAACAATATAATCAATACATCCGAAACAAGCAAACAAGTTACCAAAATGAATATATCACTTCTGAACATGAGATTCCTGTGACTCTAGGAGTTCGAGACTTAGTAATGGTCAGGGATAATCGTCAACAGAAACATGTTTTCGCGCCCACTTGGTCAGGTCCTCATCAAGTGATCGCAGCCAGAGGCCAGGTTATTTACGATATCTTGAGGGAGAACAATGTTATCAGGGTTCATATAGATGATCTTCGACCTGCAGCCCAAGGAAACGAACTTGCATCATCTGTTAGTAGCGATAGTGAGTCAGAGAGTGATGGTAAGGGAGTTGAAGTAGCCAACTGCCATGAATCAGTTCAACCTTTGATACCACTGGAGAATAAATAGTACCAGTTTTCAAGTTCGCCAGAAGAACTGCTTCGACATTCTTCTCAGGAATTCCAGAGGAATTCTCAAATGCTTGAGAACTCTGTTGAGATGCCATTCAAAGCAGCTGAAGCGGCCAAAACAGAGGATGTATTGAATCCAATATCCGTTGCAGTAAGACGACAGCCAAAACGTCATGCAACTCGACGTCCATGCACATGCTGTGCTCATTCTGATGAACTAAAGAGAAATGAAACTTCGGGATGATGAATTTGTTATTACTACTACCTATATATACCTACATGTACTGTTTATATAATCTTATTAATGTTATTGCATTTTTCCATGTGGTTGTTCCACTTACTGAGTGGGGGGAGTGTTGTAGAATTTATCATTTCTCTTGAATGTGAGGCTCAGTATAATATGATATGACAAGTGTGACAACCACATCAAAATAATCAAAAACTTTGGACCAGATTATAATTCAGTTCGAGTTTCTACAGTTGATTCTTTAAAGATAAGAAATACCAACCAAGAAAGGAAAAACGTGTTCAATGTATACTGCTCAAGTTCAATCTTTCAAACATATAGATTTTTTGGATTGTGAAATATTCATATTACTTAAAATAATAGTTTACATTTGGATATTTTTCAATTTGATTAGCGACGGGCTAAGTAGCCCGTCGCATTAGGAAAAAATGATCGTGTTAACGAATTGAGGAAGTCAACTTTATTGACATCGAACTTGGCTTGCACACATCACCGAATGAATATAAAGAGTCAGATGGGTAAACAGTAGGGTTTTATAATTACAGACGAACAAGGTTTTTTTCATATAGGTAAAAATCTGCATAAGACTTGACTATGGAATTTTGTTTGTTATGCTGCGATAATTTCATTTCTTATTCTACATGTGGTCCCACACTCGAGAAGAGGCAAGTTACCGAGGTAGTTGGACTGAGTTTCATCGCATACATTGTAGACCATGCAATCGTTTCTGTGGGCATCACCAATGTAGGAGATACGAAAAAAACATAAGGTACCAGTAGCGAACGTGTTCCTAAGACACAGTCATGGAGATAGAGCTACAAAAATCAAGGAGCTTTATACAATGTGGACGATTTTATTCTATCATGGATAATAGTACTTTCCAGAAGTCGCTTACGAGAAAATGGTTCCCACAAAATTTTTAGGATCCAATGGGGGCCAAAAAATGATTCTACCCACAACCCCTTCCCCACAGGACTCCCATGCGGCCCTAAGAGATGAATCACGGAGAAAAACGAATAAAAACTGTGTCTTGCAAATTGTTATTCAGGCATCTTCGTCAGCCAACTACAGGGAAAGGTATGAGAAGCTTGCAATATCATCTCTGGAAATGTTCTTCTTGAGGAACTGTGAATGATTTTCAGATCTGTACGTTAAAGAAAACGGTGGCTACTTTGAGCAACTATTGAATAGTTGAATAACTTACACGGAAAGATGAAGGTACATGCCAATGCATCAAGATTTCATGTTTTCTCGAACTCAAATACCAAAATTAGGTAAATAATAATTTGCTGAAGAAATTTTCTATTTGATTTTCTATGTAGGACAAGAATCCGTTGTGAAAAAATAAGGTTTTCATTGAAAAAACAAAACATTACATCTCCCAGGGCTGCATACGGGCCCTGATGGGGAGTTGTGAGTAGGGCCATTCTTTGGTTCCCATTGAATCCTTCAACTTTTGTTCGAACCATTTTTTTGTTAGCGGCTTCCGAAAAAAACTTCTATCCATAATAGATTAAAATGGTCCACCCTGTATATGACATTTGGAGACGACCGAGGATATGGCAGCCGTTGTGGCCTTTTAGCATTCCAAATCAGTCAAACCTTGCCAATAGCAGAAGCTGAAGTTTTGAATGATTTTCCCATTCTGATTTCGGTAGCTGTCCAGGGCAACTCCAGTAATCTTGTTTTACGACGCTATACATAGTGGAGTATACTACGGCCTTGTTAAAAATGCTATCTCGGGAACTAAGCGAGATAGAGGTATAGTTACTTTGAAGAAGATGATCCCCATCGAATTTTGAGCAACTTTGGTTTTTGTGTGTGGTCTGTCTGTCTGTCTGTACTCAGTGTACTCTGTGGTTATTATAAATCGATATATCTCCGGAACCCTTTGACATATCGACGTGAAATTTCGCCATCCTATTGTACTCAAAATATTATCTTGTGATTGAAATATAAAGAAAGTCGAAAAACTCTAAGGAGGTTTTTCCGGGTTTCTTCGATTTTTCACCGGAAGTTTCTTGTAACCACTCTACAAATCGCAGAAGTGGTCCGATCGATTCAATTTTTTGTGAAAAAAAAAAATTGATCAAGAAGAGACGGAGCCAATTGAGCTTGAGCAGGGTCGGGAAATTCCAAGTGGGTTTTTCAAGGAGATTTTCCGAAACTCATCATCATTTCGTGCATCCATCGGGAAATGGAAAAACAAATGAAAGTCAAAACATCAAAATTTGAAATCCTTTCAATTTAATATACCTATATCGAAAACAAATGGATGAATCGAAAATTATCAGGATTGCAAAGTTATCCACTGGAACATTCCCTACTAATTATAACCCAATTTTTTTTCTGTAAACCCAATAGTACAGGAAATGAAGTAAAAAATATAAAAAAAAATTTGAACGACCCATAGGGTGCCATGAAGATATATTGAAAAACAAAAGATTATCGATAGATGAAGATCATCGACTTCCACTGAACCATAGAATATTTTTTCCTTTTGTTGATTGGAAGATGGAACAGAAGTGTTGAAAATTTAATTCTCAGATGATTCCTAATATCTCGAAAACAACTGGAAATATCTGGAAATGTTATAGAACCAAAATAATTCCTTGTGATTGAATCAACAAAAAATCCGTACAACATTTTTCTCTGAATTCAATATTTCGGGAGATACGATGAGAAAACTAAAAAATTTACAAGTTCCTAGATTATCACTTGCCAATAGAAAAATAAATAAAAAACAAAAGAAAGTAAAAAGAGCACACTCGATTGTCCTGTTTTTTTTTTCTCATGAACAACGTACCTAGCTCACTCGACTGTCTTTATTTTTCGCCAATAAACTAGGTACCTAGCTCACTTGACTGTCCTAATTTTTGCCCATGAACTACGTACCTAGCTCACTCGACTGTCATGATTTTTCCCACAAACTACGTACCTAGCTCACTCGACTTGATTTCCCACAAAGACGAAATATGTTGGCATTGTTTTAACTTACTTTTGATTTTGTTTTTTCACTCCCTATTGACAGTCGAGTGGGCTAGGTACGTAAATTGTGTGGAAAAACCAAGACAGTCGAGTGGGCTAAGTACGTAGTTTGTGGAGACAATCTTCAGTTCTCTGAACTGTCATAGCGTCGTATACACATCTTTGGTGCCCAATGATAGTTTAAATATGGAAGAATGCTCATGATATGGTGCCATGGCCTCTACTTTCATCTCACATGAGCAATGATAAAATATCATCTGCTTTTATAGCGTCGTATAAATTATCTGACCTCTATACTAATCTAACACCTAATGAAAACTACATCTATACGAATCAGATACTTCTCAAAAACTACGTACCTCACTTGTTATGCGACGCAATACCTATAGTGGAGTATACTACGGCCTTGCCAGAAATGCTATCTCGGAAACTAAGCGAGATAGAGGTATAGTTACTTTGGAGAAAATGATCCCCATCGAATTATGAGCAACTTTGGTTTTTGTGTGTGGTCTGTCTGTCTGTCTGTCTGTCTGTCTGTCTGTCTGTCTGTCTGTCTGTCTGTCTGTCTGTCTGTCTGTCTGTCTGTCTGTCTGTCTGTCTGTCTGTCTGTCTGTCTGTCTGTCTGTCTGTCTGTCTGTCTGTCTGTCTGTCTGTCTGTCTGTCTGTCTGTCTGTCTGTCTGTCTGTCTGTCTGTCTGTCTGTCTGTCTGTCTGTCTGTCTGTCTGTCTGTCTGTCTGTCTGTCTGTCTGTCTGTCTGTCTGTCTGTCTGTCTGTCTGTCTGTCTGTCTGTCTGTCTGTCTGTCTGTCTGTCTGTCTGTCTGTCTGTCTGTCTGTCTGTCTGTCTGTCTGTCTGTCTGTCTGTCTGTCTGTCTGTCTGTCTGTCTGTCTGTCTGTCTGTCTGTCTGTCTGTCTGTCTGTCTGTCTGTCTGTCTGTCTGTCTGTCTGTCTGTCTGTCTGTCTGTCTGTCTGTCTGTCTGTCTGTCTGTCTGTCTGTCTGTCTGTCTGTCTGTCTGTCTGTCTGTCTGTCTGTCTGTCTGTCTGTCTGTCTGTCTGTCTGTCTGTCTGTCTGTCTGTCTGTCTGTCTGTCTGTCTGTCTGTCTGTCTGTCTGTCTGTCTGTCTGTCTGTCTGTCTGTCTGTCTGTCTGTCTGTCTGTCTGTCTGTCTGTCTGTCTGTCTGTCTGTCTGTCTGTCTGTCTGTCTGTCTGTCTGTCTGTCTGTCTGTCTGTCTGTCTGTCTGTCTGTCTGTCTGTCTGTCTGTCTGTCTGTCTGTCTGTCTGTCTGTCTGTCTGTCTGTCTGTCTGTCTGTCTGTCTGTCTGTCTGTCTGTCTGTCTGTCTGTCTGTCTGTCTGTCTGTCTGTCTGTCTGTCTGTCTGTCTGTCTGTCTGTCTGTCTGTCTGTCTGTCTGTCTGTCTGTCTGTCTGTCTGTCTGTCTGTCTGTCTGTCTGTCTGTCTGTCTGTCTGTCTGTCTGTCTGTCTGTCTGTCTGTCTGTCTGTCTGTCTGTCTGTCTGTCTGTCTGTCTGTCTGTCTGTCTGTCTGTCTGTCTGTCTGTCTGTCTGTCTGTCTGTCTGTCTGTCTGTCTGTCTGTCTGTCTGTCTGTCTGTCTGTCTGTCTGTCTGTCTGTCTGTCTGTCTGTCTGTCTGTCTGTCTGTCTGTCTGTCTGTCTGTCTGTCTGTCTGTCTGTCTGTCTGTCTGTCTGTCTGTCTGTCTGTCTGTCTGTCTGTCTGTCTGTCTGTCTGTCTGTCTGTCTGTCTGTCTGTCTGTCTGTCTGTCTGTCTGTCTGTCTGTCTGTCTGTCTGTCTGTCTGTCTGTCTGTCTGTCTGTCTGTCTGTCTGTCTGTCTGTCTGTCTGTCTGTCTGTCTGTCTGTCTGTCTGTCTGTCTGTCTGTCTGTCTGTCTGTCTGTCTGTCTGTCTGTCTGTCTGTCTGTCTGTCTGTCTGTCTGTCTGTCTGTCTGTCTGTCTGTCTGTCTGTCTGTCTGTCTGTCTGTCTGTCTGTCTGTCTGTCTGTCTGTCTGTCTGTCTGTCTGTCTGTCTGTCTGTCTGTCTGTCTGTCTGTCTGTCTGTCTGTCTGTCTGTCTGTCTGTCTGTCTGTCTGTCTGTCTGTCTGTCTGTCTGTCTGTCTGTCTGTCTGTCTGTCTGTCTGTCTGTCTGTCTGTCTGTCTGTCTGTCTGTCTGTCTGTCTGTCTGTCTGTCTGTCTGTCTGTCTGTCTGTCTGTCTGTCTGTCTGTCTGTCTGTCTGTCTGTCTGTCTGTCTGTCTGTCTGTCTGTCTGTCTGTCTGTCTGTCTGTCTGTCTGTCTGTCTGTCTGTCTGTCTGTCTGTCTGTCTGTCTGTCTGTCTGTCTGTCTGTCTGTCTGTCTGTCTGTCTGTCTGTCTGTCTGTCTGTCTGTCTGTCTGTCTGTCTGTCTGTCTGTCTGTCTGCCTGTCTGCCTGTCTGCCTGTCTGCCTGTCTGCCTGTCTGCCTGTCTGCCTGTCTGCCTGTCTGCCTGTCTGCCTGTCTGCCTGTCTGCCTGTCTGCCTGTCTGCCTGTCTGCCTGTCTGCCTGTCTGCCTGTCTGCCTGTCTGCCTGTCTGCCTGTCTGCCTGTCTGCCTGTCTGCCTGTCTGCCTGTCTGCCTGTCTGCCTGTCTGCCTGTCTGCCTGTCTGCCTGTCTGCCTGTCTGCCTGTCTGCCTGTCTGCCTGTCGTCTGCCTGTCTGCCTGTCTGCCTGTCTGCCTGTCTGCCTGTCTGCCTGTCTGCCTGTCTGCCTGTCTGCCTGTCTGCCTGTCTGCCTGTCTGCCTGTCTGCCTGTCTGCCTGTCTGCCTGTCTGCCTGTCTGCCTGTCTGCCTGTCTGCCTGTCTGCCTGTCTGCCTGTCTGCCTGTCTGCCTGTCTGCCTGTCTGCCTGTCTGCCTGTCTGCCTGTCTGCCTGTCTGCCTGTCTGCCTGTCTGCCTGTCTGCCTGTCTGCCTGTCTGCCTGTCTGCCTGTCTGCCTGTCTGCCTGTCTGCCTGTCTGCCTGTCTGCCTGTCTGCCTGTCTGTCCTGTCTGTCTGTCTGTCTGTCTGTCTGTCTGTCTGTCTGTCTGTCTGTCTGTCTGTCTGTCTGTCTGTCTGTCTGTCTGTCTGTCTGTCTGTCTGTCTGTCTGTCTGTCTGTCTGTCTGTCTGTCTGTCTGTCTGTCTGTCTGTCTGTCTGTCTGTCTGTCTGTCTGTCTGTCTGTCTGTCTGTCTGTCTGTCTGTCTGTCTGTCTGTCTGTCTGTCTGTCTGTCTGTCTGTCTGTCTGTCTGTCTGTCTGTCTGTCTGTCTGTCTGTCTGTCTGTCTGTCTGTCTGTCTGTCTGTCTGTCTGTCTGTCTGTCTGTCTGTCTGTCTGTCTGTCTGTCTGTCTGTCTGTCTGTCTGTCTGTCTGTCTGTCTGTCTGTCTGTCTGTCTGTCTGTCTGTCTGTCTGTCTGTCTGTCTGTCTGTCTGTCTGTCTGTCTGTCTGTCTGTCTGTCTGTCTGTCTGTCTGTCTGTCTGTCTGTCTGTCTGTCTGTCTGTCTGTCTGTCTGTCTGTCTGTCTGTCTGTCTGTCTGTCTGTCTGTCTGTCTGTCTGTCTGTCTGTCTGTCTGTCTGTCTGTCTGTCTGTCTGTCTGTCTGTCTGTCTGTCTGTCTGTCTGTCTGTCTGTCTGTCTGTCTGTCTGTCTGTCTGTCTGTCTGTCTGTCTGTCTGCCTGCCTGTCTGCCTGTCTGTCTGCCTGCCTGTCTGCCTGTCTGCCTGTCTGTCTGTCTGTCTGTCTGTCTGTCTGTCTGTCTGTCTGTCTGCCTGTCTGCCTGTCTGCCTGTCTGCCTGTCTGCCTGTCTGCCTGTCTGCCTGTCTGCCTGTCTGCCTGTCTGCCTGTCTGCCTGTCTGCCTGTCTGCCTGTCTGCCTGTCTGCCTGTCTGCCTGTCTGCCTGTCTGCCTGTCTGCCTGTCTGCCTGTCTGCCTGTCTGCCTGTCTGCCTGTCTGCCTGTCTGCCTGTCTGCCTGTCTGCCTGTCTGCCTGTCTGCCTGTCTGCCTGTCTGCCTGTCTGCCTGTCTGCCTGTCTGCCTGTCTGCCTGTCTGCCTGTCTGCCTGTCTGCCTGTCTGCCTGTCTGCCTGTCTGCCTGTCTGCCTGTCTGCCTGTCTGCCTGTCTGCCTGTCTGCCTGTCTGCCTGTCTGCCTGTCTGCCTGTCTGCCTGTCTGCCTGTCTGCCTGTCTGCCTGTCTGCCTGTCTGCCTGTCTGCCTGTCTGCCTGTCTGCCTGTCTGCCTGTCTGCCTGTCTGCCTGTCTGCCTGTCTGCCTGTCTGCCTGTCTGCCTGTCTGCCTGTCTGCCTGTCTGCCTGTCTGCCTGTCTGCCTGTCTGCCTGTCTGCCTGTCTGCCTGTCTGCCTGTCTGCCTGTCTGCCTGTCTGCCTGTCTGCCTGTCTGCCTGTCTGCCTGTCTGCCTGTCTGCCTGTCTGTCGGTCTGTCTGTCTGTCGGTCTGTCTGTCTGTCGGTCTGTCGGTCTGTCGGTCTGTCGGTCTGTCGGTCTGTCGGTCTGTCGGTCGGTCTGTCGGTCTGTCGGTCTGTCGGTCTGTCTGTCTGTCTGTCTGTCTGTCGGTCTGTCTGTCTGTCTGTCGGTCTGTCTGTCTGTCTGTCTGTCTGTCTGTCTGTCTGTCTGTCTGTCTGTCTGTCTGTCTGTCTGTCTGTCTGTCTGTCTGTCTGTCTGTCTGTCGGTCTGTCTGTCTGTCTGTCTGTCTGTCTGTCTGTCTGTCTGTCTGTCTGTCTGTCTGTCTGTCTGTCTGTCTGTCTGTCTGTCTGTCTGTCTGTCTGTCTGTCTGTCTGTCTGTCTGTCTGTCTGTCTGTCTGTCTGTCTGTCTGTCTGTCTGTCTGTCTGTCTGTCTGTCTGTCTGTCTGTCTGTCTGTCTGTCTGTCTGTCTGTCTGTCTGTCTGTCTGTCTGTCTGTCTGTCTGTCTGTCTGTCTGTCTGTCTGTCTGTCTGTCTGTCTGTCTGTCTGTCTGTCTGTCTGTCTGTCTGTCTGTCTGTCTGTCTGTCTGTCTGTCTGTCTGTCTGTCTGTCTGTCTGTCTGTCTGTCTGTCTGTCTGTCTGTCTGTCTGTCTGTCTGTCTGTCTGTCTGTCTGTCTGTCTGTCTGTCTGTCTGTCTGTCTGTCTGTCTGTCTGTCTGTCTGTCTGTCTGTCTGTCTGTCTGTCTGTCTGTCTGTCTGTCTGTCTGTCTGTCTGTCTGTCTGTCTGTCTGTCTGTCTGTCTGTCTGTCTGTCTGTCTGTCTGTCTGTCTGTCTGTCTGTCTGTCTGTCTGTCTGTCTGTCTGTCTGTCTGTCTGTCTGTCTGTCTGTCTGTCTGTCTGTCTGTCTGTCTGTCTGTCTGTCTGTCTGTCTGTCTGTCTGTCTGTCTGTCTGTCTGTCTGTCTGTCTGTCTGTCTGTCTGTCTGTCCGTCTGTCTGTCTGTCTGTCTGTCTGTCTGTCTGTCTGTCTGTCTGTCTGTCTGTCTGTCTGTCTGTCTGTCTGTCTGTCTGTCTGTCTGTCTGTCTGTCTGTCTGTCTGTCTGTCTGTCTGTCTGTCTGTCTGTCTGTCTGTCTGTCTGTCTGTCTGTCTGTCTGTCTGTCTGTCTGTCTGTCTGTCTGTCTGTCTGTCTGTCTGTCTGTCTGTCTGTCTGTCTGTCTGTCTGTCTGTCTGTCTGTCTGTCTGTCTGTCTGTCTGTCTGTCTGTCTGTCTGTCTGTCTGTCTGTCTGTCTGTCTGTCTGTCTGTCTGTCTGTCTGTCTGTCTGTCTGTCTGTCTGTCTGTCTGTCTGTCTGTCTGTCTGTCTGTCTGTCTGTCTGTCTGTCTGTCTGTCTGTCTGTCTGTCTGTCTGTCTGTCTGTCTGTCTGTCTGTCTGTCTGTCTGTCTGTCTGTCTGTCTGTCTGTCTGTCTGTCTGTCTGTCTGTCTGTCTGTCTGTCTGTCTGTCTGTCTGTCTGTCTGTCTGTCTGTCTGTCTGTCTGTCTGTCTGTCTGTCTGTCTGTCTGTCTGTCTGTCTGTCTGTCTGTCTGTCTGTCTGTCTGTCTGTCTGTCTGTCTGTCTGTCTGTCTGTCTGTCTGTCTGTCTGTCTGTCTGTCTGTCTGTCTGTCTGTCTGTCTGTCTGTCTGTCTGTCTGTCTGTCTGTCTGTCTGTCTGTCTGTCTGTCTGTCTGTCTGTCTGTCTGTCTGTCTGTCTGTCTGTCTGTCTGTCTGTCTGTCTGTCTGTCTGTCTGTCTGTCTGTCTGTCTGTCTGTCTGTCTGTCTGTCTGTCTGTCTGTCTGTCTGTCTGTCTGTCTGTCTGTCTGTCTGTCTGTCTGTCTGTCTGTCTGTCTGTCTGTCTGTCTGTCTGTCTGTCTGTCTGTCTGTCTGTCTGTCTGTCTGTCTGTCTGTCTGTCTGTCTGTCTGTCTGTCTGTCTGTCTGTCTGTCTGTCTGTCTGTCTGTCTGTCTGTCTGTCTGTCTGTCTGTCTGTCTGTCTGTCTGTCTGTCTGTCTGTCTGTCTGTCTGTCTGTCTGTCTGTCTGTCTGTCTGTCTGTCTGTCTGTCTGTCTGTCTGTCTGTCTGTCTGTCTGTCTGTCTGTCTGTCTGTCTGTCTGTCTGTCTGTCTGTCTGTCTGTCTGTCTGTCTGTCTGTCTGTCTGTCTGTCTGTCTGTCTGTCTGTCTGTCTGTCTGTCTGTCTGTCTGTCTGTCTGTCTGTCTGTCTGTCTGTCTGTCTGTCTGTCTGTCTGTCTGTCTGTCTGTTTGTCTGTCTGTACTCTGTGGTAATCATAAATCGATATATCTCTGGAACCCTTTGATATATCGACTTGAAATCTCGCCATCTTATTGTTCTCGAAACAATATCATGTCATTGAAACATGAAGGAAATCGGAAAACTCTAAGGTGGTTCTTCCGGGTTTCTCGATTTTTCACCGGAAGTTTCTTGTTACCACTCTACAAATCGCAAAAGTGGTCCGATCGATTTCATTTTTTGTGGAAAAAAAACTCTATCAGGGAAATTGAGCTGGGTCGGGAAATTCCAATTGGGGTTTTCAAGGAGATTTTCCGAAACACACGGTTCGCTTTGAAACGACATATCTCCTGAACCAATAGACTAAATCCAAATTTGAAAAATGCATCGTATGCCTCTTTAATGACGCAAAAAATTATTATATCACCATTTTCTCGTGCATCCATCTGGAAATGGAAGAACAAATGAAAATCAAAACATCAAAATTTGAAATCCTTTCATTTCAATATAAATCGAAAACAAATGGAAAAATCGAGAATTATCATGAGTGCAAAGTTATTCATTGAAACATTTCCCACAAATTATAACTCATAATTCTCTCTGTAAACCCAATAGTACAGGAAATGAAGTTGATAATATGAAAAAAAAAAAGAATTTGAACGACCCATAGGGTACCATGAAGATATATTGAAAAACAAAGATTATCGATAGATGAAGCTCATCGACTTCCACTGAACCATGGAATATTTTTTCCGTTTGTTGATTGGAAGATGGAACAAAAGTGTTGAAAATGTTATTCTCAGATAATTCCAAATATCTCGAAAACAAGATATCTGGAAATGTTATGAAACCAAAATTATTTCTTTTGATAGAATCTACAAACAGTGTGTTTAAAAGTGTTTTTAACCGCCAGCTTAGTTGCAAAGCAACCCTCGAAAGTCAGAGACTTGTGTGAGTTAAGAAGACGGGGACCTTAGCTTTTTAAGTGTCATCCGAAGCACTACTCGGCTGGTAACCGTGGACAGTCCAAAGGATTGATATCTAGGTACCAAGAATGTTGGGTTGGCCACCTATCTCCTCCCGCCCAACGAAACTACCGAAAATTAATTCAGTGCTCGCGCCGGGGATCGAACCCGGACCGCCTGGGCAACAGCCAGCGACTCTACGCTCACGGCCACCAGCCCAATCCGAATAACATTTTTTTCTGAATTCAATAGTTCGGGAGATACGATGAGAAAACTGAAAAATTCACAAGTTCCTAGATAATCACTTGCCAATAGAAAACAAAATAAAAGAAAGTAAAAATGCACACTCGACTGTCTTGATTCATTTCCCATAAACTACGTATCTAGCTCACTCGACTGTCTTTATTTTTCGCCAATAAACTAGGTACCTACCTAGCTCACTCGACTGTCTTAATTTTCTGCCCATGAGCTACGTACCTAGCTCACTCGACTGTCTTGATTTTTCGCCAATAAACTACGTACATCGCTCACTCGAATGTCTAGATTTCTCACAAAGAAGAAATATGTTGGCATTGTTTGAACTTTCTTTTGTTTTTGTTTTTTCAGTCCCTATTGGCAGTCGAGTGGGCTAGGTACGTAGTTTGTGTGGAGAAACCAAGACAGTAGAGTGGGCTAATAACGTAGTTTGTGGAAAGAATCTCCAGTTCTCTGAACTTTCACAGCGTTGTATTGTTCTAAAATTGACAGTAGAGTGGGCTAATAACGTAGTTTGTGGAAAGAATCTCCAGTTCTCTGAACTTTCATAGCGTTGTATACACATCTTTAGTGCTCAATGATAGTTTCAATATAAAAATATGCTCATGCTATGGTGCCATGGCCTCTACTTCCATCTTACATGAGCAATGATAAAATATCATCTGCTTTTAAAGCGTCGTATAATTTATCTGACCTCTATATTAGTCTTATACCTAATAAAAACTACATCTATACTAATCTGATACCTTTCAGAAACTACGTACCTCACTTGTTAGATTACGTCACATCTACGCTACGTCAAGAAGCCATGCATTCGCAAAATGGTATGATAAGCCACGCAGTTAGTGGACTATGCCTGAGGAACGCCTGATGTGAAACTCAGAAACTACCCAGACTTCCGAGCCGTGGACCAGAGTGTGCGGATCCACTATTTTGAGTTTTGTAATATTTGCAGTTAGGTCATGTTATCATTATTTTTATTGTTGATTCATCCACAAATAGGTATATAGGTAGTATTTCAACTTGGTTTTTAGATAATATCTAGGTAATATTTGAATAAGGATTTCAGAAATAGACCCATATGACCATTTTTCAACGACAAGGGGCGTCATTTCTAGAGGGGCATGTCACAAATGAGGAGATATTGGAAGCCAGGTTTCCAAAATCCTCATGAAATCATATCGGTTCAAAGTCATTGAACGGTCACGTCTGTGTTTATCATATCCAGAATCAATAAACTACGAACTTTCGATAAGTAGTTGAACATAAACACAGGCATGTCATCGACTTCAACCAACCAGGAATTTCCACCTGACTTCCTCATTGTCACGTTTCCAAAATGAAGATTGAACATATAAAAGGCGCGAGGGAGCCAGCACTGAGATCATTTAATCATTCAATTATTTGATCATTCGATCATTTGACTCGATCAATCATTTACTCCTGTGCCCGAACCGTTGGAGTTTGGGACAGAACAGGAGATGCCCTTCCCCAAGACTCCCAGGAATATCAGATTTCTATAAGGAATTTATAGGGTAAGTTAAGGTTCCATCAATTATTGTAATTCATTTATGCCGAGAATAAATGTGTGTTTATGTGTTGTTTCAAAACCTCTGGAGTGTATTTTTTTCATTATCCTCACTAATGAAGTCTGATGGATCTAGAGCACAACTTAGGCAACCCTCGCCTACAGTTCGTGACCAATAGTCATCAGGAGGTCTAATGAGATGTCTCCAGAAACACTTGTATGGCACAGGAAATATGCCGAAGGTAGTTTCCAAGAGGTATAAAGAGCACTTGCCAAAGAATCCAAGAGCATACTTAGCTTTTTGGGTGGTCCTTTTTGAGTGACTCATATGTCTTCAAAAGCTTCAACTTAATCCATAGCTTTTGAATATTCTGAAAAATTCACTCATGGTCATTTCATCAAAAGAAGTCACACACTGTTTTTAATTAGATGTCATAGTCTAGACATTTAGCAGAATTTGTCTCATATACCTTATACTTATTCCAAGCAGGCAGGCACTTGGATTGACTAATCCATTTTCTTATAAAACTGCGGTGAAAGGGGGTTCTCAGGGGGTTTGAAGAAATAAGATCGGTTCTGTTTGAGGTACCCACACCAGGTTTGATTCACGAACCCTATACTTTCCCAGTGAATACAGAGCAAGGGGAAGTTTATAGTGGCACTATGCAATTCTGCAAACTAATAAATAATTTCTTCAGGACCAATCCGGCATAGCACAAACACGTGCTTCATATCAAGAATGGTAAGATTAATAACTCACCTAATAAATACAGGCACGATATTGAATATACCAGGAATCTTGATAGTCGAATCTGGAACCACTCGCATTCACCAATTATACAGGGAATTGGCAGTGATGATTAATTATTCCGTGTCTAATTCATGACGCGCACTGATAGGCAACAATTCGTTGAAAGATACCAACACTCGAACACATTCTTCCAGAACAAGTCAAAGGTTTTCGCGAGATTTTTTATCAACCTGGTAGGTGCGAGAGGAACAGCGAAATTCAAAAATAGTACCTGTCAACTTAATCGAGTTAGGCAACCAACCACGCATTTGGGTGTGCCAAGAGAGAAAAGAGATCGACGACCGAGATGCCCTAACAGCTGATTGACTCGACAGCTGCGACGACCTTCTGCTATGAAAAGTGCGGATTGGTGGAGAAGTAAACCATAATTATACGGTTGCTCAGGTAAATGAGAGTTCACGATGTTGTTTTGCTACAGAACTCTCACTCGGAAGAACAACATATCGTCTAAGATAGTTATAGACTCCTGGAGATTTATGATAGAACATTACCGCAAAATACTTCTCATCTTTTTTCCACTTACTGTGTTTTTCCTTCATTTGCATTCCAACTAAACTTTCGGACCATTCCATGAGGAAATCGAAATCATTAATTTGCCTTTCTGCAGGCATACATTTGATTCTTGAAGTGATCAATTTCAATTTGCATCGTATCTTAGAAATTTGACAATTTTGTAATGCGATTTTCTTGTTTTTTTTGTCCACTTATTCTTACAGCCATTCTTCATGTAAACACAATTTTCATCTCTCTATAAAACAACTAAAACCGAGTGAAACTATAACAAAATGACATCTAAGAAAATTTGTTGACATTCTATTCCTGTCATCTGGACGTTTTAGCTTTTGAGTGTATGATAAATTAACATTCATGATGTGTGCATATACATATTTTTGTCTGAAGGAGAATGCAAATTCTCAATTCCACATGTTTTTATATTTCATTTTCAAACTCTTATCGTGTGTGTTCAATAGATATAATTCAATGTTCGTCGTGGCATATAGCCAGGAAAGTAGTTGTTTTCTTTCGAAAAAACTGAAG
The DNA here is from genome assembly GCA_918026855.4 of Phaedon cochleariae. NCBI lineage: Eukaryota > Metazoa > Arthropoda > Insecta > Coleoptera > Chrysomelidae > Phaedon > Phaedon cochleariae. Next base: position 44,627,239 of record OU896709.1, on the reverse strand, counting down.
AAGAGTAGATATTCTCATCACATAGAGAATGCGAATTCTCAATGTATTGCTACATTTTGATATATTTTTCATTTTTGTATGTTCATAATTTATCTGAGAATATTCCTTCTCAACACTTCCATACCCAATCAGGAGGTTCACACTTGAACGATGGAAACTTGTGATTTTTATAGACCTCTGATCGCAGATTCGCGATAGAGTCTCAATTAGGAATTTCTTTCCACGCCCTGTATAATGAACGTCAATTTATCATACACCCAAAAGCGGAATCTGACTCATTGAAAGAGGAAACACATCGAATTCGCAGATAGATTCCATCCTTGTAACTTCTACAAGGTGATCTCTTGTTTCACCAGAAGATAATAAATAATTATACCTGATTTGAGCAAATATAATTCATATAAAGCTATTAGCTATCTCAAATTTTCATCCAGTTTTGCCGAAATTAGTACATTATCATGATCACATCGAGCATCTTTATATCTCCTTGCAGTCTTTGGAAACTGTTTGTCTGTCATTTCATCTGTGTCATAATCGACAGCTCTTCATCAAGCGAGACGGTTTATTGAATTACTGTATGGTGAAGTGAGTGGAAAACAGTTATCTCGAATTCTCATTATGGTGAACCCCAACTTTAGTTTCATTGATTTTCAGTTGACCCAGAGAGATAGAGATTCCTGTGGAAGTTACAACGATCACACTTCAAATTTGAGTATTCGACGTGTTCCTTCATCGAATGACTATTTCATCGGTTACCTATATAAACTCCTTGGATTTCGATACAGGGTGAATCGAAAAATCGAGAGTATCCAAATTCTCCATTGAATCACTAACACCCAATATGAGATTTTGCTTTCAAATTCAGTAGGAGGATATTGAATTTCAGCTATGCCTGAATCAAATTGGCTGTAGTCACTGATTCTGAAAAAATCGCCTAATGGTCGTTCTGATCATTTCAACAAACAAAAGCAGACCTTGAAAATATGAATATTCCAGATATTGCCACATGTTCGAATAGAGCTCCTTCAGTACCATATTATGGAATTTTTGTTTTCCAAAATCGGTAGACGGGTTCGAAATTAGGAGGGTGTTGCTGGTTGAAATGGCACAAAGTGTATATGTAGCAATTTAGTAATCGACTATAACTTTCACTATTGAAATCAACATTTCTTCCATGAAACCTATGATTCTTCATTGGTGTCATGATCATAGTAGTGTAGGGATAGCTTTATGATCATTGTGGTGTATGGATAGCTTTATGCTCATTTACTTCTCAGTTTTTGTACCAATTTCTTATGCCGTCGCGGAGGCACCGCAAATGGATAGCAAGAATAAAGTTTCAGTTTTGTTCCAGCAATGGCATGTTTTATTCCAACTACATATCAAAAACAGAATATGGCGCAGTCGGTTCGGCAACTTCATAAATTTTAAACCTACGTGTTTCAATTAATTGCAATAAGTCCATTTGTGAGCAAATCATCAAGTGCAAATGCCGAACGAAATAGTCAACAGGAGTGAAACCACACAATCGAGAGAAACAACGATGAATTTAGCTATCGCTCCACCGGCAGCAATGTCAGGGGAAGACAGTTTGAGTGAAAATTGGAAATTCTACAAGCACAAATACGAATTATTCATCAAGGCTACTGAATCAACAAAAGAATCTTCAGAATTTGAAGCATCGATATTGCTGTCTACAGTGGGTGATCGAGTACTTAGAGTGTATAATAATTTCAAGTTTGAATCCGGAGAGAAGAAAATGGATATCACTGAAATAATGAAACAATTCAAGGATTACTTCGAGCCACAAAGAAATACTACCTATGAGCGTCACATTTCCTTTCTCCGAGATCAGAAGGAAGGTGAATCCATAGAAAGTTATGTGACTGAACTCAGAGATCTTAGTTCCACGTGCAAATTTGGTGATCTATGTGATAGTTTAATTAAAGATCGTTTGATATTGGGGATCAAGGATATCTCCTTGAAAGACAGACTGCTGCAAACGAAATCACTAACATTATCAAAAGCTATCGATATGTGTCGCACATCAGAACGAACCAAAAGTCAACTCGAAGATATAACTACATAATCTCATTCAATGCAGAATTTAAATCTACACAGAGTGAACAGATATGGTACCAGAAATGATCATAGAAGTGATAATCAAACACGAGGTCATTCGTTCAGTTCTTTCGGCTCTTCTCAAGCATCCACATCTTAATACAGGGGATCGAGATCAGACCAAAACAACAAAGTATACAATAGTCAACGAGGAAGTTCCGGTAGTGAAAACAAAAGTTTCAAGTGCCGAAATTGTTCCACAGTGCATAGTGTAAATGAATGTCCGGCTTATGGTGCGCGGTGTGCAAAATGCAGAAAGCTGAATCACTGGGCGAAGTGCTGTAGATCTGTCTACGAAGTCAACTTAGACATGCATGCCGAGGATGACAGCGATGAAGATTTCATTATAGATTGCATTTTTGCTGTGAATAAGTATGAAAATAAAAACGAATGGAGTACTATCATAAATGTACATAATGGTACTCCAATAAAATTCAAGCTTGACAGTGGTGCACAAGTTAACGTGATATCAATAAAGTACTCACATGAGCTAGGCATTGATACAAAAATGCTATCACCAAGTCAAGCACGTATTTCAACATATACAGGGTCACCCATAGAAATATTAGGTAAATGTACATTGAAGTGCAAAATGAACGATTTCAATGATTATGTCACATTTCACGTCACAAATAATACAAATTCCCCTGCCATTTTAGTAAAAACAGCCTGTGAAAGGTTGAAATTACTCAAATTCATTGGTTCTTTAGACAAATGCTCTCTCAACTATAATGAAATGAAAAATGAATATGAAGACGTTTCTGGTAAAATGGGCACAATTAAATGTAATTAATATCACATAGAAATTGACGATTCCATCGAGCCAGTAATACATCCACCAAGCAAAGTACCTTTTGCATTGCCCAATAAATTGAAAATTCACTTAAATTCATTAGAAGAACAAAATATAATAACTTAAGTAAATCAACCTACTGACTGGGTTAGTTCACTTGTGCTAGTACAAAAGCCAAATGGCGAGTTTAGAATATGTATGGACCCACAACATTTAAATCGGGCAATGAAAAGAGAATTTTCTCCTCTTCCCACAACTGACAAAATTATCTCAAAATCAACGAATGCAAAATATTAGGATGAACCAATCACCCTATACAATGGAGACAATGATTGTCATTAATTAATTGATTAATTCGAACTTTTGTCATTCGATCTGTCGAATATACTTTTACTTACTTACGAGCTACGTGTATTCATTGCAACACCAGTTGAAATTTGGCGACGAGGATAATGGATCCTGAAATCGTTTCTAAGATTTTGGAACAGCAGAACAAAATCCTGGAGATGCTGACACGGAAAGTTACTGACACCGTGGTAGAGCCCAATTCAAATAACATGGAATTTACCATCGAGTCATTAGCCAGAAATGTGACGGAGTTCGTACTAGACCCAGAAAATAATGTAATCTGAACACCTCTGCACATGAAAGGTACACAAATTTCATTTTACCCAAGCATCCCAGAGACATGAATTTCGAAAGTAGTGTTAGAATCTTGAAGAAGATTTGTGGTACGCAAGCATCAATATTCAGCTTACGCTATAAATGTCTTCGACTCAATAAACATGAATCAGACGACTTCCTAACTTATGCTGGAAAGGTGAATAAACAGTGTGAATCTTTTCAACTACAAAAGTTGAATGAGAATTAGTTCAAGTGTCTGATGTTCATTATTGGCTTGAAATCATCAGAGTATTCAAATATTACAACTCGTCTCTTATCGCAGATTGACAAAGATGAGAGAGATGACATTCCGTTAGAAACCCTTGTGGATGAATGTCACAGGATCATCAGTCTACAGGAAGATACAGCGCTCGTTGAAGAGAAACGTCAATCTTCATCTGTACATGTAGTTCATGATAAAAAGAAACATGTGAATGAAAATCCAACCGGTAAACCTGATATGCCAAGAACACCCTGTTGGCAATGCGGAGAAATGCATTTCAGAAAGGATTGCAACTTTTCCAGTCACAAATGCAATTCTTGATGAAAAATCGGACACAAAGAAGGTTATTGCTCCTGTTTTCAGAAGTCATCATCAGAGACACCCCAAGAAAGGAAGAATTTCAAGTACAATAAGTTCCACAAAAGGCAAACAAATAGCATATTCATCAACCAAATCAATTCTTCACGAAAATACATAGATTTGATGATAAATGGTACTCAAGCAGCACTTCAGTTTGATTCCGCATCAGATATCACCATCATCGATGAAGAATTATGGAAGAAAACTGGTGAACCCGAAATAAATAAAACAACGCAGGTTGCTTTCAATGCTTCAGGCCAAACAGTGAACTTACTTGGAGAAGTCAATTGCGAAGTTTCAGTGGGTCAACAACAAAAATCAACAACTGCGAGATGTTTTGTAACCCCTATAAAGCAACTTAATCTTTTAGGAATTGACTGGATTGATATTCTCGGCCTTTGGGATATTCCAATAAATACAGTATGTAACAAAATTGATGTGACGCCACAAGTTTCAAAAACCATAACTTTAAGTACATCACAAAATACATTTCAAGATATATTCAAAGAAGGACTGGGTCACTACAATAAATCTAAAGTTAAACTGTATGTTGAACCAAATGCAAAACCAATTTTCCGTCCGAAACGACCAGTAGCGTACAATGTGAAACAATCCATAGAAGATGAGTTGATTCGGTTAGAAAACGAAGGAGCACTCACACCTGTTGATTCTGACTGGGCAGTACCTATCGTTGTCGTTCGGGAGCCCAATGGGAAAATACGCATTTGCGCTGATTACTCTACTGGCTTGAATGATGCTTCAGAGCCTCATTGTTATCCACTCCCACTACCAGAAGAGATATTCTCGATGATTTCGAATGGTATCATGTACAGTACTGTCAATTTGTCTGATGCTTACCTTCAAGTGGAAGTCGATGATGAATCCAAGAAGTTGTTGACAATAACGACGCATAAAGGACTATTCCAATTCAACCGACTGTCTTTTGGAGTGAAGACAGCTACTGGTGCGTTTCAGCAGATCATGGACACTTTATTAGCTGGTTTAGACATGGTGGCTCCCTACCTGGACGATATCATCATTTCTGGTAGGACAATTTCAGAACACAATGAAAATCTCTTCAAAGTATTACAACGTAACCAAGATTCCGGTTTTCCGCTCAAACTTGAAGAATGCAAATTTTCCATGACACAAATAAAATATTTGGGACTCATTGTAGATAGAAATGGCATCAAACCTGATCCTTCGAGGATTGAAGCAATATCAAAGATGCCACCACCTAATGATCTACCTACTCTCAGATCATTTTTGGGTGCCATCAACTACATGTTAAAAACATGAAAAACCTGAAAGGAGCATTGGATAATTTATTGAAGAAAGATGTCAAATGGAACTGGACCAGTCAATGCCAAAATTCTTTTGAGAAACTCAAAGTTGTATTGACCTCGGATCTACTACTCACACCCTATAAACCGGATCTTTCAATTATTGTAGCAGCCGATGCATCGAGCTATCGACTAGGGGCTTGCATTTTACATAAATTTCCTGATGAACATCTCAAAGCAATTTGTCATGTATCGCGTTCGCTCACTCCTGCTGAACAGAAATTCAGTCAAATAGAAAAAGAAGCTCTTGCTCTGACATATGCTGTTGACAAATGTTTCATGAGATGATTTCAGGAAGAGAATTCACATTACAAACAGATCACAAGCCACTTTTATCTATTTTTGGATCAAAGAAGGGAATTCCAATCTATACCGCGAATCGCATACAAAGATGGGCCCTTACTCTTCTGTCATACGATTTTGACATTGAGTACACATCTACAGCTTCATTTGGACATGCTGATGTATTGTCAAGACTAATAGATCGTACAGCTCATCCAGATGAAGAATTTGTTGTTGCCGCTCTACATATGGAGAATTGCATCAAACAGGTGATTGATGCAGCAACAGAAACTCTACCAGTTACCAAATATATGATTGCGAAAGAAACTCAAAAAGATCCTATTTTGCGAGAAGTAATCTCTTTTATTCTAACTGGATGGCCAACAAATAATGTAGAGAATCAAGAAATCCGTCAGTTTATCAAAAGAAAAGACTTATTGTCATTTGCAGAAGGCTGTATCCTTCTATGCAGTCGTGTAGTCATTCCAAAAAAGTTTCACCAGAAAATTTTGAAGCAGCTCCACAAAGGACATCCAGGTGAAGAGAGGATGAAATCTTTAGCTAGATCATATGTTTATTGGTCTGGGCTAGACAAAGACATTGAAGATTTTGTTCACCGTTGTGATAGTTGTCTACAAGCTTCAAAATCACAAGTGAAAACTGAACTAGCTTCCTGGCCTATACCTACCAAGCCGTGGGATCGACTTCATATTGATTTCGCTGGACCAGTAGATGGTTTCAGCTACTTCATTATTGTTGACGCTTATTCAAAGTGGCCAGAGATTTTCAGAATGGAGTTCATCACTAGTACAGCTACAATTAAGAAACTCAATAAAGTATTTTTTACGTTTGGTCTTCCAAGAACATTGGTATCTGATAATGTATACAATTTACAAGTTTCATTTTCAAGCAGTTTTGCCAGTCAAGAGGAATTGAGCATGTACGTACACCAGTCTACCATCCACAATCAAATGGTTTGGCTGGAAGATTCGTCGATACATTCAAACGCGCCTTGAAAAAGATGAAAGGAGAAGGGACTACGTAAGAAAATATTTTGACCTTTCTCCACACATATAAAACTACACCTGATAGATACGGACCAGAAGGAAAATCCCCAACACAGTTAATGTTCGGTAGAAATTCTAGAACACTTCTGGATTTACTCATTCCATGTACTGAAGAAGAGAAAACAGAAAAAAATGTTACAATGGAAAGACAATTCAATCAAAAACATGGAGCAAAGAAACGAGTTTTCGCGGTAGGAGAGAAAGTTTTTGCAAAAATCCGTAACAGGAATGGAGAGAAATGGGTACAAGGAAGCATTATCGAAAAGATTGGGAGTGTCATGTATAATGTATTTATGGTAGAAGAACATAGACTAATCAAATCTCATGCCAACCAATTGAAATTCAGAACTTGTACTCCATCTACTTCCACTCAAAACTCGAGTGATATTTCCATTAATACTTTATTGGATGCATTCAGTTTACCTCGTATTGAAACAACTGAATTAATCGATGAAGGAAGGACTCAAGATACACAGGAAAGTGATGAGGCTAACTCACACCAGAACATGCAGCAAATTACATCATGACCATGTGAATCACAACAATCCCAAATGCAGATATGCCATAATCAAAATCAGGGCCCAATTCAAGATGGTGTTCCCCAAACTTCAAGACCAAGACGAGTTCATCGGTGTCCACAAAGATTTCAGGATTATGTTCAGTTTCGACGGGGGGAGGTTTTAGGATGAACCAATCACCCTATACAATGGAGACAATGATTGTCATTAATTAATCAATTCGAACTTTTGTCATTCGATCTGTCGAATATACTTTTACTTACTTACGAGCTACGTGTATTCATTGCAACACTAGTTAACACAAAATATTTCTCGAAGTTAGATGCAAGTCAGGCATTTTGGCAAGTGAAATTGGATCATGAAAGTTCACTTTTATGCACTTTCAATTCACCATTCGGTCGATATCGGTTCCTCAGACTTCCATATGGCATCGCATCGGCATCAGAAATTTTTCACAAAATCATAAAACAAAATTTTGAAGATCTGGAAGGGGTAACTTCATACATCGACTATTTCTTAATATGGGGTGAAAACAGAGAACAACATGATGAAAAACTGATTAAGGTATTAGAAAAGGCAAGACAAATCAATTTATGTTCGAATTACAAGAAATGTGAATTCGGTGTGAACAAGATACATTTTATGGGTCACATTTTCTCAGAAAATGGGATTGAACCTGACGAACAAAAAATAGTAGCTATAAAACATTTCAAAAAGCCCGAATGTAGAAACGATTTGGAAATATTTTTAGGAATCATAACATATGTGGGTAAATTTATTCCCAATATGTCTTTTCAAACGCAACATTTGCGAGAACTTTTGAAAACTGATGTCATGTGGCACTGGGGGCGAAACCAAGAAACAAATTTCACAAATCTTAAAAGCCTGTTGACTAAAAGTCCAATTCTTCAATATTTCGATCCTAACAAACCAATTACGCTTTCAGTTGACTCATCCCAAACTGCAATGGGAGCAATACTCCTACAGAACAATTTACCGGTGTACTATTCCTCGAAACATCTAACTGAAACACAACAAAACTACGCCCAAATAGAAAAAAAAATGCTGGCTATAGTTTATGGTTGTCAAAAATTTCGTCAATATATTTATGGCCGAAAAATTACTGTCGAAACTGCCATAAACCGTTAACATCCATAATAAAAAAAAAACACTTTCTTCTTGCCCTATGAGGCTTCAACGCATGATCATTCAAATTCAACCATATGACATCGAATTGATATACAAGCCAAGTTCCAAATTAGTCATAGCCGATGCTTTCTCTAGGGCACATGATTTTAACTTCATATTAGATAGTTCGTCGCAAAATGAAGAGTTTGACACAAAAATTGAAGATCAAGTTTTGCTGTTAGAAAAACATTTTCCTATAGTAAATGAAAATTTAGAGAAAATCAAATCAGAAATAAAACAAGATCCCATGATGAATGAATTGATTAATTATAAAAAAAATGGATGGCCAAGGCGCGTGGAAAAATTTGAACCTGAAATGAAGACTTTTCATCCCTACAAGGATAAACTTTCTTATGCAAACGGTTTACTATACAAGAATAACAAGTTGGTTATTCCAAAAAAACTCAGAGATTATTTTTTATTGGAACTTCACAAAAGTCATCTAGGTAGACAAAAAACTAAAAATCGTGCGCGTACTATATTTCATTGGCCAGGAATGTCTTCTGAAATTGACAAACTGATAGCAAATTGTACATCTTGTACCATGTATTCGAAGTCTCAAAAAGAACCAATGATTATGAGGAATTTACCGAATAGGGCGTGGCAGAATGTATCTGCAGATTTTTTTGAATTGAACGGACAAATGTATCTTGTCATAGTTGATTTTTATTCAAAATATCCAGAAGTGATCACATTGAAAAAACCTGACTCGAAAAGTGTAATTCCAAAATTCAAACAAGTTTTTGCTAGATTTGGTATACCTGATATTTTACTAACTGATAATAGACCTCCTCTCAACTCAAAAGATTTCAATGATTTTGCTTCTGAATGGGAGTTCAAACACATTACTAGTATAGTCCACATTTTCCCCAATCGAACGGACATGTTGGTACTATAAAAACAATTTTCGAAAAATGTATTCATGACAGAACTGACCCTTATATAGCACTCATCAAACTGAGAAACGCTCCTTTAGATAACAATTCATATTGTCCAGCACAACTCCTCATGAATAGACAATTACAAAGTATACTTTCTGTAACTGAAGAAATGTTAAAACCAACAATCATTAGTAACAGAAACCATATCAGAAACCTGAGTGGAAAACAATCAACCCAAAAATTCTACTTTGATAAAAATACGAAATCTTTACCTGAGATACCTGTCAACACGAATGTATTGGTAAAGAATAAAGATTGCTTAAAACTCAGGGGTAAGATAATAGCAAGAAATAATTCTCCTAGAAGTTACAAAATGAAAATGTATGGAACAGGCCATGAAATAAATAGAAATAGAAGTCACATAAAAGTTGATTCGAGTGCAATCCAGAAATTACCATATCATCAAAGAAATTTCATCGAAACTGAAATACATGAAACAGAGGAGAACACTCGGGAAAATAATTATGTGAGTAGATCAGGAAGGACTGTGGAACAACCTGATCGATATCAATGTGAAAGTTGGTGAAATAATTGTCTATTGTATAATAATGCAATAATGAAAAAATATGCAAGTCACTAGTCATAATTTTATTTTTTATTATTATTATTCATAAATGATATTGTTATTATTGTCTATCTAGATACATTACATTTTGAAAACGGGAGATGTCATGATCATAGTAGTGTAGGGATAGCTTTATGATCATTGTGGTGTATGGAGCTTTATGCTCATTTACTTCTTAGTTTTTGTACCAATTTCTTATTTCGTCGCGGAGGCACCGCAAATGGATAGCAAGAATAAAGTTGCAGTTTTGTTCCAGCAATGGCATGTTTTATTCCAACTACCTATCAAAAACAGAACAATAGGTGTATTTTGAGGGGGGGGGAATGGTATCTGTAATGATGATGTTAAAAAGAAGCATGCTGAGGCCAGGAAGGTTGAAAACCCCTGATTTAAATTATGCTTCTTTGTAGACTTATTGTTGGTCTCAATTGTATAACGATAAACTACAATCGTGACGTGCACATGCGCTGTGGCAATTTTTCGAACATACACTTTTTTCTGTAATCACAATAAAAGTGCATGTTTAAAAGATTACCACAGCGAATTGGCACGCCACGATTGTATGCAACGGTGTCGTAATGACAACTCCTAGTTGTCAGTCATTTATTCAGCGCATTCCATTTGAAAATTTGAAATCGGTAGATATCAATTCGGCCCTAATGCGACTAACAAGGGTATCGGCAACTCTCCCGCGCTGAAACGTTTTCCCCACCAGGCGGCAATATTTGATTTGTCCAGTCTAGACGCAAGTGTGGCAGTCATTCCCTTCTATTCGCGGGCTTTGGTGAAAACGTTTTGACAGATTCAAACGGCTGTTAGTTTTTATTCATCTAATTAGTTTCGAGTCGAGAAGTTTGTTCTGCTCAAGGGGGCTTTATAATAGTGGTATGTATTGATGTAACTTTTTCACCTCGTTTTTCACCATGTGTTATGAAATCTGAATACTGAGTTTTCCTTCAGCATCGTTACTGAGGCCTCAATCTATGTATATTCGAAAAAAAAAACATGAAAAGCTTAGGAATTGGAAAAAAAAATTCAGTGTAGGGCAGCTCATGAAATATAACTGAAACCCTAGCATTTTAGACCAATTGAAAAGCTTTCTTTGTATCATCACCGCAGCTAAACGGATATCCGGAAATGATTTCCTTCTTTTCGAAGAAGGAGCATGAAGCTACACTAGCCATTGTTCACTGTTCGAAGGTCGAATTCATTTTATGAGTGGACAAGTACCTTGTAAGGAAGTCGTTTGAATATATTTCATTCATCCTGATTCTCTGAAAGATCTGTACAAAATAATACCATACACTCTTGAGACCGAAGTGAGTAGTTTGAACCATTGTCGATCTAGATGCGAACCTAAAAGGTGACCCAGTGCGAGGAGGTACAATATTGTCTGTTCAGTGAATCGGAATTTGTCTTCCTATCAAGTGAGGCGCTAGGGCAGAGGAATTAGAAAAAAAACTCATTTGTTTCTGCCAAAATGGACAATAATGAGATTGACATTCTCCTCTTCCATTTTTCTTCAATCTTAACCCAACCACAGACGTGATATTCGATACGAAGGCGATAAGAAGATAAATTTTTCCGCGAGATGTCGTAATCGCAAGAGCTATTTGTATTTAAAGGAGGGAGAGTGCTACTTTGGTTTCCGAGTCATTTTCAAATAATTCATTTATGAAACTTTCAAACAAAATTCATTGAACTGGGTACATTATAGAGTGGATTAGATTCAGAATGTGGCCTTCGAGCTATCTGATGAGAATATTTTTGGAATGTAGCGCTGTTAAATTCATCATAACAAGAAGAACTGTGAGAAAAACTTAATGTTTCAGCCGCAATGCTTCGTGTCAAATATCGTGAATAACCCTGTATAATAGAATATAGTTTAGGGTTTCGATGCCGTATGAGTTATTTCATTGATGACGTACCATGAAGTTACTTCTACGCTTTTCCCATGGTAGAAAAAGTACGTTTTCTCTCCCTACAATGAGGCAAGAAAATGTATACTTTTGATAAAGGCAGGCGAAAAAAATATTTTCTTACAGTTGTCAAACTTCGTCTTCATGTGTGTGAAAATTACAATTATTATATCTCTACAGGGTGGGCCACCAGTAACGCCTCGGTCTGTAGAAGGCTGACCACTTATCTTGTTAGAATTCTTCCTCTCTAGGAAGTTGCATGTCAACATAGGCTACCATTTGAAATTATTTCGAAACATACAGGATGTCCCCAAAAATCACAAAACACTGAAGTTGAACTTTTTTCAATCGAACACCCTATATATCATTTCATTTTGAGATTCTCCCTGGTGAGCTGATTTCAAGAATCCATCATACTTGGGGTCTAGCAGTTATAATTACTGAAATATAGGGTGTGAGAAATCGAGATTTTCCAAGTTCAAGAATTTTTTGTGTCTAAACCATTCATAATTGGTCAAAACGGCTCACATGTCCCTATCTCAACTTTTGATCAACTATCTACTGACATTCAATTGAAACAAATACAGGGTGGTGCAGAATTCAGAATCTTGATCACCCGGTATATGTCCCAACTAAATATCAGTAGATACTTAATCAAAAGTTGAGATATGGACATGTGAGCCCTTTTGACCAATTATGAATAGTTTCGACACAAAAAACTTTGAACTTGGAAAATCTCGATTTTTCACACCCTATATTTCAGTTATTATAACTGCTAGACCCCAATTATGATGAATCGTTGAAATCAGCTCATCAGGAAGAATCTCAAAATGAAATAATATATAGGGTGTTTGATAGAAAAAAGTTTAACTTCAGTGTTTTATGGTTTTTGGGGACACCCTTTATGTTTCGAATTAATTTTAAATGGTAGCCTATTGCCAATTGAAACAAATACAGGGTGGTGCAGAATTCAGAATCTTGATCACCCGGTATATGTCCCAACTAAATATCAGTAGATACTTAGCAAAAGTTGAGATATGGACATGTGAGCCCTTTTGACCAATTATGAATAGTTTCGACACAAAAAACTCTTGAACTTGGAAAATCTCGATTTTTCACACCCTATATTTCAGTTATTATAACTGCTAGACCCCAAGTATGATGAATCGTTGAAATCAGCTCATCAGGAAGAATCTCAAAATTAAATAATATATAGGGTGTTTGATAGAAAAAAGTTTAACTTCAGTGTTTTATGGTTTTTGGGGACACCCTTTTTGTTTCGAATTAATTTTAAATGGTAGCCTATGTTGACATGCAACTTCCTAGAGAGGAAGAATTCCAAGAAGATAAGTGGTTAGCCTTCTAGAGATCGAGGCGTTACTGGTGGCCCTCTCTGTATATTTCATGCTAGTATTGGTTATCCTATTATATTCAGTTGATTGGTTTGTGGGTGCAATTGTGTTATTTTGCAAGTTTATCTAAAAATTGTTGGTACACTTTTGCACTCCAGGAGGTGGAGGTGTGAAATAATCTAGACACACGGTTTCCTCAATCTCCAATGTTGTGAATTTGAGCATCAAATTCTGAGGCATCAATGAGTTAATGCGATCTTTATTGGATAGCGGAATGACATATTTTCTTGAATGAAATAATATTTGGAACTGCAAGCACAGATATTTGAAAAATGGTGATTTTCGAAGTAAGCGAACATTATGCTGTATGTTTCCAACATTTCAAGGAAACTGTTCCTTGTCAATGAAGAATGGAGAACGCTTCTTGAAGGAGGGTACTGTTCCATTTTCGCTCAAGGTAGGTTTATGAATAGAATGACATATTATATAACTTCAAGTTTTTTTTTAAATACCCATATATTGGAACTTTACGAGCTTTTTGAGCAACCATCTTACTATCCTTATCAGAAGTTTCGGAATTGGAAAGTCGTTCAAATTCCTTTGACAGAATATTCATGAGTACACCTATTTTCATGAGTTCCATAAACAATGAAGATAGCGAGATCGAAGGGCGTCGATAAGGGGGAAAGGTTAAAGGGGTAAATACCCCACCCCCAGAATGATATTTTGTCAGATATACAGGGTGATCCACGGAGGATGGCCTATTAGAAGTATCTGGTGAACAAAATGACAGAACATCTTGGAAACTGGGATACTCTGAAGATTGAACATTCTCTATCAGTCTGAATTATTTTCATCGATACAGTGTTGCCACTTTTATCAGAAACAACTAGCAACTAGCAACCAATATTTTATTGCATATTCCGATTCTTCCTAACGAGCTGATTGCATCAATGTTTCACACTTGGGGTCTAGCAAAAATGATTACAGAGATATATAGTGTTCAAAATCGAGATTTTTCAACTTTAGGATTTTTTTTGTGTCGAAACTATTCATTATCGATCAAAATGGCTTCCATGTCCCTATCTCAACTTCCGATTCACTATCTACTGGAATTTAATTGGAAAGAATACAAGGTGCTTCAAGGTTTTGAATTCTGATCACCCTGTATCTAATCCAAATTAATGTCAGTAGATAGTCAATCGAGAGTTGAGATAGGGGTATGTAAGCCGTTTTGATCGATAATAAATAGTTTCGACACAAAAAATTCCTAAAATTGAAAAATCTAGATTTTGAACACCCTATATCTCTGTATTCATTCCTGTTGGACCCAAAGTGTGATACATCGATGAAATCAGCTCTTCAGGAAGAATCTTAAAATGTTATAAAATACAGGGTGCTTCATTCAAAATAACGAAGTTGCTAGTTGTTTTTGATAGAAGTGGCAACACTGTATCGATGAAAATATTTTAGACGGATAGAAAATGTGCAATCATGAGAGCATCCCAATTTTCAGAATGTTCTGTTCTTTCGTTCTTCAGATACTTCTAATAGGCCATCCACCGTGGACCACCCTGTATATAGACGAATATGCCTGTTTTGATTCGTGATTCGTTTCCTTGAAGAAGTTTTGTTTCGTTTCTTATTCCTGTATACAATGTGACACAGTTGAGCTCTTTCATTTCAGTCATTCTCAAACGAAGATATTTCATATTTTGTACAGACGTAGACCTTCATGGGCCGCACTTCTTGCGCTACGCAGAAACCCGCGTAAATGAAAAATTCTCAAAATTTTGCTTCGCGTTAAATATACCGGAAAAAGTCATCTGAAAAAGTTGATAAGAAACCGATTCTCAACCCACACACCGCATAACAACGTAAAATTGAAATTTTTATATTTTTGTTAGTTCCATATTTTCCCGATTTTCGAATAATGGTAATAAAAAGCTACAGAAACAATAATATGGTCTGAATCAATGGAATGATTCGAAGGAAGAAACAAATTCTCGAAGTCATTTCCACAAATTCCAATGGTGTTGTCACACAATCAGAAGGTACATGTTTCGGTCTCATGAAAGACCATCTTCGACCTAATTAAAAATTCTACAATACAAACAGATTGATGAGAAATGAGCACATTATTTGTTTTTGACATTCTTGGAGTTAAAAAACTCTGATGCTTCAAGCTGTGGAATTGTTGTCAAAATGCCCATAGTCGAAAAATCGAGTTTAAGTTATCAAACGGGTTTTTGATGAAAAAAAGGCCCCGTGCCCTGAAAGCGCATACCGTTCATTTCATTGAAATTCCATTTATTGAACAACTGATTGGACAACGCCATGAATTAACGGGTTTTTTCAAGATTGGTTTTCCGTGTACTTATGGAAGCACTATTGAAAAGTAGAATTACAATGAATATGATGGAACAAACAGCCTGCACGTGTTCATTAAATTCCGATATTGATCAAAGGCATGTAATAGCTGATTCAACTCTGGATTTTGATGGTTCTCAGTTCAACTACCTGGATTTGAACTCTCTATCCAGTGGTATATTCATAGGTAATTGTTTCCAGGTTTGCTCAACTCTCCCATACATTTATCTCACCCGGCTGCATATAATTCGTCAGAACGTATTCTATCCGATCAAAATGGTCATTCGACAGAACTGTATTTGAACAAAGCAGTAATTCATCGAAATGAGAAATATGATGATGTATTCTATCATGTTGTAAAATGAAGCAACATACTTGATGGGACCGTGAAACATCATACCGTACTTCAAACCTATGGTAATTCATCATAACCGTATTTCATCAGAATGGTATGTTATTAGAATCGTATTCGGACAGTACGGTAATTCAACAAAACGATATTATATAGTGGAGGAAATTCGTCACTACCGTATTCCGTCGCTTCGATGATCTGTTAGAATCTATTTTGTGATTCGTCGAAATATTATTTTGTCAGAAGTGTATTCCATCGCTAACGTGAAACATCATAACCATATGCTGACAGAACTGTAAATTATCTATAACCACTCTTTTGATGTTTTGGAAAAAAAAAGATTCTTATCTGTTATAGGCACGGCAGCTCGTTTGTTTGGGAGCAGGTCATGAGTTAGTTCTTTTTATTGTTTACTAGTGGGGTTATCCTTTCGTCAGGCGTCACTCAGTTTTCACAGCGAATTACTGAGAAAAAAAATCGAAGATATAAGTATAAGCCAAAATAACTGTTAACAGATTAAATCACCTTGACATGCCAACAATAGTTATTCAGAATGAAGGTGAATAATGTTCTATTATTCTAACTCAGTACAAAAGAAATCTTCATATAGGCCTATACTTTGGGTTCACAGAGTCTCTAACAGACCCAATAATTCTATTAAATGTAAAATCCGATCTTAGACTGCTTTGTTAATCGACAAGTGTTTAAATTTCTCTCGACATCAGACAGTGAAGAATATGTATATCAAATGTCCTCAGACAGTGGAAAAAATATATGTTAAATGTTCTCAAGACAGGGAAAAAAATATTAATATAGAAAATTCCGACCTTAACTGCAAGTTCTTGATTTTTTACCATGAGATTCCAAGTGTGGTCCACTAGATTTCACTACCTGGATGGAACAAAGACACTCCTTCCTCAGTCGGCGGTAGGGGTTAGGTGTGCTAGGAAAACTGGATCCCCACACAGCAGACAGGAGTCACAAGCACCTGGAGACCTGGGCACTTGGTTTATCCCCGGGCAACTGGATGCTGCTCTGCAACTCTGGCTGACGGGTCCACAGGCTGCCACCAGGGCAAGCTTTTTCTACCATCCAAGCTGGACCAAGACGTGTTACTATCTCACTAGGATCTGGGAGTTCAGGTTCCAAAGTAACAAAATCCTAGGAATGAAGGATCATCGACAATACGGGGAGTCTGGACTCCCCTGGACTTCCTGTCAGAAGTCAGGATCACTGGCTATCTGAACCAGAAGGGCTGCTAGGGACTTGCACTGTTGACAGCGAGGATTCTACCAGAACTTCCAGGCTGTCGGGTCCTATAGATGTCCAGAGACATACACAAAAAATCACCAGGGTCTTGCTTTCACCTTCAAGTGTATTGGTGACTCAGGCTCCAAAGCACGAAGATCCCTCAGGTGCCTCAACCATCGAAAAAAGTATCCAAGTGATGTCCAAACAGTGAAGTCCAGAAAACAGTTCAAGATTTCTAAATACCCATAGTTGATGAGATTCGATATTTAGTGATCCATCCAGTTAACAGTGTCGATTGATAAAATTCAAGTCCAGAAACATGCCATGTGGTCAAAAGATGATGGAGTTCAAATCATCCACTCTTATTCTGTACTCCGTACTCCCCTGTATAAGGCCGTGAATTCTGAAATGTACATACCCTATCGAAAATCATTCACACAAAAAAAGATTTAATATTTCTCATCTTCCTAACACAAAAGTAGGTGTCCACCACCTGACCTGATCGCACGAGAGCCAAAATCAAAAAGAGTCTCATTTTGCTTCAACACATAAAACCTTTTCGCAAGAGGAGGAATCACCAAGAAGGATGATGAAACGGAAATTGCTCAAACAACAAGTTTTTGTCAATCAGAGCACTTGTGATCTATTTCAAAAAAATATTGCAAACCAAATTTCGTCTCTGCGCAGTGTCAATCTTACCACCCAAATAATATGATTCAAATCAGATTCAGGGATGCAACTTGAAAGAAATATTGAATATCGATCATGACATCGATAGTCGATACGATAGTCGATACATTAGTCGATACATTAGTCGATCCACCAGTCGATACAAAATTGGGAATATCCCTGCACCATTACAGGCCACTGCCACCAAACGCGACAAACAGTCTTCTACTGACAAGAGACTATGATGTAAACAACAATATTCATGGGCATCTGACAAATGTGTGAGGTTGGATAAGAAGTGGACTGAAATAACCTAGTAGTCATCCAGTCATGGACATTGAAAATTAAAACATTTAACAAGATGGAATTATGTAAAGTACCTCTAAACCTAGAAAAGAAATCATTGAGTTACGCACTGCATCTCTGCAAAGCTGCTCCCCATTACCTATCATAACCGTATTCTATCAGAACGGTTATGCAACAGCAGTGTATTTTGTAGCAACTTTATTTCATCAGTATCGTGAATCATCGATACACATATTCACTCATAACCGTTTCCCATCATAACTGTATTCCATCATAACCGTATTCCATCATTACCATATTCCATCAGAACCATATTGTATCAGCACCGTATTTTGTCAGAATGGTGATCCATCAAAACCGTATCTCGTAGGTACAGTGCTTCATCGCAAGCAAAGTTTCGACGTTAGTAGTATATCTAAGGTAGAGGTAGGCCCTGTCACTCCAGTTCTGAAGCTCTTGCAGACAATAGGGGGGTCAAGTTGTGGTTTGTGCAGACTTTTCCAGGTGCACAAGTGTCGACAATAACCAAAAGGTGTTGTCACCGTAGATTCACCTAGTCACATATACTTTCACCTGTTTCACCTGTGTCACCGAATTTATTCGCGATTCACCTTGTCTAGTTGAGTTTTGTGCAGACTTTTCCAGGTGCACAAGTGTCGACAATGACCAGAAGGTGTTCTCGCCGAAGATTCACCATGTCACCTGTGTTCCAAACCTGTCCCACCTGGGTCACCTACCCAATTACGATTCACCTATTACATCTACTTCAATTAAATTAACCTGATCTCGCCTGTGTTTTCCCTGCCGCACCTGTGACATCAACCTAACAATGATTTTGTCACATGAGCTACTTCGGAATCGGGTGACGTCAGAGCGTATTATGAGGAATTTTTTTAAAAAATATTCTTAGTCGCCGTGATATTTCAATCCCGGTCCACTGGTTCATGGAGCAAGCCACCCAAAACCAGGCTACGGAACCTTGTTGATAAAATACATTCTGATATTGATCAGGAATTTTGACTTTTTATTGTGCATGATGAATAATTGATATCCATCGTACAGGTCGTGTGAAGAAATTCTAAATTAAGAGAACCCATTCACAATTCAGTGATAAGAGGTCTGTCAAAACAAATTTCCATCATTCAAGTTCGAACCCCTTGATTGGGTATGAAATTATTGAAAAGGAATATTCCCTCATATATTCCATAAACATTGAAAAAAATGAGTAGGTACATAGTTATGAAGAAATACATTGAGAATTCACATTCAATGTCTGCGGATTATTCAACAGGAAACAACTTCTAACCTGTCATTTTGCCTCCTCAAACATTGCATCAGAATAGTTGAACACCAAATATAAGGATATGAAAATGGAAACCTTCTGAAATTGAGAATAATTGACATTCTCTTTCTAGTGATGATTGCAGCAAAGCGAAGGTAAACTTATTACAGTTTGTCTGGGATTTCGGAAATGTATATTTCCATCTTCAGGGCTACTACAATCGATTTTTTATGTGTACAATGACATCAATATCATAAAATGTTCAAATGGTACTCACACTTTTTGAGGATGATCACTATGATGTTGAGAATCTAATTGCATTAACATAAAACATCTGAGTGGAATATCCTCTTACCTTCAAGCACTGGATATACAACCACACTTGAATTCAGATGACACCCTGTCTTTTTAGCTACAAGAAAATCATTCAGTTATGAGCATGGTTAGCTAAGAGGCTACTTATCACCTCATGCTAAAATTCTCGCTGATTCATAGTCCATACGATGATTCATTTCATTGACATGTTCTGCAAGATCACAGCGAGAATTTTAGAAATTTAAAATAATCTTACTCAAAGATTCTTCCTAGAAATGGCATTCATCTCATAAAACCCTAATTGCAATAATAAAAGAACTGATATTCGAAAGATATCTTTCCTCTTCTTTACTTTGTCCTGTGATCAACCACACTGTCGAGGTGCAGTCGGGGGACGTAGGTGTAGTAACAGAGATATCTGTACTCCTGCGTCGTTGCCCGAAAAGCACGTTTCTGTTTAGTGCTAGTAGGTGGCACTGTACCAAACATCCGTATTCCGCACTGTTGAAGACTACATGTTGGTCTTCAAATAGTGACCGGTCCGTGAGTGGATTGTCGATTGGCCTAGTGCAACTGATGAAGCTTGGCGAGCTGAAACAGACTGTCTTGCACCAATTGACATTCCACTCACGGAACGGATTCAACCTACGATCTTTCACTTCATACTCTAGCTCTGTGTTCATACACAATATCTCTCCTCCTCTTATACAACTCGAACGTCACAAAAATAACATATATACGATGAAGGAAGCCCCAATATTCGGATTTTCGTTTAACACGTTCGCGGACAGTGGGTGCTGAAGTTGGACTGTCCGTGGGTCACTACCATAACTTTTGAACCAAATTTCGGATTTCAACGGGGATTGGATTCTCAGAAATGTTGTCACATTTTCCTAAGATTAGTTTATTGAAAAAATGAGGCTGCTATTGCAGTCATGTCCCTTCATATCATTTCACTTGATCTATAGGGACATGGCTGCTATTGCAGTTCATACATTTTATAAGTATAAAAAACGACAGATGATAGAAAGAATCATTTGTGAAAATTTTCAAAACATTGGACACATAAAGCTGGTTTGTTTTCACATGTTTTGCACCTCCAGCAGGTTTGTACTCTTTTGTGATCCTTAGCGCATTGCCTACAGCGCATAAAATAACTTTTTCGACGATAATTTTCAGGAAGAGGTATTTTCTCCATGAAATGTGAATCATTTTCATTTGCATTTGGTGTTGCCCTTTCTCGACGGTGATGATGTAGTTTCAACGATTTCACAAAATGTCTTCCATCTGTGATAGTCTCAGGAACTCGCAAAAGTTGTCTTATCAATTGTTCACGGAACTTTAGAAAACCAATTGCTGAACGATTCTTCCCCTTATAAATAATATAAGCGTTCATAACAGTTATATCTAATAAGTGAAACATCACTTTTTTGTACCATCTGATGGACTTCCTTGGACAAGAATAATACGAGACCATCTGATCACACCGATCCACTCCGGACATATGGGTGTTATACATTGATATCTCTCTTGGTTTAGTTCTGACTCGACCAAAACGATTGGGAACGTCTATCAGTTCCGGTTGATACTTTGTAGTGATACACAGTACGTCCCTCTTATCTTTCCATTTGGACACATACACTTTCCCTTTACGCATCCATATATGTTGAGATTTCTTCAATTTTGCAGATGTAACTGATTTTGGATTATCCTTCCTATTCGATCTCAACGTACCTGTCGTGTGAGTCTTGTGTTCTAATAACTTATTCGATAGATGAACACTGTTATAATAATTGTCCATGACAAGATGGTGCCCCTTATTCAAATAGGGTTCCATGAGACGAAAAACGAGTGAATCAATTTTAGATATGTCTGTATTGTCTGTCGGTTGTTTACCCTTATAGATCTCGATGTTGAACACATACCCATCTGGATCACATAGCTCAAAAAATTTAATGCCATATTTAGCCTTCTTTCCCTTTATGTATTGTCGAAAACTCAAACGTCCACGAAACAATAATAGGGATTCATCTAGGGATAAATGTTCATTAGGCTGTACTGCATGTTGAAAATTCTTCAGTAATATATCCAGAAGTGGAAGAACTTTCCGCAGCTTATCGTCCGACTGAGTATCATCAGAACAGTTGAAACTTCTGAGGATTTGCTCATAACGTCTTCCAGACATGTTGTATGAGAAAAGAGGGTGGTAGTATAGAGGATCTGCAGAAAACACTTTCCGTATAGTAGGAAAACCTATTTGGGCTCGCAATAAAGTCAGGCCAATGAACTTTTCGAGTTCATATTCATCCATTTCTTTGAATGAAGCAGATCTGGAATTTTTGCGATGTGGTCTCGATTGCATACATAAATTCCTGCCGTATCGATTTGTTGATGCTAAAATCAAGTTAGTGACTTGATCTGTCCACAGTTTCTTGAATGTTTCAATGGGAGACCCATCCTCAGTGAAATAATTCTTATTGATTCCTGCAGAATTAGGATCAAATTCGAAATCAGTTATGTCAGCTAACGTTCTGGTCCATTCTTCTGGTTCTGAATTTGCTTGACTTGCATTTACAACGTTCATATCGTCTTCAGTTTCAGAAAGATCAGCAGAGCTTTCACTGGTTTCATCCTCCATTACAAATGTTGGGTCATCTCCATATTCTCCATCATCACTGAAGGGGTCATGTTCAGACTCATTTGATGAGGTTGGGATTGTATCAGAGCCGACTTCATCATAAAGCTGCTGAAGTCTGGCAATCTCTTTATCATCCATGTCTCAGATGCTATTATTACCTGAAAAATTATGAAATATTTGCTTACAAATGATAAAACGGCGATTATATGTCTACTCACGTTAGAACTCCAATGGATCACACTCCTAAACACTGACCAATTCATACAGCACAGTGAAACGGCATGTGTATTAGTCCACCGTTGAAGACCGACTGCACGTGCAGACACGACGCAGCTGACGTAATGTTTATATCATCTGACACTTGTGACCAATCATATCGTTTGGAGATCACGAAGAACAGTGCCCAACAAAATAATGGTACATGCTGGGACACTGAATATCAAGAATCATTGTGATGAATGTGAGAATCGTCTGTTATCGCAGTCGTGCTCTCAGTATTGGAATACTTTATGTCTGCTATTGCAGTCGTGGCCCACTGGAAGTACTACCAAATGACTGCAATTGCAGTTCTGTCCGCGAACGTGTTAATCGTCCTGTAAATTCATATACTCACAGAAGGAAGATAGAGCATAATCTAGAAATGAAAGGTTGTGGAGTCGGAGTAGAGGAAACGATAATTCGCTGTAACCTAAAGCACACACGATGTTCCACGAACATAATGGGATTTTCATTCAAACGTCAAAGAAGGACGAGGCTCACGCATTGATAACATATTGCGAAGTGACGCTTCCTTCATTTTCCTACGATACCATGATACCTTGCACAAAACAATGCGCGAAGTGAAACAGTGCGCGATGTACCTACTTCGCGCATTGGAAAGTAAAATATATGAGATATTTATATTTCAACTTTGTGGTCCTCAATCGAGCGAACATACACGGAATCATTCATTTCTGAATGTTCGACAATACCTTTGTTTCATCTCTTGGACAGCACAAACGGAAATTCCTATCATGTTCGTGAAACATCGTGCGTACCTAGGTAGGATAGGGGGAGGCTTTTTGAGCCAGTTCAGCACTATTTTTATATCAAGCTAAGCATATTTATATCTCATCTTTCGACTTTTGTAAAAAAAATTCTGTTTGCAACTCGAATATCAATATAACCATCTTCGAGCTTCTGTCTGATGAAATGATGTCGAATATCGATGTGCTTCGTTCTTGCACGATAACCATCACTGGTGGCTAGATGTATTGCACACCTATTGTCGCAATATATCTGAACTTGCTGCTCGTATGTGTTTGGCCAGAACTCTTCTTCTAGCTGTTTCAACCAAATAGCTTCTTGGGTAGCTGCAGACAATGCCATATATTCTGCTTCGGTGGTGAATAATGCTAGAGTATGTTGTCTTTTGCAATTCCAAGGAATTGGTCCCCCTTGCTGAAGGAATACATATCCAGTACATGATGGCCTATCACTTTTTTTTATCGCTTGGAGCGCACGAAAGGGAATCCCTATAATGTTCAAAGAACATCGTGCGTTCCTAGGGAGGATAGGGACAGGAGGTAGGTATTGGAATTTTAATTTGAACTTTTGGAGATAATATGTTGTTGGGAATACTTCCACAGGCAATGAATTCCAGAGCCTAGCCGTTCTATGGATGAAGGAGTACCTTTGAGATTGTTTCGTTACCTCTCATCTATTTCGTAGTTATAGATTAAGTTTATATAATGTATATTCTGGTAATCTCTTTCTCTGAGCGTTTATCAATTAAATAGTTCACTTATTTTTAATTTCCCGCGTTCAATGCTGTGATTCTCAATTCCATATCGACAGTTGTACGAAGGAAAAAAGGAAGAAGACCAGCCAAGGACGATCGGTACCTACAATTAGCATTAGCATTCTCATTCGTGTCGCCATACGGTACACATCTCGTTAATAAAAGGTACTCTCACTCTCTCTCTTTCGCTCATGAGCCGCGACGCATAGTACGTACTCTCTCGTGTAAGTGCACCGGTCGTTTGCATAACGGCATCGTGTATCAGTGCATCTTGTAGCAGTTCCCGGACTATACCGTCGAACTTCAGTGACCATAACTTGGTAAGAAAATCACAGCTCGATGAATTTCAATATTAAACTCTTCTCTCAACAACGCCTCGTATAACGAACAAATGCAACTTAGTCGAGCAATAATTATACTATCAAGTCATTTCATACAGTCCACTATTCAACATTTTGGTCCTTCGAGCCGGATGCATTCTGAATCATAATAGTTATTGTTCGAATTATATGCATTTGCGAAAACGAGATTACCAGGAATAAACATTTTCGTATCCAAATATTCATCATCATTCAAATACATAGGTATTAGTCGTTTTTTGGCGACCCATTTTTTGCTCCCGAGACCAGTTGATTTATCTTCAAATTCGAGGTGCTCAGATAAAAACTCGTTTAATTAGTTAATTTAAAGTGAGTTAAATTCGAGTTAAATTGTCAGTTACTTTACAATGAGTTAAATTGTATATGTAGATAAAACCACTCAATTGTTTTTTCATTCTCTCCTCGACAGTATCGAACATACCCACCATAAAGTTTATTTATAAATAAATGAAATAATTAGCGGATCATTGATATCTAGATACCGGGTTTAAAATACTTAATATACTCTGAATATTCTTCCTCTCTTTATTTATATAAAAATGGCAGCTGCAAAAATAAAGCAGTTTGTAACATTACGTTCCACCCCAATAGAACGAATGGAAAACTTGAAAATTATAGCTGAAAGTGCTAGAGATAATAAGAACTTTTTGACAAAATTCAATGCTAGATTTTCACAGATTAATGTTATATTTTCTGAATTTGAAAGAAATCACAATTCATTACTTGCCTTAGTTGCTAACATTGAGGAATATGATATCGAAACTGAGAACGCAGTTCGTAAAAATTTCGATGATACTTATTATGATATACTAGCGATTCATTCAGAATTATTCAAAGATGACAATGCAAATACTAACTCATCCTTCCCAAAACATAATGTGAAGTTGCCGAAAATTGAACTACCGAAATTTGATGGTGATCCCAAAACATGGAAAACTTTCATTGATATGTTTACCTCTTTAGTGCATGATAATTCAAATCTGAGTAAAATTGAAAAATTCAACTATCTCATTTCTTCTCTTAGCGGACCACCTCTGTCTTTAGTCAAATGCAATCCTCTGAGCGATGATAATTATTATATCGCATTTGATGCCCTTATGGCGAGATACGATAATAAAAGATTATTAGCAACTACACATTATTTGGAATTAGAGAATATGACCAAACTTTCTGAAAATAATGTCACTCCTCAAAGTCTAAGACGTCTAATAGATGTTTTCGAGGAAAATTTGGCCGCCTTAACAAATATGGGTTTTCCAGTAGAACATTGGGATTTCTTGTTATTCAATATGTTGCTTAAACGATTGGACTCGAATACAGTTTCGAGGTTCGAAATAGAACATGGCTCTAATGAAATACCCTCATTTGAATCTCTAAAAAAATTCGTATTGACTCAATGTGATGCATTAGATAGAACATATGACATAACTCATTCAAGAAAACCTCAAAGAATAGAAGTTTCGAAAAATAGGTTCGGTTCTCAGAAGTCTCCACTATATACTCAATCACGCCCAAGTTCCTCATTTTTCACGCAAACCAAAGCCTCTTCTAATTGCCCCCTATGCAAACAAGATCATGTAATTTACCGATGTTCGAAATTTCTAACCTCAACTCCAGAAGAACGATATAATGTAGTAAAAATAAATAAATGGTGCTCCAATTGTTTAGGTTCTAGACACTCATTCAGAGACTGCTCATCTCAAACACAATGCCTAAAGTGTGGACAAAGACATCACACACTACTACATTTTGAAAAGGTCCCTTTGCCCCTCTCCTCAGCTTCTCATCATGAAAATACTTCTAACTCTAGCCCAGTGCCTCAAACTTCAACCGCTCTCACCAATTTCGTTCCTACTATAGACTCTTCAGTTGTGTTGCTCTCTACAGCCCTCGTAGAGGTGTTGGATTCTTGTGGAACGTTCCAAACTCTCAGAGTTCTTCTTGATTCTGGAAGTCAGGCGAACTTTATCACTGAAAAATGTTGTCACCGATTAGGTTTACCAAAAACAAATATCTCTTTATCAATTCAAGGCTTAGGCCACATGAACTCCAAAGCCTCAAAGGGAGTGTCTTTCACTCTCCGTCCTCGTAATCTTGTGCAACCCACATTTACAGTAGATGCTGTAATCATACCACAAATATGTGATAATATGCCCAAAATAAATATTTCTAATCCATCATGGTCTCATATATCTGATCTGCCCTTAGCAGATCCAGAATTTAATATTCCAAACCCTATTGATATCCTGCTAGGCGCTGACATTTTTCCACTGATTCTTGAAACTGGCCGTGAAATTGGCAAACCAGATGAACCTGTTGCACTGAAAACAGTTTTTGGATGGATTCTCATGGGTACAGTGAGTTGCCATAAAATGACAGTTCCTCTCAATTCATTTTTTTGCACTTGCGATGCTTCTTTGGAAAGCTCTCTTAAACGTTTTTGGGAGATAGAAGAAATTCCGCGACAAATGTATGTTAGTCCAGAAGATGAATTATGCGAAAAATTGTACTCTCAACACGTAACTCGCACGTCGTCTGGCCGTTTCTCGGTGGCTTTACCTTTCAAAATATCTCAGCCTGTTTTTCCTGACTCAAAGAGCATTGCTCAACGACGTTTCGTATCACTTGAAAGACGTTTACTTAAAGATCATTCACTTTATCAACAATATTCGGAATTCATGAAAGATTATTTAGATAGTGGCCACATGACTCTTGTTCAGCCCAATCTCGACCCAGACTTGTCATACTATATTCCCCACCATAGTGTTGTGAACATGAATAGCTCTACAACAAAACTCAGAGTGGTATTTGATGCTTCATGCAAGGCCTCAAATGGAAATTCACTCAATGATACACTTCTTGTTGGACCCAAACTCCAACGAGACCTCTTCAATATACTTTTGAATTTTCGTCTCCATGCTATTGCCTTGACAGCGGACATTCGTCAGATGTACCGTCAAATTCTCGTTAACGAATCACATAGAAAATATCAGAAAATATTATGGAGATTCTCTCCAAAAGAACCCGTGCAAGAGTACATTTTGAATACGGTCACATATGGTGTTTCCTCTGCTCCCTATCTTGCCATAAAAACTTTACTTCAACTGGCCGATGAGGATGGTGTCGGATATCCTCAGGCATCCGAAGTTCTCCGATCTTCGACTTATGTCGATGACATCGTTGTCAGCGTTGATACAGTCGAAACAGCCCAACTTCTGAAATCTCAACTCATTTCACTCCTAGGCTCTGGAGGTTTTAAGCTACACAAATGGGTCACAAACGCTCCTTCATTATTAGAGATAGAAAATACTCCCCCTTCCCTTTTGAACCTTGATTTCGATACTCGCTCCACCACAAAGATTCTAGGTCTTCAATGGAACTCTGAAAGAGACACTTTCTCTTTTCAGGTCAATTATCTCAACTCCACCTGTACAAAGAGGGCGATTCTATCGGATATTGCCAGAGTCTTCGACCCCCTTGGGTTCCTTGCTCCTCTCACGTTATTTGCTAAACGACTGATTCAATATCTTTGGACCCTCAATCTCGGTTGGGATGATAACCCCCCAGAAGATGTTGTAACCACTTGGTTACAATATAAGTCGGAACTCCCCAATATAACTCAGATTAATATTAGCAGGCATTTACTTTTCACCTCCACTATGTCATGTGAATTGCACGGTTTCTCAGATGCCTCCGAAAAGGGCTATGCTGCTGTGGTTTATATCAGAGCACAATCTGAAACTATCAATACCATTCTCGTTTGTGCAAAGTCAAAAGTTTCTCCCCTAAAAGTCCTCTCAATACCTCGCCTCGAACTCTGTGCTGCTCATCTCCTTTCCGATTTATTATATTCCGTTTTACAAATTTTCGATGGCAAAATTAATTTTCGTGATGTTGTCGCTTGGACTGATTCCTCGGTGACTCTTTATTGGATTCAATCGCAACCACATAAACATCATGTTTTCGTGGGTAATCGAATTAGTAAAATTCAGGAAAAATTTTCTGCCAATATTTGGCATTATGTTCCTTCCGCTGACAATCCCGCCGATTGTGCATCTCGAGGAATGTTTCCCTCTCAATTTATCAACTATTCCTTATGGTGGGCGGGGCCATATTGGCTCAAAAGGCCTCCGTCTGAATGGCCAGCCCCATTACAAATTTCCTCAGACGTTAAATTTCTCGCAGAAGAGAAGCCTGTGGTTCTCACCACAATGATTTCGAAGCATTTCATCGACTCACTCATTAACACTCACTCAACCCTGCCTAAAATTCAACGCATTATGTCGTATGTTCAACGGTTTATTCACAACCTCAAAAACCCAGCTTCTCGAAAATCCATACATCTAACACATTCCGATCTTGATAAGGCACTGCTCACTCTTATATATCATATTCAGCAGAATGTATTTTCGGAGGATATATCACGTCTTAGAAATAATAATGCCTTACCCAAACCACTTCGAAAACTCAACCCCTTTCTTGATCCTCATGGAATACTAAGAGTAGGAGGCAGGTTATCCTATTCTAAGTACAGTTACGATAAAAGGTTCCCTATTCTACTCCCCAGTCAGCACAGACTCACCACCCTAATCATCGAAACTTTCCATAAGCAATATTTGCACCCCGGAGTACAGACTCTCCATTTCCTGCTTTGTAATAGATTTTGGATTCTTTCAGCGAAAAAGGTTATTCGTAAAGTAATATCAAAATGTCATAATTGTTGGAGACTCAATCCAAAATCTCTTCAACCCTCAATGGGTAATCTTCCCCTGCGTAGAATTTCACAAATAAAGCCATTTTCATGTGTTGGAGTGGATTTTTGTGGACCATATTCAATAACTATGTCAAAAACTAGAGGTGCAAAAACCTTGAAGGCATATATATGCGTTTTTGTTTGTTTCGCTACCAAAGCTCTCCATCTCGAGTTAGTCTCAGATCTTTCCTCTGAGGCCTTCCTAGCAGCCTTGAGACGATTTATTTCCAGACGAGGTCGCTGTAGCTATATCTATAGCGATTGTGGCACGAATTTTGTAGGAGCTTCCAAACAAATTTCAAAAATGATGGAAAGTGCCACCCATCAAGAATCTCTTTCTTGGCATTTCAACCCTCCTTCCAGTCCTCATTTTGGAGGGCTCTGGGAGGCGGGGGTGAAATCAGTGAAAACCCATATTTCGCGAGTGATTGGGGATCAAATCCTCACCTACGAGGAGTTGAATACTCTACTCATACAAATTGAGGCAATGCTCAATTCACGGCCCCTCTACACGGTGAGCACTGATCCGAATGATTTATCGGTATTAACCCCAGGTCATTTTTTAACCCTTGAACCAATAACGTCTCTTCCGGATGATAATCTACAGCATTTGAAGATGAATCAATTGACTCGGTGGCAGTTACTACAAAGACTCCATCAAGATTTTTGGAGTCGTTGGTCAAGGGAATACCTACATACCCTTCACCAACGCAGTAAATGGCACAATTCATCTGAATCCGTCCCTCCAGGCACACTAGTCCTCATAAAAGCAGATAATTTGCCACCTCTACGTTGGCAAATCGGGCGTATTTTAGAGACTCACCCGGGCGTCGACGGCGTCAGTCGGGTAGCCACAGTTCATACCAATCATGGTAATTTCAAGCGTCCTTTGGTAAAGCTTTGCCCCTTACCAATGGACTCTTTAGATGATCAATAAAATGCTTCACATTTTAGGTGGGCGGTATGTTTCGTTACCTCTCATCTATTTCGTAGTTATAGATTAAGTTTATATAATGTATATTCTGGTAATCTCTTTCTCTGAGCGTTTATCAATTAAATAGTTCACTTATTTTTAATTTCCCGCGTTCAATGCTGTGATTCTCAATTCCATATCGACAGTTGTACGAAGGAAAAAAGGAAGAAGACCAGCCAAGGACGATCGGTACCTACAATTAGCATTAGCATTCTCATTCGTGTCGCCATACGGTACACATCTCGTTAATAAAAGGTACTCTCACTCTCTCTCTTTCGCTCATGAGCCGCGACGCATAGTACGTACTCTCTCGTGTAAGTGCACCGGTCGTTTGCATAACGGCATCGTGTATCAGTGCATCTTGTAGCAGTTCCCGGACTATACCGTCGAACTTCAGTGACCATAACTTGGTAAGAAAATCACAGCTCGATGAATTTCAATATTAAACTCTTCTCTCAACAACGCCTCGTATAACGAACAAATGCAACTTAGTCGAGCAATAATTATACTATCAAGTCATTTCATACAGTCCACTATTCAACAGAGATATCGTAATAATCTCTTGACTGCTGCCCAATGCGCTTTTCCATAATTGTTGTCGAACTGACTCACAGTATTAACGGCAAAAGTAATGTCCGGCCTAATTCCTTGTGAAACGTATAAAATGCTACCAACAGCTTCCTGATACGGTATCTTCATCATTTCTTCACGGTCTTCTTCATTACTAGGAGACATTTCCTTTGATAATTTTTGATTTGGATCTGCAGGTGTCGGCGCTGGCTTACAATCTGCCATGTTGAATTTTTCTAAAATTGAATTAATGTTATTCTCCTGATCGAGACATATAAATCCTCTTTCCTTGTCTCTTGTGATTCTGAGTCCAATACAATGTTTTGCCTCTCCCAGGTCTTTCATCTTGAATTTTCTCTTCAATTCTTCTTTCAGGTTTTCCGTTGCTCTCTCATCATTCGAAAAGAACAATAAATCATCCACGTAAACGGCTACAAACAAAATGAGTTCTTTTTTAGAATTGTAGTATATACATGGATCATTCTTAGATTGTTGAAATCCAATGACTTTCAACGCGGAGCTGAGTTTTTTGTTCTATTGACGACTTTCTTGTTTGAGACCATAAATCGCTTTGTTAAAACGGTAGACTTTGTTGTCCTCGTGGAATTCTGCTGGAGGTTGTGAATAAACTTCTTCCTCGAGATCCTCTTGTAAGAAGGCAGTGACTGCATCTATTTGTTCGATTTCCAGATTGAATTTCGCAGCTAAAGACATCAAATATCTCAAGGAAATATATCGAATAACTGGACTAAGTTTCCTCATAGTCAATTCATTTTTTTTGTGTGTATCCTTTGACAACCAGTCGTGATTCATGCCTGACAATGTTTCCTGATTCATCTCTTTTAGTTTTGAAAACCCACTTACAGTTGATCCGGGAGGTAAGTCAGTGACAGTCCATGTGTTATTTTCCAGCAGAGACTGATATTCTTCTTGCATGGCCTTCGACCATTCTCTACAGTCATGACTTCCCATTGCCTCCTCAACATCTGTAGGGTCGTTCTCTTCAATAATGGGTTCTGTCAGATAAAGAAAATATTCATCCATAGACTTTTCTTTACTGATTCTTTCAGATCTCCTCGGTTTCAAGGTGTTTCCCTCATGCTGAATTGTTTCTGATCCAGCACAGTTTACTGCGTCATTAGTACCTTTTGAAGGAATGTTATCATCTCCAGACATATTATCTTCGAAAAAATCCCCCACTGTTTGAGTATTCTTCTGTTCTGATACTCCGGGAGTCTTTTTCAGGAATTCAAGTGACTTGAAAGGAGATCGATTTATCGAATACACAGATGTTGCAACAGCTTCTGCCCAAAATTTCTTCTCCAAAAAAGCATCGAATAGCATACATCTTGATCTCTCACATATATGGTACGGTTCATCCGCTCTGCCAGTCCTTTTTGCTGTGGAGTGTAGGGACAAGTTGTTTGGTGCCTGATGCCACTCTCTTGGAGAAATCTTTTAAAGTCTTGGTTACAATACTCTGTGCCATTATCCGTTCGCCACATTCTGATTCGATTGCCTTTCTCATTTTCCACCATATTTTTGAAATCACTGAATATTTGTCTGACTTCTGTTTTAGATTTCAAGGAATATACAAATACTTTTCGTGTATAATCGTCAATCAGTGTGAAAAAATATTTTGCTCCTCCCAAACATTCGTTTTCCATTAGACCAGACAAATCGGAGTGAATCAAATCTAATACTTCATTTGTTCGAGTGCCAATGTGATTGAATGGCAATCGGGATTGTTTTCATTTCAAGCACGGAATACAATTTTCACAATCTGACTCTTGATTGAATTCAATACCTTCAACGATTCCTTTTTTCATTGAATGTAAGTCTTTTATATTCAGATGTCAAGTCTGCGATGCCACGAATATCCGCTGTTCAATGTAGATACTGCTAACGACATATCCAAACATTTCGGCCCAACAACATCCAGTATATACATTCCATTCATATATGATGCTGTTGCCATGGTAACATCATTGTCAGGAATTTGACAACCATTTCCATTGAATGTCACACTGAAGCCTTCTTCTAGAGATTTGACTGACAGCTTACAAATTTGTCGTGAGATCAGGAATAAGCAGAACATCTCCAATATTTGAGTGTTTGATTTCACCTGCCACATTTATCTCCAAATGTATATCACCTTTCGCTTCTACTGGGATCTTCGAACTATTGGAAATTATTATTCCCTCAATTTCGGATTCTCTCAGATTGCAAAGTGAGTCCTCGCGCATTGTCATATGAGCCGTTGCTCCCGAGTCGATGTACCAGTTTTCAGAATTCTCGGTATTAATGGCAAAACCAGTGCAGAAACCAACGTGAGTGTTTTTATTTCGATAGTCATTTGGTCCACTGTTATCTTTGTCTATTTTTACTTCCTTCTTCTTGATATTCTTGTCTTCTTTATTACAACAATCACTGGCTTTGTGTCCGTAGGAATTACACTCATAACATCTAGGTCCTTTGCTTTCAAATTTTCTATCTTTGAAATATTTGCTACTATAAAATGCACCTTCACTCTTAGTCTTTGTACACTTGATGTCCTGCAAGAGTTTTGTTTTTATAGCATCTTCTGTGATTGATACGCCAGAACTTTCTATGCCCATAATCATCGGTTTATATTCCTCCGGTAAACCTGCCAGTAAAAGCGTACCAATCCATTCTTCGGATATAGTAAAACTAATATCACTCAGTTCATGTGCAGTACCGATTATTTTATTCACATAATCAACAACATTATCTTAATTTTTTAGCTTCATAGTGATCAAAGTACGTAGGAGTCCCACTCTCCTAGTTAACCCTGAATCTTCAAATGTTGCTTTCAGTTTATTCCAAACGTCTTTTGCGGTAGACGCATCTTGAATATGGACATAATTGATAGGATCAATCAGCAAAATTATTTCAGATTTGGCCTCCGTTACTTTCTTTTCTTCTTTTTCTGAACCAGTGACGCATTCCCAGAGTTCTTCATGTAAGTTTGAACTGCGAAACGCCATGTGTTATAGTTTTCTCGACCAGTGATTGAAGCTCCGAAACCACTATTCAAACTCATTTCGAGGATATTATATACTGCTTACTGAGAATGAACCTTATTATCGCCAGATTACAATTCGAGCTTCACGTAGCCTGGGCTCATAACCTGTTGGAAAGTGCAACGACGGCAGCAGCAAATCGTAATTGTAATGAAACCCTGGTCAAACTATTACAGTATATAATTATAATAATTTATACTCATACATAAAAGATATGAGAGATAACATCACGACATATTAAACAAAAGTAGTGACAGTAACTACTACACTAGAAAAACATATTGGGTGTATGTATTTTCATATCCCAACACCCCCACTAAAATACAGTTACATTTCAATCATCAGATTTGCTATTGGCCCTGTTGAAGATGGACGTGATCATGGATATGTTGCAAGAATACTTCATTTTCATCGTACTACCATCAAAAGGGTAGTCGAACGTTTTAGACAGACTGACGGAAATAAGCGTAGGGCAGGTTGTGGCAGAAAACGAAAAACTACTGCTACTGATGACAGATTTCTTCGTGTTAAAACTCTGCGGGGTCGTCACTTAACATTAGTGCAGTCAACTCCAACACGTTCGAAGTACAAATGTAAGTGTATGGATAGTTCGCCAAAGATTGAAGAGGTTTGGTTTGAAAGTTGCGATATCCAAAAACATCCTAACATAACGTCGATGATGAGTACAGAGTCCAAGAAAGCTCCTGAGTTGTTGCTAGAAGTTAACTCGTTTCTGCATCAGATGGCATTTCTTCAGATTCAGAGTGAGGTTTGCAGCCTGAAGTCTCTCGAAAACTTTTTCTAGGTGAGCCAGATATTGAAAAGAAATATTCTCAGATAAATTATGAACATACAAAAATGGATATATATTCATATAAAGCAATACATTGAGAATTCGCATTCCCTATGTGATGAGATTATTTACTCTTTCTCAGTTGATTAAATAGAAAACAACTACTTTCCTGGCTATATGCCACGACGAACATTGAATTATATCTATTGAACACACACGATAAGAGTTTGAAAATAAAATATAAAAACTTCTGAAATTGAGAATTTGCATTCTCCTTCAGACAAAAATATGTATATGCACACATCATATAGCCAGGAAAGTAGTTGTTTTCTATTGAATCAACTGAGAAAGAGAAAATAATCTCATCACATAGAGAATGCGAATTCTCAATGTATTGCTTTATATGAATATATATCCATTTTTGTATGTTCATAATTTATCTGAGAATATTTCTTTTCAATACTCTCATACCCAATCAGGGGGTTCAAACTTGAACGATGGAAACTTGTGATTTTTATAGACTTCTAATCGCAGATTCGTGATATAGTCTCAATTCAGAATTTCTTTCCACGCCCTGTATGATGAATGTCAATTTATCATACACTCAAGAGCCAGATATTCTTCGTAGGATCCACCGATCACAATAATGTCATCCAAATAAACCAGGCATGTCCTCCAGGATAGTCTCCTCAACACATCCTTCATAATTCGTTCAAAGTTAACCGGAGCATTGCGGACTCCGAAAGGCATAACCTTGAATTGCCATTATCCAGTGCCGATGGTGAGAGCTGTCTTTTCTCTATCTGCCGAATCCATCACCATCTGCCAATATCCACTTTTCAGGTCCATAGTGGAGGAAAGATTCGATTCTGCCAACGTATCGAGTGTGTCGTCAATTCGAAGCAGAGGATAGCTGTCTTTCTTAGTCACGTTATTCAATCAGCGATAGTTCACGCAGAAACGGGTGTTTCCATATTTCATTCCAACAAGGACCACTGGTGAAGCCCAAGGACTATCGGATTGCTCGATCACCTCGTACTGTTTCATATCCTGGATGATCTAATGTGCAACTTCTCTCTTGGCATGTGATTATCTTCGGGCTGGTTGACGAATCGATCTGACTCACGATGTTCTACTTGTTTTTTCATCAGCAGGTACGGAAATGTTTCTTTACCTTTGCAATAACTCGGTTGACTCCATCTTCTCTCTATAGTTGATTGAATCGCTTACAGCAGTGACGAGTTATTCATACATGCTGGTCTCGTCAGTGATTGCTGTCACCTGATGGATTATGGAGACAGTCGAGACACAGCTTCCAATCTTACAATGGTTTCGTTCCGTTTCGGTAACAGGACGTCCTCTTCTAACGTTACTCCTGCCACTACCTCCACCCTTGAATGTAAGAAGATCTTTCCGGCACTCACCTTGGTTGTTCGGCTTCTGAAGTACAATTGAATCCCTTGCTTACCCATGATGTCCATTCCCAGAATAACATCCCCTTCAATATCTGCCATGATAGCTCGATGTCGAAATTCGATGGTCTCGATCAATATATTCACATCGATTTCCCCATGAACGATGGCAGCTCCACCCGTAGCAGTTCTCAGACTCCATCTACAGTTCACAAGTTGCTTTCTTGGAGACGTCAGAAGTCCTCGTCGCAGGATCGTCTTCGATGCACCAGTATCCACCAACAATGCACATTTCTCTTCGTCGATCTGTCTATCTACGTAGACGCTGCTGTAATCACGCCGTAGGGATGCCACGCAGATGAGGGAGTCTTGAGAATGACGGGTCGAAGCTAGTTTTTTGTGATCGGCATGCTTCAATTTTCCTGCAGTTGTTTGAACTGGTCCTTTTTCCCCATTCTAGAGGCTCTTGGTTGCGTTTATTAGGGCTCCAGTAGGATCTTGAATGGTATTTTCCGTTATGTTTTTGCTATCATCCATTGCTCGGACTTTCGCTGATCCTCGGGAAGCTTCTGCTGCGGCCTCGATCTCGAGCGCAGCTGCCAAAACCCTGGTGAGGTCTTTTTGTCGAGTCTTTCTGCATTCCAATATCCCGCAATATATCAACGAACGTTTGAACAGCTTAGAATTACATAAGGGACTCTCGGGCTGACAGGTAAGCACAGTGGACCAATCGGGCTACATCCACTTCGAATTCTTGAAGACTCTCGTTGGCTCTCTGTCGACGGCACTTCATTTGTGATTGGAACACTTGCTGTAGATGTTCATGGCCGTATCGCATGTCTAGACGTTTGACGAGATGATGGTAGCTATCGACTCCACCTCCCGGAATGGCTTGCAAGATGTTCAAAGCATCACCCCGTAAAGCTACTATTGAAGCCACAACCTTGTTCGGTCACGATGTTTTTTCATCGAATGTGGGTGGTTTCACTCTATTGGTAGTAGTCACTGCATCTGGCCCTACTGTGGCTTCGATCATGAGTCGTTGACCATTTCCAGACTTCTCCAGCAAAGATCTTCTTATTTCAAGCTATAGCATCCTTTTCATTTCTTCTATCTGAGTAATGAATTGGGTTGAAACCTGAGCTATAATCTCATCCTGCTGAGACGCGATCTGTTCTTGCTGAGCAACGATCTGTTCTTGCTGAGCAGCAATCTGAGTCAGAACCTCTTTCCGATGTGTTGGTCGGCAGATATCTGAGAGGAAATCTGATCTTGCTGTGCGGGAAACTGAGCTAGTACCTCTTTCTGAACTGATATCTCTTCCCGTTGAGCCGATATATGATTCAATATTTTTCACCGTTGAGTTGAGATCTGTGATGCGATCTGATTTTGCTAAGCAGTTATTTGTGTCAGAACTTCTTCTCGCTGAATTGCCATCTGGTCAGAAATATCCTGTCGTTGAGCCGCCATCTGGTCTGTGGTTTTCTCCCGCTGAGTCACCATCTTGTTTGTGATCTCCTGCTGCTGAGCCACCATCTGAGCCGCTATCTGGTTCGTGATCTCCTCCTGCTGAGTCACCATCTAGTCCGCGATGTCCTGTCGCTGAGCCTCTATGTTCTGTCGCTGAGCCGATATCTGTGCCGAGATCCCAGCCAACATCGATTCTGCTGAAGCTGGTTCCTCGAAGGTGAACGTTTCTGGAACTTGACCTCCGCTCACCATATACTCTTAGGGACGATGCTGAAATGTAGCCTTGATTCCTGCTGTGTCGAGATCTCTCTCCATCAACTTGCGTTTCAGGTCCACCACTTCTAACTCGTGAAGTTTATTCATTGCAACGGTCGGTCCACTTCACACTGGAATATTCCTCTTCTGAAACCAATTGTTACGTTGTTCAAGTGCAGAAGCGAACACAACATTACTTATTTTCGAACTGATTTATTTTAACTCAAGGAACACTTATTTATATCAAACTCATAACTACTATTTATCTAAAACGATTTATATCACGCGGTATATGACTGTCTCTCGGACACTCGCTGCTTGACTGACTGACTGCAGTTGTTCGGCTGTCCATATAGGCTTTGCTTCTCGAACATTCTCGAATGATCTTCCGTACCCTTCTCCTCGTTCTAGAAGCTCCTTAGAACAATAACTCTTCCTCTAATGGTTCAATCGATTGTTTCCAGAACATTCCAGAATCTTTTGTCACGTTATTGAACACTTTGAAAAACAATCTGGGATGCCTTCCTGATGATATTCCAAGTGCTCCTCTAAGAATAATATCATCACAGTATAATATATTTTATATTCGGAATCGAGCATCCACTGAACGTACATGAGAGTACATTTCTTGAACGTTCATTTTGTATATTCCTTGAACGTTCTGAAACTACCATCGTATGAATGAATCACACCGTTGAATATCGTTTCTCCAATGGACATTCGTGAGACGTACAATGTTGGACGAACAACATTTATTCAGAGTTGTTCATTTATTGAACGAACATAAATGTTCAATTTCAGAATGTACAATCTATTCCACTCACGTACAGTTTTGAACCTGTCAAAACCGCCATATAATGAATGTTTCATGGAGTTGAGAATTGTACATTCACTAGACGATCAAAAGACGAACGAAACTGAACGTGAAATACATATTTGGAATCTGACATCCACTGAACGTGCATCAACGTACATTTTGTGAACGAACAAAGTGGATCCAATCACGTACATCTCCTGGACGTTCTGAAACTACAATCATATGGATGATTCATGATGTCGAATATCGTACGGCCAATGGACATTCATCAGACGTACAATATCGAACTCTAAATATATATCCAGAATCGGACATTCATCGAACGTACATTGACGTTCAAATCTCAAACGTTGAATTTAGATCCAATTCTCTTCAATCTTTGGACGTTCTAAAACACACAATTTCTGATGTTTGGATAATGTCGAATATCGTACTCCCAATGGACATTCATTTGATATGATTATAATACTGAACGTCACAAAATATATCCTTAATTGTACATCCATTGAACGTTCATGTTAGGTTCATGGACGTTTGGATATCATTCGTATCTGAGCTAGACGGATCAAAAAGGATGAACAAGTTTTGTAATTATATTCCGATTCTATTTGAAAATTGTATCTGGTGGTTTTTGTTGTAAGATATTATGATCCTTTTGACAATATTGCGGAATTCAATAAGACGCATCCAATATGGCAAGCTCTTGCGGTCAATAGTAATTTGAGAACTTTGTTATAATTCTACCCTGAGAAAGGGAACAGTTGAATTATAAAAAACCTCCCTCCGATTATTTCAATCCCAAAACTCTGTGGGAATGGGGTGGGTTCTTCAGAAATGATTCAATCACATAATTCGAGAAGATAATAATAATAATAATAATAATAATAATAATAATAATAATAATAATAATAATAATAATAATAATAATAATAATAATAATAATAATAATAATAATAATAATAATAATAATAATAATAATAATAATAATAATAATAATAATAATAATAATAATAATAATAATAATAAAGATTGTACAATCATTTATACAGATGGATCTAAAACATCGACTGGAGCCGGCTGCGCTTTGTCTGTGGACAATATTGCACATTCCTGGTCTCTTTACTCGTACGTATCTATATATACAGCTGAGCTCTATGCGATCTGGCAGGCTCTGCAATTTTGCGATATGGCTCGAAACAATGAGGAATTTGTAGTTGTCTGTGACTCTCTTAGCGTTCTCGAGTCAATTTCGAACCCATTTTCTGAAGACCCACTCGTGAAAATAATATTATTTTCAATCCACCATCTGCATAATACAGGCAAGAATGTTAAATTCATCTGGGCACCAAGTCATGTCGGAATAATAGGCAACGAGATCGCTGACAGAGCTGCCCGCAACGCAGCCGAGACCGAAATAGTCGAAGCTAGGATCGTTAGAGTAGATGATATTAAAGGGCGATACAAATCTGAACTAAAGAGGATCTGGCAAGAAGATTGGAATCGAGTGAACAATAACTTGAGATGGATGAAACCGACTATTCAGCCGTGGAGACCTCCTGAAAACCTGCCTAGATTTGATAAAGTTAAAATACACAGACTGAGGTTTGGACACACTGCATTAACACATGCTTTTCTCCTTGATGGACAAGATCCTCCAATATGCGATCGATGTGGTGAACCAGCAACAGTATCACATATCATATGCATGTGTACGGGATACGCGAATATGAGGCAACTCTATCATATAGAGAATAATTTCGCAATGAATTTCAGAAACGCCACCATGATTAGAAACCTCCTTAAATTCCTAAGAGCAACTGACCTCTTTAAACGAATTTGAATATACGATGAATATATTTTTTTGTACATAAATCTCCGTTTTTTTCTCTAAAGTATGGTGCTAATGATCTCTGAAATCGATGCACCTTAATCGAGGAAAAAAAAAAAAAAATAATAATAATAAAGATACTCCAGCCCTGGCGCATTTCGGTACCTCCTGCGAAAGATACCGAGTGCCCGAGCCCGAATTACTGCGCCAACCGATAACCACTGAGGAGGTTCGAGAAGCACTAATAGGCTCCAAGAACTTTGCTGCTCCTGGTCCCGATGGGATCAATAACTTCTGGTGGAAAAAGTTTCCCTCTACTCACCACCATTTAGCCAGTATATTCAATAGCTGGCTGAATGGGGAGCAGCAAATCCCTGAGTGGTTTATCGAGGGGCGAACCGTGCTTCTCCCTAAAACTGGAGATTTGTCCAATCCGAAGAATTACAGGCTAATTACCTGCCTGAATGCATGTTACAAGTTGTTCACACGCATCTTGTACATGCGAGTACACCTAGTAGTTGATCCGGTTTACCAACGGATTTTCGAGCAGCGTGGGTCAAAGAGAGGTGTCGTTGGCTGCAAGGAGAACCTGTTGATAGATAGATCTA
Source organism: Phaedon cochleariae (assembly GCA_918026855.4). NCBI lineage: Eukaryota > Metazoa > Arthropoda > Insecta > Coleoptera > Chrysomelidae > Phaedon > Phaedon cochleariae. The sequence continues at coordinate 44,586,038 of OU896709.1, read as the reverse complement.
TTACACAGGACTGTGTGCAGTACAAGCGGAATCTCTCTGTGGCCTGGATCGATTACCGAAAGGCATTTGACACAACGTCACATGAGTTACTCGTGTACTTGCTCAAGTGCCTTTCGGTACCCGATTCTATAGTGAGATGCATAAAACAACTGATGCTGGTCTGGAAGACCCGCTTTACTATAACATCAGGTAATGCGAGAGTCCAGACAGAGCCAGTCATCATAAGGAGAGGAGTATTCCAAGGGGACTCCTTCAGCCCCCTCCTATTCTGCATCTCACTTCTGCCACTATCCGTTGAGCTCAGGAAAACCAAAGGATACAACTGCGGCCCACCCAGTTACCGGAGGCATAGGGTCACCCACTTATTCTATGTGGATGACCTAAAACTTTATGCCTCTGGTGAAAGGGATATGGACCAATCCCTCAGGGTGGTGCAGGAGTACACTCAGGCAATTGGAATGGAATTCGGAATGGACAAATGTGCACTGGTTCATCTCAAGAGAGGACGATGCGAGAATTACGACAAGGACGCGCAGCTCGTGGACGGAAGCATCCTACACCACCTGGATGCCGGAGAGACGTACACTTACCTGGGTGTAGAGGAAACTCATATCCAGGAGGCACAACGGGTAAAAGACGCTCTCCGCAGCAAGTATCGGCAGCGGCTCCGACAGATCTGGTCGTCAGAACTGTCGGGCAAGAACAAAGTCGCTGCTACTAATATGCTTGCTGTTCCGATCCTACTTTACTCATTTGGAGTGATAAAGTGGACTCAAGTCGAGCTGCGACAACTTGACGTAAGTACTCGCAAGATGATGCATCTCCATAGGAGTCTGCATCCGAATTCGTCCGTTCCACGGTTATACATACCTAGAGACCAGGGTGGCCGTGGACTCTTGAGCTTGGAGTATCTCCATAACAGAATGGTTCTGGATGGCGCCTGCAAAGTCATCAGAGTTCGGATCCCCTCCTGCAAATGGTTAAAACCCATGAAGAGGCAGGCGTAGGAGCTTTTCTTTTCAGGGCAGCACGTCGAGCAGCCGATGAATTGTCTCTGATTTCCGACTCCGAGCGCGGTGCTCAGGACTCAGTTACTGAGCTAGAGCCTGCTCGGAGAAAACCCCGCATCAAAGCTGCAGAAGTGAGGAAGCTCCTGCAGCTTCACATGGATAAGCCCATGCATTCGGTCTACTTCAAGACTATCGAAGACCGGGGCTTATCCAAAGAACTGACTTTTGCTTTTCTCAAGTCAGGCGGGCTTAAATCGGAAACAAAGGGGTTTATCATGGCATGCCAGGATGGGGTTTTTAACACTCTCGTCTACCGTAGCCGTGTCATGGGTATGGAAGTCCCTGACACAAATTGCAGGGCCCGCCGCAGGGCGCTTGAGACAATTATGCACCTGCTGTCTTCTTGCACGGTGTATGCAGTCTCGGCCTATATCCATAGACACAATGCGGCATTGCGAGTGCTCTATTATCACCTGAGGCACTCGTACGGAATAGACGAGACCCCAGTGCTTCCCTATGCTCCGGGGGATATTGAGTCCGTTGTGAAGAATGAGAGGTGCCGAATTTATTGGAACTTCTCATTCCCCACCCTCAGGCAAATACAAGCTAACAAGCCTGATGTAGTCCTCCTCGACCATCAAACCAAAGCGATGTTCGTGATCGAGTTTTCGGCGCCAGCCGAACCGAACATCGTTTTGAAGGAGGAGGAGAAACGGACTAAATATCGAGATCTTCTCTTCGAACTCCGCCGGCTTTATCCAGACCATTCTGTGGAATTGGTCATCCTGATAATCGGCTCTCTAGGAGGCACACGACACACGCTGCTCTCGGAGATCCAGAAAATCCCAGCGTGCCGTGATAAGGCACACATCCTGGCAGGTGGAATGCAGAAGGCTGTCATACTAGGATCATTGCGTCTACTCAGGGCACACGGTACTTGGTCCCAGTGATTACTCACCTCACAGGCTGTGAGGAGTAGTCACTGGATTTTATCCAGCACGACTCTGCGTGACGTCGGTGGCCGCAGGGTCGTGACTGGAATTATATGAATTTAAAATAATAATATTATTATTATTATTATTATTACCAATTCCACAGAATGGTCTGGATAGAGCCGGCGGAGTTCGAAGAGAAGATCTCGATATTTAGTCCGTTTTTCCTCCTCCTTCAAAACGATGTTCGGTTCGGCTGGCGCCGAAAACTCGATCACGAACATCGCTTTGGTTTGATGGTCGAGGAGGACTACATCAGGCTTGTTAGCTTGTATCTGCCTGAGGGTGGGGAATGAAAAGTTCCAATAAATTCGGCACCTCTCATTCTCCACAACGGACTCAATATCCCCCGGAGCATAGGGCAGGACTGGGGTCTCGTCTATTCCGTACGAGTGCCTCAAATAGTAGTAGAGCACTCGCAATGCCGCATTGTGTCTATGGTCTATGTGTCTATTATTATTATTATTATTATTATTATTTTAAATTCATATAATTCCAGTCACGACCCTGCGGCCTCCGACGTCACGCAGAGTCGTGCTGGATAAAATCCAGTGACTACTCCTCACAGCCTGTGAGGTGAGTAATCACTGGGACCAAGTACCGTGTGCCCTGAGTAGACGCAATGATCCAAGTATGACGGCCTTCTGCATACCACCAGCCAGGATGTGTGCCTTATCACGGCACGCTGGGATTTTCTGGATCTCCGAGAGTAGCGTGTGTCGTGTGCCTCCTAGGGAGCCGATAATCAGGATGACCAATTCCACAGAATGGTCTGGATAGAGCCGGCGGAGTTCGAAGAGAAGATCTCGATATTTAGTCCGTTTCTCCTCCTCCTTCAAAACGATGTTCGGTTCGGCTGGCGCCGAAAACTCGATCACGAACATCGCTTTGGTCTGATGGTCGAGGAGGACTACATCAGGCTTGTTAGCTTGTATTTGCCTGAGGGTGGGGAATGAGAAGTTCCAATAAATTCGGCACCTCTCATTCTCCACAACGGACTCAATATCCCCCGGAGCATAGGGCAGCACTGGGGTCTCGTCTATTCCGTACGAGTGCCTCAGGTGATAATAGAGCACTCGCAATGCCGCATTGTGTCTATGGATATAGGCCGAGACTGCATACACCGTGCAAGAAGACAGCAGGTGCATAATTGTCTCGGGCGCCCTGCGGCAGGCCCTGCAATTTGTGTCAGGGACCTCCATACCCATGACACGGCTACGGTAGACGAGAGTGTTGAAAACCCCATCCTGGCATGCCATGATGAACCCCTCTGTTTCCGATTTAAGCCCGCCTGACTTGAGAAAAGCGAAAGTCAGTTCTTTGGATAAGCCCCGGTCTTCAATGGTCTTGAAGTAGACCGAATGCATGGGCTTATCCATGTGAAGCTGCAGGAGCTTTTTCACTTCTGCAGCTTTGATGCGGGCTTTTCTCCGAGCGGGTTCTAGCTCAGTAACTGAGTCCTGAGCCTCGCGCTCGGAGTCGGAAATCAGAGACAATTCATCGGCTGCTCGACGTGCTGCCCTAAAAAGAAATGCTCCTACTCCTGCATCTTCATGGGTTTTAACCATATGCAGAAGGGGGTCCGAACTCCTGATGACTTTGCAGGCGCCATCCAGAACCATTCTGTTATGGAGATACTCCAAGCTCAAGAGTCCACGGCCACCCTGGTCTCTAGGTATGTATAACCGTGGAACGGACGAATTTGGATGCAGACTCCTATGGAGATGCATCATCTTGCGAGTACTTACGTCAAGTTGTCGCAGCTCGACTTGAGTCCACTTTATCACTCCAAATGAGTAAAGTAGGATCGGAACAGCAAGCATGTTAGTCGCAGCGACTTTGTTCTTCCCCGACAGTTCTGACGACCAGATCTGTCGGAGCCGCTGCCGATACTTGCTGCGGAGAGCGTCTTTCACCCGTTGTGCCTCCTGGATGTGAGTTTCCTCTACACCCAGGTAGGTGTACGTCTCTCCGGCATCCAGGTGGCGTAGGATGCTTCCGTCCACGAGCTGCGCGTCCTTGTCGTAGTTCTCGCATCGTCCTCTCTTGAGATGAACCAGTGCACATTTGTCCATCCCGAATTCCATTCCAATTGCCTGCGTGTACTCCTGCACCACCCTGAGGGATTGGTCCATATCCCTCTCACCAGAGGCATAAAGTTTGAGGTCATCCACATAGAATAAGTGGGTGACCTTATGCCTCCGGTAACTGGGTGGGCCGCAGTTGTATCCCCTGGTTTTCCTGAGCTCAACGGATAGTGGCAGAAGTGAGATGCAGAATAGGAGAGGGCTGAGGGAGTCCCCTTGAAATACTCCTCTCCTTATGATGACTGGCTCTGTTTGGACTCTCGCTTCACCTGATGTTATGGTAAAGCGGGTCTTCCAGACCAGCATCAGTTGTTCTATGCATCTCACTATAGAATCGGGTACCGAAAGACACTTGAGCAAGTACACGAGTAACTCATGTGACGTTGTGTCAAATGCCTTTCGGTAATCGATCCAGGCCACAGAAAGATTCCGCTTGTACTGCACGGAGTCCTGTGTGATAGCTCTATCTATCAACAGGTTCTCCTTGCAGCCAGCGACACCTCTCTTCGACCCACGCTGCTCAAAAATCCGCTGGTAAACCGGGTCAACTACTAGGAGTACTCGCATGTACAAGATGCGTGTGAACAACTTGTAACATGCATTATTATTATTATTATTATTATTATTATTATTATTATTATTATTATTATTATTATTATTATTATTATTATTATTATTATTATTATTATTATTATTATTATTATTATTATTATTATTATTATTATTATTATTATTATTATTATTATTATTATTATTATTATTATTATTATTATTATTATTATTATTATTATTATTATTATTATTATTATTATTATTATTATTATTATTATTATTATTATTATTATTATTATTATTATTATTATTATTATTATTATTATTATTATTATTATTATTATTATTATTATTATCTTCTCGAATTATGTGATTGAATCATTTCTGAAGAACCCACCCCATTCCCACAAAGTTTTGGGATTGAAATAATCGGAGGGAGGTTTTTGATAATTCAACTGTTCCTTTTCTCAGGGTAGAATTATAACAAAGTTCTCAAATTACTATTGACCGCAAGAGCTCGCCATATTGAATGCGTCTTATCGAATTCCGCAATATTGTCGAAAGGATCATAATATCTTACAACAAAAACCACCAGATACAATTTTCAAATAGAATCGGAATATAATTACAAAACTTGTTCATCCTTTTTGATCCGTCTAGCTCAGATACGAATGATATCCAAACGTCCATGAACCTAACATGAACGTTCAATGGATGTACAATTAAGGATATATTTTGTGACGTTCAGTATTATAATCATGTCAAATGAATGTCCATTGGGAGTACGATATTCGACATTATCGAAACATCAGAAATTGTGTGTTTTAGAACGTCCAAAGATTGAAGAGAATTGGATCTAAATTCAACGTTTGAGATTTGAACGTCAATGTAAGTTCGATGAAGGTCCGATTCTGGATATATATTTTGAGTTCGATATTGTACGTCTGATGAATGTCCATTGGCTGTACAATATTCGACATCATGAATCATCCATATGATTGTAGTTTCAGAACGTCCAGGAGATGTACGTGATTGGATCCACTTTGTTCGTTCACAAAATGTACGTTGATGCACGTTCAGTGGATGTCAGATTCCAAATATGTATTTCACGTTCAGTTTCGTTCGTCTTTTGATCGTCTAGTGGATGTACAATTCTCAACTTCATGAAACATTCATTATATGGCGGTTTTGACAGGTTCAAAACTGTACGTAAGTGAAATAGATTGTACATTCTGAGATTGAACATTTATGTTCGTTCAATAAATGAACAACTCTGAATAAATATTGTACGTTCAACATTGTACGTCTCACGAATGTCCATTGGAGAAACGATATTCAACGGTGTGATTCATTCATACGATGGTAGTTTCAGAACGTTCAAGGAATATACAAAATGAACGTTCAAGAAATGTACTCTCATGTACGTTCAGTGGATGCTCGATTCCGAATATAAAATATATTATACTGTGATGATATTCTTCTGAGAGGAGCACTTGGAATATCATCAGGAAGGCATCCCAGATTGTTTTTCAAAGTGTTCAATAACGTGACAAAAGATTATGGAATGTTCTGGAAACAATCGATGGAACCATTAGAGGAAGAGTTATTGTTCTAAGGAGCTTCTAGAACGAGGAGAAGTGTACGGAAGATCATTCGAGAATGTTCGAGAAGCAAAGTCTATATGGACAGCCGAACAACTGCAGTCAGTCAGTCAAGCAGCGAGTGTCCGAGAGACAGTCATATACCGCGTGATATAAATCGTTTTAGATAAATAGTAGTTATGAGTTTGATATAAATAAGTGTTCCTTGAGTTAAAATAAATCAGTTCGAAAATAATTAATGTTGTGTTCGCTTCTGCACTTGAACAACGTAACAATTGGTTTCAGAAGAGGAATATTCCAGTGTGAAGTGGACCGACCGTTGCAATGAATAAACTTCACGAGTTAGAAGTGGTGGACTTGAAACGCAAGTTGATGGAGAGAGATCTCGACACAGCAGGAATCAAGGCTACATTTCAGCATCGTCTCTAAGAGTAAATGGTGAGCGTAGGTCAAGTTCCAGAAACGTTCACCTTCGAGGAACCAGCTTCAGCAGAATCGATGTTGGCTGGGATCTCGGCACATATATCGGCTCAGCGACAGAACATAGAGGCTCAGCGACAGGACATTGCGGACTAGATGGTGACTCAGCAGGAGGAGATCACGGATCAGATAGCGGCTCAGATGGTGGCTCAGCAGCAGGAGGTCACAAAGAAGATGGTGACTCAGCGGGAGAAAACCACAGACCAGATGGCGGCTCAACGACAGGATATTTCTGACCAGATGGCAATTCAGCGAGAAGAAGTTCTGACACAAATTACTGCTCAGCAAAATCAGATCGCATCACAGATCTCAACTCAACGGTGAAAAATATTGAATCATATATCGGCTCAACAAGAAGAGATATCAGTTCAGAAAGAGGTACTAGCTCAGTTTCCCGCACAGCAAGATCAGATTTCCTCTCAGATATCTGCCGGCCAACACATCGGAAAGGGGTTCTGACTCAGATTGCTGCTCAGCAAGAACAGATCGTTGCTCAGCAAGAACAGATCGCGTCTCAGCAAGATGAGATTATAGCTCAGGTTTCAACCCAATTCATTACTCAGATAGAAGAAATGAAAAGGATGCTATTGCTTGAAATAAGAAGATCTTTGCTGGAGAAGTCTGGAAATGGTCAACGACTCATGATTGAAGCCACAGTAGGGCCAGATGCAGTGACTACTACCAATAGAGTGAAACCACCCACATTCGATGAAAAAACATCGTGACCGAACAAGGTTGTGGCTTCAATAGTAGCTTTACGGGGTGATGCTTTGAACATCTTGCAAGCCATTCCGGGAGGTGGAGTCGATAGCTACCATCATCTCGTCAAACGTCTAGACATGCGATACGGCCATGAACATCTACAGCAAGTGTTCCAATCACAAATGAAGTGCCGTCGACAGAGAGCCAACGAGAGTCTTCAAGAATTCGAAGTGGATGTAGCCCGATTGGTCCACTGTGCTTACCTGTCAGCCCGAGAGTCCCTTATGTAATTCTAAGCTGTTCAAACGTCCGTTGATATATTGCGGGATATTGGAATGCAGAAAGACTCGACAAAAAGACCTCACAAGGGTTTTGGCAGCTGCGCTCGAGATCGAGGCCGCAGCAGAAGCTTCCCGAGGATCAGCGAAAGTCCGAGCAATGGATGATAGCAAAAACATAACGGAAAATACCATTCAAGATCCTACTGGAGCCCTAATAAACGCAACCAAGAGCCTCTAGAATGGGGAAAAACGACCAGTTCAAACAACTGCAGGAAAATTGGAGCATGCCGATCACAAAAAACTAGCTTCGACCCGTCATTCTCAAGACTCCCTCATCTGCGTGGCATCCCTACGGCGTGATTATAGCAGCGTCTACGTAGATATACAGATCGACGAAGAGAAATGTGCATTGTTGGTGGATACTGGTGCATCGAAGACGATCCTGCGACGAGGACTTCTGACGTCTCCAAGAAAGCAACTTGTGAACTCTAGATGGAGTCTGAGAACTGCTACGGGTGGAGCTGCCATCGTTCATGGGGAAATCGATGTGAATATATTGATCGAGACCATCGAATTTCGACATCGAGCTATCATGGCAGATATTGAAGGGGATGTTATTCTGGGAATGGACATCATGGGTAAGCAAGGGATTCAATTGTACTTCAGAAGCCGAACAACCAAGGTGAGTGCCGGAAAGATCTTCTTACATCCAAGGGTGGAGGTAGTGGCAGGAGTAACGTTAGAAGAGGACGTCCTGTTACCGAAACGGAACGGAACCATTGTAATAGCGCCGATTGAGGCTACATTGGAACAAGGCAGGCCCATCATCATGGAACCCTGAAACCATGAAGAGGAAGTCAAACGAGGAATCTTAGTCGGAAAGGCTCCACTGTCAGCAGACGACCATGTACCTGTTCGATCTATAACCATAAATAATTACCCTGTTACTTACTGTTAATCCATCAGGTGACAGCAATCACTGACGAGACCAGCATGTATGAATAACTCGTCACTGCTGTAAGCGATTCAATCAACTATAGAGAGAAGATGGAGTCAACCGAGTTATTGCAAAGGTGAAGAAACATTTCCGTACCTGCTGATGGAAAAACAAGTAGAACCAACATCGTGAGTCAGATCGATTCGTCAACCAGCTCGAAGATAATCACATGCCAAGAGAGAAGTTGCACATAAGATCATCCAGGATATGGAAAAGTACGAGGTGATCGAGCAATCAGATAGTCCTTGGGCTTCACTAGTGGTCCTTGTTGAAAAGAAAGATGGAAACACCCGTTTCTGCGTGAACTATCGCCGATTGAATAACGTGACTAAGAAAGACAGCTATCCTCTGCTTCGAATTGACGACACACTCGATACGTTGGCAGAATCGAATCTTTCCTCCACTATGGACCTGAAAAGTGGATATTGGCAGATGGTGATGGATTCGGCAGATAGAGAAAAGACAGCTCTCACCATCGGCACTGGATAATGGCAATTCAAGGTTATGCCTTTCGGAGTCCGCAATGCTCCGGTTAACTTTGAACGAATTATGAAGGATGTGTTGAGGAGACTATCCTGGAGGACATGCCTGGTTTATTTGGATGACATTATTGTGATCGGTGGATCCTACGAAGAATATCTGGCTCACCTAGAAAAAGTTTTCGAGAGACTTCAGGCTGCAAACCTCACTCTGAAACTGAAGAAATGCCATCTGATGCAGAAACGAGTTGACTTCTAGCAACAACTCAGGAGCTTTTTTGGACTCTGTACTTATCATCGACGTTATGTTAGGATGTTTTTGGATATCGCAAAGCCTCTGACTCGTCTCACCGAGGAAGCACGCCCTTGTCCCTGGAATCCAGATTGCCAGGCCGCCTTCAATGCTCTGAAGAAACGCTTGACCACGACTCCGATTCTTAGGTATTCACTATCACAAGGACAATTCATTCTCAACACAGATGCCAGTAATATTGGCATCGGTGGAGTCCTTTTGCAGTATCGAGATGGGCGATAGCGAGTCATCGGTCACTTCAGCAAGGTGCTATCGAAGGCAGAACGAAACTACTGCGTTACCAGCAGAAAACTGTGGCCATGGTAAAATCAGTTGTTCACTTCTATAAGTACATTTATGGACGAAAATTCCTACTGGGGACGGACCACACTGCATTGAAGTGGCTCCTGGATTTCAAGAACCCAGAAGGCCAGGTAGCTCGTTGGATCGAGAGGCTCCAGGAATATGACTTCGGAAGCTCCGAGAATGGAAGGGAGCGAATCGCCGCCCTTCTTGGCAAGAAGTGGTGTCATCTTCACAGACATTGGAGGCGTACTGGAGTCAGTGGGACTCCTTGGTATCAGAAGATGACCTGCTCAAGAGGAGTCTTGAGAGCGATGATGAGATAATCAGATGCAGTTCGTCATTCTTAGGAGACGAGTGTCGGAAGTACTCGGAAATGTACATGATGGAACTTCAGGAGGACATCTAGGGATGGAGAAGATACTGCAGCGGGTACGAGAGCGGTTTCACTAGGTGAACTGCAGTGACGACGTCAGGGAGTGGTGCTGTAATTGTACAAGCGTATGCGATTCCTAATCAGGAGGCCGTAACTGTCGCCGATGTCCCTAATGAGTCAACTCATCAGTCGTTTCGGAGTGACATTGAAACTGAACTCTGATCATGGCCAAAACTTCGGGAGTGGAGTGTTCAAGAAGATGAGCGAGAAGATAGGATTCGAGAAGACAAGAACAACTCCATTGCATCCACAGTCAGATGACATGATGGAGCAAATAAACCGAACCATAGTGAGGTATCTCTGCAACGTCGTAGATCAACACTAACGAGACTTGGATCAACATATTTCATTCTTCTGGATGGCCCACAGATCTGTAGTACAGGAATCTACAGGACAGACTTCGACGAAGGTTCTATTTGGACGAGAGATGAGGCTTCCATGTGACTTGGTCTTCGGATGTAGACCTAGTTAGGACATAGTGGGAAGAGATCACGTTACAAATCTGATGGGAAAGATAAACGATATTCACGAATTGGTTCGTTATAATTTGAAAATCGCCAGCGATCGCATAAAAGACCGATACGACATCAGAGATGGGGGTGCAGGATACGCAGAAGGAGACCTGGCGATGTTGTACAATCCACAAAGGAAACGAGGTAATTGTCCAAAGCAACAGAGATCTTGAGAAGGACCTTATACCGTCAAGAAGAAGATCAACGAGGTCATTTACCGCATCAGTAAAGAACCCAGTGGCAAACCTAGAGTCGTTGATTTTGACAGACTAGCATCATTCGAGGGAACACAAGATCAACAAGTTGAACAAGTATGTCCAGAAGAAAGGTAGCTCACATTTGACAAATTCATTGGGACATACAGTGATTCATCAAAAGCAAGGTTTGGCGTCACCAAGGTAGAGCACACTGCATCGCCGAGGATCTTCAGATGTCTTAAGAAATAGCCAAAAGTTCATGAGGAAATTTGGAAACTTGGAGGAGCTCCATCAACAGGGACCCTCCGTTGGTCGAGCACAAGAAATAAAAGATATCAGCCCTGGAATAGGAAGGTGTCAGTTTCATCTCAAACCGAAAGGAAGATCTTCTGAGGAATCCACTAACAAGGACCTCTGGGAGACACTAGTTGACTGACGATGAGAAGGACATACAGAAGATAGCTGTCCCAAAGCTGGCGTGTGGTCTGGTTGGCTTGACTTTTAAAGTTGTAAGGAACATGCTTGAGGTTGTATTCAGATTCACCAGAGTTGGAATTCTGATATGCTACTGAAACTCCAGAGGAACTCCAAGAGATACTCCATTCTGCAAGTTGAAGAAATAAAACCAGGTGTCCCTATCTTCATAACGATCAGAGTGCATTCCAGGGGGAATGTGTTTTGAGAAGGGGGCAGTGTAATGATATTTCCTTCAGAGGGGCCCGATAAAAATCATCAGGAAAGCAGGAGTACTACGATCATTCTGTAACACGCATCCCAGATTGTTCTTCAACATCCCAATGATTTCTTCATGTACGAGCATATTTCTAAACACTCCATATATGCTGCAGTGACAAATAACGTGACAGAAGATTCTGGACTGTTCTGGAAACCATCGATAGAACGATCAGAGAGAAAGGTATCGTTTTGAAAAGCTTCAAGAAGAAATGAGGGTACGAAAGATCATTCGAGAACGGTCGAGAAGTGGAGCCTACCAAGGGATCCTATATATATGGACGGCCGGAGAACTTTAGTCAGTCAGTCGGGCAGCGAGTGTCAGAGAGACAGTCATATACCGCGTGATATAAATCATCTCACATGAATACTAATCATGAGTTCGATATAAATAAGTATTCCAAGAGTAAAAATAAATCAGTCCAAAATTGAATAGTGTCATGTTCGTTTCTGCACTCGAACAACGTAACAATACGTTCAGTTTCGTCAGTCCAATGATTGTCCAGTTGATGCACTATTCTGGACATCAGGAAATTTCCATATAATGCCAATCTCAGAGGAAACATATAACGTACAAAAGTGATCTAAACTCAGGCAGCCAGATGACGTTCCAGTGACTTCTTTTTTACGGCACTTGAATGACCAAGGTGACGTCAGTAGTTGGAGTCGCATGACGTGATTATGACGTGAATAAGTCACAGCCCAATGACGTCATATTACTCACGTCATATCTAAGTCATCCATTCACGAAACTGTGACGTCCGACTGACGTCAAGATGACGTCAAAATGACGATTGAATTTCGCGATGATTCCTTCAACATGGTGTGATGAACATCACTGGCCTCTGACGACATTATTTGATATTGATTATGCATTGTTGAGTTTGCTTGGTGGGTCCCTCCTGTGTTATAATCATTCAATCGCCTATTCATCAGCGCTATCTATCGGAATGCAATCAGTTACTCGTATTTGTATGAAAAATTATGTAATTTGTGTCGTTGAGATGTGAGCAAACAAAAAATAGGTCGATAGTAATGGAAAGGATGTTGTCGAATTTGACCTCACTTTGTTGAATCATGAATATTGATGCATTCTTTGACACCCACCAAAAATCTAAATAGAAAATTATTGAAGAATTTTTTGAATGACGGAGCTCACCAAATTGGTACGTCACACCGACGTGATTTTTAGACGTATTACATACGTCACTGCAACGTCATAAGAGTAACGGTTTCAATATAGGTATACCTTAACGATCATTCGTACATAGCTTGTTGGTTTCCGAGATAAACAGTGTATCAAAAATTTTTCGAAAAAAGTGTCATCCTACCCTTCGGGCATATCAATAATTTCAAAAAAACCTACATGTTGATATGCTTTCATGAGTTTCACTCCTGCTTCACATGATGATATATAACTATCCATGGTTCAGAGATGGGCTGGGAAAGATGGACGTCGTCAGGACGTCCCTGCAATGTCATGAATCTGACGTCTTCTTCTACCCATCTATGTAACGTTAACTCGACGTGGACACGATGACGTGATTATTACATCATAGAAAGTACGTCATAATGACGTCATGAATTGGTGTGTGACGTCTCTGACGGAAAATCACCAATTATGGACGTCACAGTGACATAATCATTCGTCATCTGGTTGCCTGAGAATTGTATGTTCGTTTACAAATTCAGCATCTATGAACGTTCAATGAATGTACGATTCTGGATATTTATCGTAGGTTCAATATTGTACGTCCTATGAATGTATATTCGGAGTACAATATTCGATATTGTGAATCATCCATATCATAGGGGTTTCAGAATATTCACGAAATGTTCATGAGTGTATTCAGTTTGTACGGTCACAAATTGTACCTTTATGTACGTTCAATGGCACTCCACGATTCCGGATATGAATCGTACCTTTAGTTTTATGCGTCTTATGATTGTCTAGGGGTTTTTTATTTTTTGAAATTCTGAAACATCCATGATGTGGTAGTCTCAGAACGTCCAAGTAATGTAGGTACATCATTGGATTTTGTTTGTACGTTTATGTATTGAACGTTTATATATATATATATATATATATTCCATGCATGTACAACAGATTGACGAGTATGTATGTACGGTGATGAACACATGGTGGAAGGGATGTGCGATGGTGTTCATATCGGAGCATGAAACGTACTTTTTAACTATTATTTCACTGCTAACGGCAGCTGTTCATCGGAGGCACAAGGGCGTGAGTCTATTGACATAGAAATTACCATTGGTTGATTGGAGTTTTATACAAAAAAAAATATGTAAAACAATATGTGCTGTTTTAAATATGTATCAAAAGTTGAAAAGGGCGCCACTGATTCTTTTAGACAGTTATTAGACCTGGCAAAATCAGAAACCTATAATGTGAGAGAGAGATTCAGTTGAAATAAGAAAACCTCATCAAATACATACACAATTTAATAATGAGAAAAATTATCATTTGTACAAAAAAAAATTACACAATTCACCACTCAATCTTACCCTAAGTATGGTTAATTATCGTTGCTCGGTTTATAAGAAAAATGATGAATATATATATTCATATATGTATAGTCATATAATGAAACTTATTCCGTGTACTTGTTTCTGCCAGGAGATTCATGAACCTTTACAGGGCGTTCAACGTAATATCATATACCTGTCAATATAGTGAATTGCGAAACGAGCTTCAATCTTTCAGATATGAGTAGAAGGATATGAAGTATAAAACCTATATACATAGGACGAAATCGTAGGAAAAAAGGGAAGAAATATGTTTGTTATAAAAAAACCTGGTATTATCCAATGGTGACTGGTTTACTTGTAGAGCGTAGTCTAAGGTGGACTTGAAGAATACATGGAAGCTTCAGGTAGCTTCGGAGATGTGCAGAGGCACATTAACTATTGCTTCTTGGATACGAACCAAATAAGGCCACCCATGGTGAAAAAAGTGGCAGCATCCGCATAGCAGCAAAGACGGCGGCCAAACAGCAACCAGATGTCGGATCCATGCAGGACACTCTCGAAGAAATGTCGTTCAAAATCAGTGGCAATGCAAGTCCAGAAATAGAGGCGAAATCAGTCGATAGAAAAACCTCATAAGAGATTGATGGTTTCAATTACCATGCCTCTCAGGAACAAAAGCATGAAGATGTTTCAGGAAGTAACTCACCTCTGATCGTTAGAGGGTTTTCTTGTAGTATTCATCGGCGTTGGTGACTTGTTATCAAAATGATGACCCATGTGAACACCGCCTTCTTCGAAATGGGGCTTCCAACCACGAGACCGGCATGAACAGAAAATGTGTCCAATCGGGAATCCAAAAAGCGTGGTGTCGAACCAGCTAGGCATAATCGCCCTATCCTTTGATTTTCGTTCCAAAATCTACAGCCAGAACCTAACATGAGGTATTTTTTTTGTGCTCGAGAACTCACCATGCTTCGACGAAACCAAGAACGGAAATGAAAATGACGAAAGATGAAAGATAAAAAGTCAAAATGTCACACTTTGTTTTTGACAATTTCATCAGCCTTGAAATTAACACAAAATCACAAAACAAACTCATCTGCATGAAAATCAGAGATTCGAAACATATCCATGACACCGACAATAAATGACGTCATTACTGAAACTTTCATAGGAAATATGGAACTGGTCCAGGACTGGTGTACGATCCGTGAATTATTGTGAATAATGACCTTGGGTTACTGCTACATCCGGATACTTGGCCATAAAGGAACTGTCCTATTATGATTCGAGTAAATGTTGACAGGGAAATTCAGATTGTTAAGAGAAGAAGAATTGATGTCACTTGACATTGGAGATGTATAACCCTACTATTTTCGACAAGTAAACATTGGACAATCACCTGTAGATATTGGATTTCAAAAAGAAAAACAATTATTTTATAAAGTAAACCCATATGAATGTACAACATGTACACTTGAGAGGTAAGTGTAAAGTGGTTTCTTGATGTTTCCTGTTAACTTTTCACACCACTGTCTGATCAAAATTTCACCAACCTTGTTTTCTTTTCAGGTTTTTATAGGCTGAAAATCATTAACTATGTCTCCCTAGGATGGGATTACAGAAAGAGTTTGATAATTTTAACTCGGTAAGTTGGTTTGGCTTCTTGTTACACACTTGTGTTACTATGTGACCTTATGTTTATTTTTGTGTTCATTTTTATATATATTGAATAACTGCTTTATTCCCCCCAGGACACCAATATGCCGCCAGGATAGAACACAGACTGAAGCAATGCATAATAATATCCAATACTCAAAAGTGTTCCAAACTCTGTTATGAATGAATAATAAAAATAAACTACATAAAGATTTGCTAAGTTAAATGAACTAAGTAGAAAATCAAGCTCACTGATGTAACGTTTGGTGAGTAAGTTATATGAGCAATTGAAAACGTTACAAGTGGGCAACGGGCGAGCTGTGACAAAACCGATTACGAATACTGTGATCGAGTAGAGTTCCAGTGTTATTGAGACGACACGTTACGCCATTTCGAGTTCTGTGTGTTGTGTTCGAGAAGAATAATTCTAGAATTTAGACTATTTGAAACTGAATCATTCAAAACATGTATGAAAGCATATGACAAGATAGATTATTTCTTTTACCTATTTTATTTATATAACTCAAGTGCTCTGATTATGGTTCATGGCGTTGTAGGTGATGTGGAATAGATATTCCATGATTTCCTGTGAAAAAGCTTTGGATTGGAATTGGAGAGTACCTACTAGTCGAAGTTGAGTTTAACTACTGAATGGACATTTGATTTAGACAAATGATTTCTATACTCATCCCTGACTATGGAAAACTGATGTAATACTGTTTTTGTGTTTTGGCAAAAAAAAAAGAATCCAGCGAGACTGAAGGAGATACTCACAATTATTATAATATTCATAATATTTATAATGAGAAAAGCACAAAATCACTTTCCCGAGGTCTGAGACATCGAATCAGGAAAATCCATCTTCAGTCTATATCCAGATGTCCTACAATATACAAGAAACACAAAGGCTGAGTCCATTGAAAGTTGAAGGTACAATCGGGTTACGTCTAATGGATGTCCAAATAAAATTTATAAATATGAAATATATCCATATAGTGATTCTGATGAT
This sequence comes from Phaedon cochleariae, assembly GCA_918026855.4. Classification (NCBI taxonomy): domain Eukaryota; kingdom Metazoa; phylum Arthropoda; class Insecta; order Coleoptera; family Chrysomelidae; genus Phaedon; species Phaedon cochleariae. The sequence continues at coordinate 44,569,230 of OU896709.1, read as the reverse complement.
GAGCAATCGTTGTGGTCCAAATAGACACTGTACGTCCCAATAAGTATTTGCAGTACATCAAATGGACGAACATATAGAATATGAACTGACCTGTGGTGAGTACAATTCCATAATTCCTCTCTTTCGCACTTTTTTAGCTCTGAATCGATTGAATGGAAATCTCTATTATATTCTCATTTTATCTTGATCAAGTTTTGTCTCCAGGAATTTTCGACTACGGAATGCAAGAAAGATCTGGATTCTCCCAGAATAAATTATCCCTTCAAAAACGAGTTGATTTTCATTCAATCCTCGTCCTCACTGAAATTTGAGGGTCTTCAAGATTTTGGTCACCTCTGAGAAAACTCTCGAACTCTGATGTTCTTCCTGAGTGAATTTTGATCTTCATATGTCTTCATCTGAAGTTTCCGCATCGAACACAATTTTTGAAATTTTCTTGTAAATGGAAGAGATAGGAAGACGATTCTTGAATCGTCACAAGGTGATGAGATTATCCTTATGCCTCTGCTGTCAAAGTGGTGAAAAAAATTTCGTTTCTTTCCGAATTCCAAAATTTTGCACAGTTTCAGGTAGCACGCTGTAGCGATTTTATATAAGAAACCTTATGTTTAAAAAAAAAGCGAGATTATAGCTGTAGAACTGGGCTAGCGAACAGTGTGTACCGAATTCAAATTGTTTGGGATGAAAAGAAGTTATTTATATTCCAACAGGAGCGACATATTGAGGTGCAACAAAATTAGTGTTGCGTAGTTCTTCAGATTTCCCTCATCGCTTCGCCAGTTACCGCGTTCGTCGGTTGACGTCTCCATAAAAAGAGGGATGAAAAATCAAAATCCCCCCTATCTGACTGGCAAATCATCACCTAGACATCAAATACACTCAATTAATCTCAGAAATGTGAGCGATTTTAATCTCCCATATTATAGGAGTACGTAGTACTCTCTTTGAGCGATCTTCCACGCACCATGCCGTAACCGTGTATCATTCTCACAGTGAAATCGATAAACTGTTATCTCTCTCACTTTTCGAAAACGAAATCAAAGACAGTCTCTTGAGTAAGCAGTGATCCTACCAAATTTCTACTTTCAATAATATATCATTATGTAAACTATACTATAATAATGTATTTTTTTTTCCTGATATCGTGGTTGAGTAGAAGAATAGCTTTTTGCTAAACTGTGCCACGTAAAATGGAAGCAATTCATTATTTTTCAGTTTACTTATTCTGTACCCCGTGTTCCCCTGTACATATCTGAAATGTACATACCCTATCGAATATCATTCACTCAAAAAAGGATATTATATTTTTTACCTTTCTATCGGAAAGGCCTAACACAAAAATAGGTGTCCCCCACCTGACCTGTTGCACGAGAACCAAGATTCAAAAGGGCTCCATTTTGACTTCAACACATGAAACCTTTTCGCAAGAGAAGGAATCACCAAGAAGGATGATGACACGTTAATTGTCCAAACAACAAGTTTTCGTCAATCAGTGCACCTGCGATTCATCTCAAGAAAATATTGCAAACTGAATTTCGTCTCGCAGTGTCAAGCTAGCAACTTGAATAATATGATTCAGGTCAGATTCAAGGATGCAACTTGAAAGAAATTTCAAATATTGATCATGATATCGTTAGTCGATACGACTGTCGATACATCAGTCGATTCACCAGTCGATACAAAATTGTGAATATCCCTACACCATTACAGGCCACTGCCACTAATCGCTCAAATAGTCTTCAACAGGCAAGAGACTGAGATGTAAACAACAATATTCATGGGCGTCTGCCAAATGTGTAAGATTGGATGAGAAGTGGACGAGAATAACCTAACAGTCATTCAGTCTTGGACATCAGAAATAAGAACATTCATCAAGATGGAATTATGAAATGTACCTCAGAACCTAGAGAAGGAATTGTTAGTATATTTTTCCTCAAAGGAATAAGCTGGGATTTCAGAACCACTGAACAACTACAGATGTAGGTACTTTACTAAAAAATGGTGTATTCTGATTTTATTGAACAGACTCTCGTTCGGAATCTGACCAAGGAATCCAACATGAAATTTATTCAACGTGTACGAGGATTGTCCAGTGACTAGAGAAATATTAGCACACGGAACAGTGGTGTCCAGCAGAAGGACTCCATACTGGGGAGAAACGAATATCCCAGGTGGAAGGTCAAACCCGAAGGTGGAAGCCCTATCAATGAAGATGACATTGGGAAGAGCAAATCCCACAACTCTCTGAGATATTACAAGGATATTACCTACGTGGATGGTGAGTGGCTTTGAAGATGCTGTTCATTCGACAGGGCTGAAACTGGGAACGCTACACAAAAATTGCCGGTCTGCAAGTTGAATCCGCACTAGACGTAGGTGCGAGAATACTCGAACGTATCGGCTGAACACTCAACGCCGAACTCTTCAACAATTCTCAACACCTCATAATATATCTCACGAAGTTCAATCCCTCGAATTAGGACAATTTCTTCAAATGAATTGCTTCAAGATTCTCGAGTGATATCACACAGCACGCACCCGTGGCAGCACACTTGTTAGTACCTCGGAGTGGAAAGGAGCCCGAAGCCAACTAGAAAGTTCTGAAGGACATAGAAGTAATAATGGGAAAAGGTCGACAAAATGTATTGCCCTAGGATGGATTCCACGTAATACTTCGAAACTATATCTCCATACTCCCAAAAATACATTTGTATAATTTTCAGAAGGGCCCCATAATCAAATAATCAAAGAATCAGATAATTAATCCATTTGTACCGCTACAGACTAGAGTAGTTCCAGCGCTCATCAAATATATTGCTCGTTCTCTCGGCGGTCAATGGCCAACTCCAAGTGTTCGATCAAATGCCCAGTCGGCATAATGTACCGATTGCCTGTCAGACGTCATGCGTCGAGCAGGACAGTCCGTCAACTGAGCCGTCATCAACCATACCCAATTTCTCAGCGGATCGAAGCAATATCAAATCTTTAAAATCACCTAGTCGATCAATCATACTGCGATTTCGAGATGACTGGAAACGACCGATGATGTGGTAAGTAGTATTTTGTCCCGTAGTTGACTTCCTCGATACAACTCTTGCTTCATTTTCAGATTCGATTCGAAACATCTACATCGGAGAAAGTAACCAAGGAAAGCGAGGATTTTCACGTGAAAATACTGTGATGAGTTGTTGATCATCAATAGATCCAGACTATGAGAACAGCTGACCGAATTATAGAAAAGAGAAGGATAATCAATCGACTACTTATTTCTCTCGTTTCAGTGTGTGTGCATTTTTCAAGGTGATACAGTGATGTGGTGCGCTGAATCTTTGTGAGGAATTCTTGAATGAACTGTGACTAATCTTTTTCAATTTTCAATTGTTCATCCTGACATAAAAACAGAAATTTGCACTATAGAAATATGATTCATTTTGTGGTTGTAACAAAATCATCGAGTTACGCAGTGCAGCTTCCCCATTACCTATCTGCAGAATTCACCGTATGGAACACAAAAATGCAAATTTTCATGTTTCAATGCCTAAAAGCTTCGATGAGACTTTAAAGAGGTTATGTGATCGCAAACGATAGGTCTAATTTGTTTTACCGTTTTATGAATGCCCTGGTAAAAGCAAATTGGCCTTCATGTCCATATAATCCTATTGAAAGGCTTTGAGATACTATAATAGAACTATCGCTTGAAACAATTTGGCATTCAGCTCACTCCGGTTTTAAGAGAGCTCTGTGAGAGTCATTGAAATTCCTTATCAAAACTATTAACTCTTAACAACTTTCTTGAAACACTAAAGTTTCATAAGTGTCTCGAATTTGACCAAGAGGTTTCGAACTAATTCTAGAAAACTACGTCATGAAGCAATCATAAAACCAAATTCACGCTAGGTCAATATTGATTTGACAGAGGCAATGATGAAACCCAATGGCATCATTCTAGCTATGTGAAAGTGATTATCAGAACCTATAAGCAACAATGACATCGAAGTCAATCATAAAATCTATAAGATTCATGAAGTTTTATTCAGAACCGTGTCAAACCCGAATACCATAATATAAATGTTTCTATTTTTCTGCCTACAAACGAATCACGTTGAAATGAACACACAAGAAAATGAAGAGTGTGAAATTGAGAGGAATGGCGACTTCAACCAAAAACATAAAGAAAATTACCTGAGAATCAAAATTCATGTCGTGAGAGCAACAGTTAATCAGAATTCTCGAGCCCAAGCAATTCCAAACACTGCGTCTTTCAATTCATCCTACATGAAACCACAGAAAAGCAACAGGAGGAAATTGTCTCATCTGATGCCTTATCATTTTCTTAAGGTTTTAATCGAGCAATAAAAAAAGAAAATTGGTTTTAAGCATATTTTGCGCTATATTCACTACAAACAGATGTCGGCCATTGATGGAGATGCAAATTTCAAGCGGAAAATAAAAGAGATGCATTGATACTGCCGTCGAAAATGTCGTTTTTCCACATTTTCAAACGACTTACCCATGCTTTTGGGTGTATGATAAATTGACATTCATCATACAGGGCGTGGAAATGAATTCTGAATTGAGACTCTATCACGAATCTGCGATTAGAGGTCTATAAAAATCACAAGTTTCCATCGTTAGAGTTTGAACCCCCTGATTGGGTATGAAAGTGTTGAAAAGGAATAATCTCAGATAAATTATGACGTGGCAAATAGCCAGGAAAGTAGTTGTTTTCTGTTGAATATTCAGAATGATGTGTGTATATACATATTTTTGTCTGAAGGAGAATGCAAATTCTCAATTTCAGAAATTTTTATATTTTATTTTCAAACTCTTATCGTGTGTGTTCAATAGATATAATTCAATGTTCGTCGTGGCATATAGCCAGGAAAGTAGTTGTTTTCTATTGAATTAACTGAAAAAGAGTAAATATTCTCATCACATAGAGAATGCGAATTCTCAATGTATTGCTTTATATATATATCCATTTTTGTATGTTCATAATTTATCTGAGATTATTCCTTTTCGACTTACCCATATTCAGCAAACATTCATACAGTTTTGTCAACTTTTTTGAAAAGTTATTGAAATTCTTATCCAATTCTAACTGGTAAAAACACATTATTACTAGGGCGTTGCTTTTTTTTATTTTTTTTTCTGGTATGTTTTCGTCAAAAAAGTCGTCATCGTTTTCATTTTACAGCCTCAATCTTCACAGAAAGCGCTATTTGATACAGTAAGGAATTATCATATCATTTATTGTATCATAATTAGTTCTGAAAAAAGACTACCATATTACACGTTACGGACTATATTATCTCAACAAATGCTTACTGCAACTGATGAGGTTTCAATTCTAGCCAATAAGTTTCAATGTTGGCATAAGAACTGTCGTTTTGAAGCAAATTGGTTTGAACTAGTGCTAAAATGCTCGATAGGTTTCATCATTGTTTTGAGGCATACTACAATAAATTCCTATTAGTTCAATGACAAGCTTCAAGAGAAGCTGTGGCATTAATGAAGGGGAGCCCTTTATGTTTTGAGAAGGTTTTTCAATTATCTTGATGATAATATCAAAGTATGGAAGTTTCGAAAAGGCACTTCGAAATAGGCTGTAACAACCTCCTGTAGCTAACAATAAAACTGATAATGTTATTTGTAATTTGTTTGATTGAAACGATATTCAACTAATTGAGAGGCAGAGCCGCAGATTTGATTTGTTCACGTTGTAACTTCGATGAATACATTTATTTTCATTATTATTAATCGAAGTAACAATTGTGAGTATTTCTTCAGACCAGAGAGGGATAGATTGTTTGATACAAGACCTATTATCTCTAAGACCACTCAAAAATAAACATTCACTTGATTTCGGATTGCGCATACAAGATGCAAGAAGTTTACTTTTTCCCAAAATAAACTCAACAAATGGAACAAACGATGTAAAACTAGTCATTTCACATTATGACGATGTTGCTCTGGAAACTTTCATGAACGGCTTACCCTACCATACACAGTTGATAATGAGATTGAAGAATCCTAACTCATCAGAACAAGCAATGGCATGCGTTAGAATGAAAGATGCAAGACCGACAACGACTTTAAATTTCAGACCGCCATCAATGACACCAAACTACCCAAAACCATTCATGAATCAACCTCAGTCTAATAACCAGAAACCAAATTCTTCATCATATCCAAATCATAATTTGAATCAGAATCTTCCAATGAACTACAGAACATTCCCTAATTTTCAAAGACCACAATTTTCGATAAGAAATACATTTCCACCTAATCAAAACCCAAATTACCAATCACACTCTGTATCTGATCTCAGAAAAAACCCAAACTTTCAAATTCAACAGAGATCTCTACCCAATAACAGTTATTTCCTAAGAACTAACGTATTTGCCTCAAAATTGCAAAATTTTAGGCAATTTTCGAAACTCACTCCTATGCACACATCCTCTGGAGCTTCACGACAATACTCATATCTCCACTATTTATTCGAGAAACTATCATCACATAACGATATGACTGAACAACAACCAGAAGTCACAAATTATCACGATCAATACGATAATTCATCTAGTAATTATGATTTCTAAGAACTCAATCATCCTCATAATGATCTTGATAGTCTGAACGAACAAATATATTCTGAATTTGGAAATTTTGATTGATCAAGTTATTTGCCAATCGATCAATAACAAAATCAAGATCCTTGTATTCATGCTGTGACCGATCATTTCCAGAATCGAACTGAAACAGAACCGGAACAAAATTTTTCCAAAGCGAACCTTTCCAAATCCTCGACATAATTCATTTCAACAACTATTTCGTAGATCTACTGTATGCATTATACTGATTTCGACAATATTGAGATGCCAGAAGCCTTGGTTAACGTTGGGAGTCATCTTGCTATAACTACCCTGACTAACCCTACTGATGATTCCATTAAACTCACATTTTTAAAACTACTTGACATAGAAAAAATCGACACAAGTGAAAAAAAATCATTGACAATAATGCTATTACGAATCGAACGGACATCATGAGAACCATTTGAAAAAAAAATTGAAAAGCATCAGACTAAATCACTGCAATAAGGAAGAATTCGAGAAAATCCGCAAACTTTGAAACGAATTTATATATAGAGTATAGGTTGGCTTGATTTGTATACAAAATTTTGTTTCTCAAAAACGTGATAGTCTAAGACTCCTTTTTGTATTTCTCTCAATTAATTTTGGTTATTGTAAATGTATTTTCAAGGTTGAGTTTAAAAACAGCGTAAGCTGACACTCCGCCCTTTCACTTTGATCCCACTTCGACTCACAAAATTTATATGTAATTATTTATTGTTTCCTCATTGTGAATAAAGACGCTTTATTATTATTATTATTATTATTATTATTAATTCAGAGACATATTTTTTTGTGAACACCGTACCTTTGACAATTACGACCCAGATCAAATTCGAAATCAAACTGACTACTGATTCTTCAATTTTCACAAAATCATATCGATACCCGCATGTTCATGTGCAAGGAGTACATTCCAAAATATCTAAAATGTTAGAATTCGGCATTATTCAAAATTAAAATTCACCTTGGTCGAGCCCGATTCGGGTTGTCCCAAAAAAATTAGATGCTTCAAATGAACGAAAATGACGTGTAGTTATTGATTACCGAAACCTTAATGGGCAAACAGTAGACGACGAATCTCCCCTTTCCAATATTTCGGACCTACTAGACAAACTTGGCAGAAGTCAGTATTTTACTACTTCAGATTTGGCTAACGGATTTCAGCAAATTGAAATGAAATCTGAGGACATTCAAAAAAACAGCTTTATCGACAGACACTGGACATTACGAATTCAAAAGAATACCTTTCGGTCTCAAAAATGCCTCCTCTACATTTCAGAGAGTAATGAATAATATTGTGATGATATTCCCCTTGGAGGGGCTTTAGAAACATCAGCGGCAGGAGTACAACGATCATCCTGTATCACGCATCCCAGACTGCTCTCCTACCTCCCAATGATTCCTACATGCACTAGCATATTTCCGAACACTCAATATATGCCGCGGTGACAGATAACGTCACAGAAGATTCTGGAATGTTCTGGAAACAATCGATGAAACAATTAGAGAGAGAGGTTTGTTCTAAGAAGCTTCTATACCTCTTCAACTTCAATTTCTGAATCGGTGAGTTATATTTCGGAAAAAGTAATCTCGATTTCAGAATTGGTTAGTTCGATTTCAGAAATGGTAAACTTAATTTCAGAATCGGTGAGATGAATTTCAGAAAAAGTACATTCAATTTCAGAAATGGTTAGTTCTATTTCAGAATTATTATTGGTAGGTTCAATTCCAGTAGATGAAATCCTTTTATATGTTTGAAATGTTTTTAATTGCAAAAGAGAAGATTGTTTACAGTGGATGAACGGTGTTTGAGAGCCCTATGTTGAATCAGATTGAACATATATGGAGTGCCTTCAAGTCAGAAGTGAAGAGCTTCTTGCAAGAGCATCGCCAAAGGGTCATAGCTGGGGATCCGAACAGCTTGCTCAACCAGATAGAATTCAGACTGCGATGTCTTGAGGAATGTGCAGATCATTCAATGAAAATGATAACACCTCAAATGTGTTTGTATTCTCATAATAATGTGCAACGCTATTATCTTCCAGCGATTCGGATGGAAGGCATCTGTGGATTAAATTGAGATAATAATTATATTATTGAATTGTTTTTGACAAGTTGAATGTTGTAAATATGGTTTGTTGATCTCACATACAATTGCAAACATTTCGAACAGATATAAGGATTTTTCCTGAAATTGAATCTACCAATTCTGAAATACAACTTACCATTTCTGAAATTGAATGGACTTTTTCTGAAATTCATCTCACCGATTCTGAAATTGAGTTTACCATTTCTGAAATAGAACTAACCAATTCTGAAATCGAGATTACTTTTTCCGAAATTGAAGTTGAAAAGGTATAGAATATAGAACAAAAAGAAGGAGACGGAAGATCATTCGAGAAGGTTCTCGAACCAAGCCTGCCAAGTGATCTCATATATAAACAGCCGAATAACTGCCGTCAGTCAGTCGAGCAGCGAGTGTCAGAGAGACAGTTATATACCGCGTGATATAAATCGTTTGACATAAATAGTAGTTATGAGGTCGTTATAAATTAGTGTTTCTATAGTTCAAATAAATCAGTCCGAAAATAAATAGTGTCGTGTTCGCTTCTGCACCCGAATAACGTAACAATATTTTGAGAGGACTTCAGAACGAAATGTGTTCCGTATACTTGGATGATATCATTATCTATTCGACGTCACTTGACGAACTTTTGAACAGACCAAAAAAAGGTTTTTCAACGATTAAGGGACTCCAATTTTAAGGTACAATTAGAAAAATGTGAATTATTGAGACATGAAGAAGCCTATCTGGACATTTGATCACACCCGACGAAGTAAAACCCATTCCTGACAAAATAGCAGCATTGACAAATTTTCCAATTCTCAAGGCACCCAAAGAAATCAGAACATTTTTAGGACTCACTAGCTATAGTCGCCAATTCATAAAAGACTTTGAGAACATCACGAAACCGTTTACACAGTGCCTGAAAATAAATTGTTCATAACCCCGCTTTTGTTGAATCTTCCGAATACCTCAAAAATCTGTTAACTAATTCTCCAATCCTGAAATACCCAGACTTTTCCAAACCATTTATCCCCACCACCGATGCATCTAACTATGCAATAATTGGAGCCGTGCTTCCTCAAGGTAATATTCCCCTTAGATTAGATCATACAGGAATAGATGATGTATCTAGGGCGATTTGTTTTGTCACTGAAGGGGGGAATAGAGTACAAGTCTCTCTATTGGACGATTTGAAATTGCTGCTTGTGACGTTATATGTTCGTGACTGTTCGTGTCCAGATTCTTCGTTCAGTGTATGATTCGTATGTTTACAAGTTTTGTTTGCGTTGTGTTTTCTGTGGATTTCATAAATTTTTGGGTGTCTTTGTGAGAGAAAATGTTGATAATCGAAGTGTATTGTGAAAATAAAAACGATGGGCAGATCCTGTGCTATTTGTAATAGCAAATAAACAAAATCTTCATCAATCGTTTCATTCGTAAGTATTCCTCAGGCTTAGATGCTGACAGGCATTGATCATTGAAAATATTGAAATTTTCTCTATGAACTCTTTGAAGAATATGATTCATCAATAGAATGATTTCAAATGTTCTAGATTTCCGAAAAACATGGAACTAAGGGTGCAGTGGTGCCAAATAATTGGATTCAGGGTAGAAGCTCTGACCAAACACACTTCTCTATGCTCGGATTATTTCTCTGCTGAAGATACTCATTTTCATCCTTCTGGATTGAAATACCTTGATGAAAAAGCTATCATTGTAGTGAATATGTATGTTGATATTGATAAAATCGACTATATGAAACATGAACAAGGAATTTTTTCTTTCAGGAAATCATGAGAGGCTGTTGTAATCACACCTACAAAAGAAGATTTAGGAATCCCTCAAGAAGCATTCCCCGTACCAGTTCTGGTTCATTATCGAAGGGGTAATATTTCTGAAAATTGTTCATATTATTTCATCACCAAGCAGGAAACTTTTCTATATTCTGAACATTCAGGTCATTAGTTTTGAATGATTTCACAGAAAAACAATGAAGGACTAGAAGAATGTTTTGGATATGACATCTTCAGATAGTGACAAGAACATCTCGAAACGGTTCAAACCAAGAACACAAGAAACTCTCACTATGTTGGAAAATTCATTAGAAGTTCCTATCAATTCTGTTAAGAGTTCTTGCTCTAAACAGACAGATACTTCAGGAACTCCGACTGCATCTGAAGGTGAAAGAGAAAAGGCAAAGCTTGCATTGAGAAAGTGAATATGTTTCAAGATCATCAAATATAGATATTTATACAATACTCACTAAGCTAGAACCGTATGGAAATCAACTTTCTTATGATTCGTTTCAAGAAAGAATGTTATTTTTCATGAAGAGTTCTGCATGTTCTGAAATTGGAAAACAATAATCAGATATCGAAGTGTTTCAGTCGTATATGTCATGTGTCAAATATAAAGTAACAATTCACATTTTTTGACACACTGTGTATACGACTGAGAAAAATTGATATCTGTTGATATTTCATTCATTTTAGGTTTTTTAACATGAAGAACTTCTTCGAGAAATAAGTTTTCATCCTGAACTGAATAATAAAACAGTTGTTTTCCATTCGATTCCGACTCAGTGATACATACTGTATACCTCTACCTAATTATTCATAAATTCGCAAATGTCCTGTACTCTGGATTTGAGTGTAATGAAATTCCATCTTGGGAAAGGTGATACTATAAAATAATGTGAACTGATTGATTCAAAGATTTGAAAATATACACTTTCTTCTTCAGGAAACCACTACCATTATGGTGAATTTTCATCAGATGATATGAGAAGTCCCCAAGAAGCAAGACAGAGTTTTTACATTTCGTATAAGATAATACAACAACAGAAGGAAATCATAACAAAGCTTGAAAGAGACAACAAGCGTTTGACAGGAAAAGTTCGATATAACAAACAGTTATTCTTGTTTCTTCAAGTGAATGAGTACTAGAGCTGAAGTGCAAAAACTATTATAGAAGAAAGTAATGTTATGATGGATATTAACAATTCAAATTTCAAAAATTAATTCGAGAATTAATTATTGTTATTGTTCGCGCATAAACGAATTTTCCTATATAATATTGTTCTATTCAATCATTAAATCAATTTTCCGCGCTGAAATCACACACAGGACGGTGCTTATCCTTGCTTTTGGGAACGCACGCAGGTGAAGACACTAAGAGAGCATTTATAAGGCATTTTGTGTGTGCGACAACTTAGGATAAATTATTAATCGAAGGATTAAATCACATTCAATTCTGAAAAGTATCAAGGTCAACGTGTAAAATATAACATACAGTCAATTTTTTTTCCTCTCCATTCTCGTATATGCGCTGACATTTTGGGCCTTCTCGAGCCGGATCAATTTAAAAAATTTGTCGTACTAATTAATTCACATTTTCGCAGGCGGCCTATCGCCATTATCAATTTTCAATTTCAGTAATTGGCGTCCAGTTCCGTGGCGCTAGTACCGCAGGTACTCACCGAAATAGTCCGATTTCAGTTTCACGGTCAAAGTGCGAAAGTCAATCAAAACCATATTCTTTCGACCAGAAAGGCTATTCAAAATACGCTTTCCAGTTGCGTAAAATGCTTCAGTTGTGGCAAACTTACCGAGTTACAGGATTTCCCAGATAGCTGCATTTTCTTCTATTGATTTTTGCGGCCCCATTTGGATAACACCCTTGAGAGGTAGAGGTGTTTCAAAAAGATTCAAATCTCACGAATGTGTATTTCTATGTACCTCTACAACTGCAATCCATTTAGAGCTTGTGCTCGACCACTCAACAGAGAGTTTCATAGCGTGCTTTATGCGTTTCATATCAAGACGTGGTACAGTAGTCTTTTGTCAGAGTGACAACGGCACAAACTTCGTTGGGGCTCATAATCAGCTGCTTGAGCTGGCAAAACAAGCTTTCGAGAAACTGTCACTCGAGTGGAAATTTCCACCTCCTACAGGGCCTCGATCACTTTGATGGACTCGCCGAAGCGGGCGTAAAGGGTTTCAAAACACACCTCGTTCGAGTGGTTGGCGACCAAATATTCTCTAACGATGAGATGCACACATCGATATGTGAGATAGAAGCTGTCTTAAACAGTCGTCCTCTTTACTCTCAGTCCGGTGATCCCAATGATTCAATCCCACTTACTCCTTCACATTTCGTGACGATGAAACCCCTAGTGCCAGTTATTCCAGAACCTGATATTTCTAGTATCAAACTAAATTGACTTGATCGTTGGCAGTTGATACAAAAATTAGTTACGGATTTTTGGAGAAGATACACCACAGAATATCTTGACACATAACAACAACGTACAAAATGAATTAATCCAGTCGTTGAGGTGAAACTGAATGATTTGGTCCTTATCAAAAGTGAAACCACCTATCCGTTGAGGTGGCCACTTGGTCGTGTGACCAAAATTTTTCCCGGAGAGGACGGTTACGTGAGATTCGTCACCGTAAAGCCTGCGAGCGGACTGTTCCGTTGTCCAATTGTAAAACTGTGTCCTCTACCTACTCAGGATGTGGACCAGCAGTAATTTCGATTTTCGGGTGTATGGAATTCTGTTTTTTTTTTATTTCTGTTTTTTGTTTAATTTTTGTTTAATTTTTGTTTAATTTTTGTTTAATTTTTGTTTAATTTTTGTTTAGCTTTTGTTAAATTTTTGTTTAATTTTTGTTTAATTTTTGTTTCATTTTTGTTTCATTTTTGTTTCATTTTTGTTTCATTTTTGTTTAATTTCTGTTTCATTTTTGTTTAATTTTTGTTTAATTTTTGTTATTTCAAATTCTCATGTTTGAGATTGGGTTAAAACATGTTTGTTTTGGCAGCCGGTTATGTTCGCGCATAAACGAATTTTTCAATATAAAATTTTTTTATTTAATCATTCAATCAATTTTCCGCGCTAAAATCACACACAGGTGCTTTACTTGCTTTTGGGAACGCATGCAGGTGAAGACACCAAGAGATAGGTGGTCATGCGCAAGCAGAGACAATTAAGAATGGCTAACAATCATTGTAGTAGAATTCACAGGAGATTGTGGTGTTTTTATCAAATCGTCTGGATTATGATTCGGATCATCCAAGTTTTCAATAGGGTTCTCGGCCTGATTCCGTGAGAATTCCAGAATAACTTCGTTGGCTTTGCCAGGATTATTTGTTATTGATTGGGTTCCATTAATATTCAATGGAATTATATATTGAAGAGCACCAGCGTTAAGATTTTGTTTGCCTTTTTCATGAACTATTGTATAATCACATTCCTCGAACTTCAATCTTTATTTGACGAGTTTGCTGCTTGGTTCTTTCAGATTGAATAACCAGACTAGGAGTCTGTGGTCAGTGTATATTGTGAATTTTTTTCCAAAGAGAAATGGACGAAAATATTCACATGCCCAAACGATAAGTGATGATTCCTTTTCGATTGTGCTATATTTCTGTTCAGTCTCGTTCAATGTCCGGAATGCATACGCTAGGGGTTTGCCTAGCGTATGCATTGCGTAGGCAAACCCCTAGCGTATGCATTCCGGACATTGAACGAGACTGAACAGAAATATAGCACAATCGAAAAGGAATTATCACTTATCGTTTGGGCATGTGAATATTTTCGTCCATTTCTCTTTGGAGAAGAATTCACAATATACACTGACCACAGACTCCTAGTCTGGTTATTCAATTTGAAAGAACCAAGCAGCAAACTCGTCAAATAAAGATTGAAGTTCGAGGAATGTGATTATACAATAGTTCATGAAAAAGGCAAACAAAATCTTAACGCTGGTGCTCTTCAATATATAATTCCATTGAATATTAATGGAACCCAATCAATAACAAATAATCCTGGCAAAGCCAACGAAGTTATTCTGGAATTCTCACGGAATCAGGCCGAGAACCCTATTGAAAACTTGGATGATCCTAATCATAATCCAGACGATTTGATAAAAACACCACAATCTCCTGTGAATTCTAACAACACTGTACACACAAACGCTGAAGACACTCGAAATGACGGAATACCCATTTTGAACGAAATCATCAATAACAAATCCAACCAAATTATTCTAGACAGGAATCTGCATCCTAACCTTGATATTGACGAAACAAAATTTGACGGACAATCCATCAGACAAATATCAAAATTCCCGTGGATGAAGTTTTTAAACTGAATCTGTTCTCCATGTACCATGTAAACCCTTACAGGGACAACTACATCGATTTACAGAACGAAGAGCTCATACTATTTTCCACTAAGATCTATATGCAAAATTTCCAAGCTTCAAAACTATTCCATGTACATTATTAGTTAACAATGTTTCTAAAAAAGACCAGAAATTACTTATGATCAAACATCAACACGAAAGCGAAACTAATCAACGTTTGATTACTGAATCTCATGACCGACTTGTGGAAAACTATTATGAAAAGAATATGAAGACCGATATAATACACTACATTAACAACTTCGAAACTTGTCATACCGGAACCCCTTCAAAACCATTCCAAATTCTCTATATCGACATGTTATCTTGTGAATCTCAATAATTTTCAAAGATTATTGACAAATTCACGAAACTAGGTCGAGCATTGCCATGTACGAAAACCTCGAAATCAATTGTCAACAAATTAATTCAATACTTTTCAATTTTTGGAGTCCCAGAGACTTTTGTATCCGACAATGGTAGCGAGTTTTAAAACTCATCAGTCACAGAACTTCCGGAAGCTCAAAATAAACAAAATTCATCTCACAACACCTAATTATCATGAATCGAACTCACCAGTAAATAGATTTCATTCTACTTCGAATAATTAGGACTATCGAAAAAAAAAATTCGAATGAACCCGTGACAGAATAAATGCCTCATGCTATTATTGCTTATGACAGTACCTTACATTCAGCAACAAAGTTCACACCATTTGAGTTAACCTTTGGTCATACCACATCAAGAGATCCATTCAACTCAATTCCTGAAAATTTTTATTCTGACTATATTTATCCTCAGAAAGACAATTCAAGAAAAACAAGACAAAGACAAACAAACAGTACTAGAGAAACAAAACAAATCCGGTGGAATACAAACACGATTCAAAGGTAATCAAACCGTTTATGAGAGATCAAATGGAAGAACGAAAAATGAAAATAAATCCATAGGTCCATATACATTATAAGAACTGATTGATAATGATGAAGCTGAGATTAAAAACAATAGAAACTCGAAAATAATCACGGTACACTTGAGAGACTCGGAGAAACCTTTTTCAGGTACCTCTCCTTCTGCAACTCATCAAGAAACTTCTTGAGTGCACCAACTTTCCACAAGATAGAGAATAACCCTGGAATACTCCCATTCAGATTAAGCAGTGTCCAAATAACTAAAAATTATTGGTCATTCATTAATATTTTTGACTTAAAACCAATTATCAACGAATTCGTGATTTCAAGAACGAGCTTTCATAAACTGAAACATTCATTCAATATCAGCGAGTCGTATGAATCGGAATTCTCCAACTCATATAATATAATGAACACCATAAAAAATAGAATGAATGATCAAATTGAACAATTGAATCCGTTGAGAACATCGAAACGACAAAAACGAGGAGTAATAGACGGCTCAGGATCAATGATGAAACGCATATACTGGAAATTTTGATTTGAAAGACGCCAAGAAATATGATTCGATAATATATCTTTCCACTAATGATCAGGACAAAATGGAGCATATTCTCGAAATTCAAATATCCATTCTCAACACATCTGTGATCCGAAGCCCTGAGGGGGCAGAAGGACGATCTAGCCTTCATAGCCATCTAGTGGCTTAAGTGCAAAGGTGTATGGTAGATTCATCAATCATACCTTGCGAGTAAGTCGTGTATATAGACCCCTACGTCTATATGCTTACAGAAAAGACATCCATGTCAGATTCTGTAGACTATCGCAACACCTGTAATTCTCAAAGTGGTTTAATGTTCCACTAACAGATGGTGATAAACCTAGAATCTCAAGACTAAGAGATTCTAGGAAAATTTCGTGGCTGCATATAATTCGTCAGAACGTATTCTATCAACACCGTATTATATCAAAATATATTCGATCAAAATGGTAATTCAATAGAACCGTAATTTAACGGAGCAGTAATTCATCGGCATGCAAAACATCATAATGTAATCTATCATGTTGTAAAATGAAGGAATGTACTTCATAAGAAAGTAAAACATCATACCGTACTTTATAGAAACCATCAGAATGGTATTTCATCAGAATCGTATTCTGACAGCACGGTGAATCAACAAAACCGTATTGAATAAAAGAGGCAATTCATCAGAACCGTATTTCGTCGCTTCAGTAATATATCATAATGGTAAATCGTCATGATGGTAAATTATCAGAACTGTAATCCGTCGGAATATTATTCTGTCAGCAGTGTATAGTATCGGTACTGTAAAACATCATAACCGTATTTTAACAGAACTGTAAATCATCAGAACTGTGTTTCATAAGAACTGTAATTCATCGCTTCCGTATTTCATCAGCATATCAATGTATCATAATCGTATTCTATCAGAACGCTAAATCATCATAACCGTATTTCATCAAAACCGTATTCCATCAGAACCGTATTGTATCAGCACGGTATTTCGTCAGAATGGTAATCCATCGTCGGTACAGTGCCCTATCGGGAACGGAGTATCGATTTTCTGTCCGCTTTTCAGGTATGCTATGCGATGGCGCTGGTGAATGCATGTAAGATAAAATAAGTATCTGATCAGAATAACTATTCTAACATGAAATATGTTATTCTGAATGAGATCTCGATAGAATTTCACCTCAAGAATCTTTGTAAGCTTCTCAATATAGCTTCTCAATGTGAGATCGTATATTTTTTATATTCTTATTGTCGGTGTTTGATAAGTGTATAGAGAGGCAGTTAGTTTCAACTGCCTGCGTGCGGTATCAATTATCAGGAATTCAGTTGTACCTACGTAAATTAGATTGAAAAAAAAAACCTTATTCAATTTAGAATTTCCTTACACTCTGTAGATATGCATCTTATCGAAATGTTATATCTATACAAGAATATATAGAGAAACAAGGTGCTTTCAGTGTCAGAGTGAGATGAATCGATGAAAAATTTCATGCGTATACAGGGTGAGTCACAATAATTTGAGCCCGTGACGAATTTCAAGATCATCAGATAAATAACCTAATTTTGAAGTTGAAAGTTCGTATCACCGTATATCCTGAACTCAATCCGTTCTGTGATAAGGTATCAGGAATTGGATTACGATTTGAAATTTCAATAGGCTATCGACTGCTGAATTAGTTATAGGTAATCATTTATTTAGATTTTCTTGACCCATGGAGTACTTACGGTCGCATATGACCACATTATTCTTCATATCACCATTTTTAGACATCAGAATTATTCAACATTAGTTGGGCTGTTTACATCACACATATTTCATGAACCTGAACTCTCAAGTTACCGAGATGAATGCGGAAAACTAAATATTTCACATCCCCATTCAGATTAATGATTATATGTCAGTTGTCACTTTGCCCGCAGTGAGATATAAAAAATGGAATCACTTTTTTTGATTAGGTTCGGATGGAATGTTTTATGTTTCTACCTGATTCTTTGTTCATCGTTCGATGACTATTTTCATGTTGTATCCACACTTCCCAAATTATTTGTTCTTCAACACTTTAACTGTCGCAGTCACACAACCAGTTCTCATGAGCTTGGACAACACCATGCACATATTCGTTGCATACGTCAACAATTCAATGTATTTACCCACATCTTGCAAGCAATATCAAGGATATATTTCTTCAGGGGTAGCTGGAACCACACTCAACTTGTTGTTTTCAAATGCAACTCTATGGCATGTGAACACTCATTGGAAATCAGGTGAAAAGAGGAATCTAGCAAACGGGCAAAAGTTTAGGTTCTTGTACGTCTCCGAAAATTTTTTTCAAAAATGATTTTTAAAATTTTTGACGGATTTATAGTTACTTCGGAAGAACACAGAATTCAACGAACGCACTGTATTCAAATTCTATGTGTGATATATCTTTGAATCCAGCTTCCCATGGATATTTCAGCAATTGAATAATATTTAGGATGTACCATTTGAAAAAATCATCGAGGACGTCATCAACCTGACGTGAATCACCCTGAATATTTGATGTCTGCTTCAATAGATTCCTCAAAAATGAATAGTTTGGCTTAACATGAATGTATCCACTACTACTATACGAGAATCCTGCTCGATGTGACGTATTTGCTGCATAACAACCCTCTATGTGTGATATATGTTTGAATTCAGTTTTCCATAAAGATTTCAAAAATTGAATAATATATAGAAAAAATTCACGCGGACATAATAATTCCAAATTGAATCTCCCTCTATATTTAATTTTCCTGTATGAATCTGGCGAATTTAAATTGAAAGTCGAATTATTCCAAGAATTTGGAGAAAAGTTATCGAAAAAATAAACGAAATATATATTGACCGACAAAAACGCCCCAAGCAGCACCGTTAGTTATTATTCGACTTCTATGAACAAAAAATAGTAGGAAATGCGAGGAAATGGCTCATCAGATACTAGGAGGAACATATTTTTATAATTCAAACTCCCCTTACAACACAGGGATGTCCTAGGTACGTCCCTTCTTTGTCCCGCGGTACAAGGACATGATTGGGGCATCCAGGGGATGTCCCGCAGTGGTTGTCGAGTTGGCATCCCGCCCGGTACATCCCTAAGTTATCCTATTCGTGTCCCTGGAATATCTGATATCGATTCACAGTCATTGAATGTATCAGAACTTCTTAAGAAATTACCATTTTTCGCAAACAGAAATCGTAAATGCATAATGCCCCTCATTTTTAAACAGAAATGTATTTATTCAGGTTTCTGTAGTTTAGTCCTGTTCATGAATTTGTTCAGTACATGAATCTTCAGAAGGCATATTAGCTTATGGAGTAAGGTGCCTGCATTATGAGCTGAAGGTCCCGGGTTCAATCCCTACTCGACCTACATTTTTCCCTTTTGGAAAATCCCTGGAATATCCCTGGGACGTCCTAGGTATATCCTTCCTTCGTACTTGGTACATCCTAGGGACGTACCAGAAGGCGGCCAGCGGCTGTCCCTTGGCCATCCTTAGTATTAGATCAGGGACGTCCCTGGGAATGTACTAGTATCAGCGATAGTTATTTCTTTTTACATAGTATCAACCTTTTTTTTTAATTGATTCTAACTTTTACGCAAAATTATTCGACGATAAACCTTGAAAATGCTCTTCATTATCGTACTGACAATTTAATTCATATGTATGAAAAATCCCGTAAGACGCTGTGATTTTGTCATTATGACAGCAAAAAACATTGCTCTGAGTTTTCCAGCGACAAACCTCAACTTGACACTTGAAACCATGACAACCAAAATTATTGTAAACGAATACTTTTTGAGAGCGTTCATGTCAATTTTTCTCAATCATGCGTTGTCACAAAAGTATCTTATCTGTGAAAAATCCATCGACAATAATGTGATAAGCAATCATTGAATTGTTGAATTGTCTTACCGAATAACACTCAAGAATCTTCCTGTAGGAAGGTTTAGAAAATACAAAATCATCTCCACAACGTTTGATAATGGTAGAAGTTTCAACAATCAACCTTAGTATTCGATGTGGTCCCCTACTACTCTACTACATCGCTGGTTATGTCAACTCCTCAGATTTTGATACAGGGTGAAATGATGAAGCAAAAATATCAAAATTTGATATTGAATAACTACAGAGATATTGTCGTTGAAATTCTGACTGGGGGTATTCCAGCTATATCCACTTTTTCTGAATGAAGTTGCCTGATAGTCTACTTTGAAATTTCGACCCATTCAACAAACAATATGAAGTAGGTATTAGGCCTTGACAATCTGTTTATATTCCAGATGTCCATATTTTCGAAAAGAGCTCGTTGTATACTACATAATGGAATTTTTATTCTGAGGAAGTTGAGAATGAATTAACTATGTCCAAGAGCCGGCTGCAAATATCGCTGTCATCAGATAATGAAATGATATATGTCCCAAAGTCATGTGGAAACATTATTGTATTTTATCGAACGCACCTGTGTCAATCACTATCCTGAGCAGAATGATAGAGAAATTGCACTTTCCTGTGCGGAAATTTGCACGCGATTCCACCATTTGATAACAAAATGAGAATTATGACATCTGATCATCCTATCATTCTTCTCAGGAAGGTGATTGGCACAGGTGCCGTTCGATGAACTACAATGTTTCCTCAATCCTTCGGGCAGCCAGCTCTGCTTACTATAATGGGATTCATTCTGTGGACGTATAATACAAAATGATATTGAAAGAATGAACCAACGCTATTTTTGTTGATCTTGTATTGATTTTTTTTTATTTTTGCATCTCTTGGACCACACGAAAGGAAATTCCCATAATGTTTTGAGAACATCTTTCGTACCTAGGATGTACAGAAAGAGGGATAGGTAGATGTTTCACCAACTTCTGGATAATAAGTTCTTGGGAATACTTCCTTTGGGGATGAATTCCCATGCTTTGTCGTTATATAGACGACGATAATGTCGATAATACTGATAATATCGATGATACCGAAAAAAAAACCGATTATATCGATTATATCAATTAAAGCGATTATGTCGATTATATCGATTATATCGATTATATCGATTATATCGATTATATCGATTTTATCGATTATATCGATTATATCGATTATATCGATTATATCGATTATATCGATTATATCGATTATATCGATTATATCGATTATATCGATTATATCGATTATATCGATTATATCGATTATATCGATTATATCGATTATATCGATTATATCGATTATATCGATTATATCGAATATATCGATTTTATCGATTATATTATCAGTTTTATAAGTAGATGTTCTGTTTTTCATCAAAGTGCGGCTCACAAGAGTAATGAATGAACTTTCTTATAGGAAATCCATCAGCCCGTTTCATTGATCGAATTGTACTGACTTTACCATTTTCGATGACCTAATGGTATATCTTATACCCATTTTCGAAGAAAGAGATCTGCGGATTTCGCTAATGTTGACTACTTTCTTGTGAAACTCATGATACCATAGACACAATTTGTCATAGTTCGCTTCGTTTCATAGATATAGTGCAAAATTCAAAATGTTGCCTCTTAGGACCACCTGTATCTGAACGTATAGAAAAAGTAGAAGTTGTCTCTTGTTTACATTCTCCACGGAGGATCCAGTGGCATACTTAGTCAGATTTTCGAAACGAACTTTTCAGATAGATGATAGTATTTGCCTTGTATTTTGATAATTTCCAGTTTTTTCAGTAGGTATATCTTATTGATGGACCTTGGCAACATTTTCACGAATGTTTATATTTACCCTGTTGCTGACAGTATTTTCTCACATACTAGTTTCAATTTTATATTAAAAAAAAAAAAAAAAAAAAACTATTCATTGCCCAAACAGGTACAAGACCCACTTACAGGAAAGCTTTTTACAATGTGTACATGTAACTGTGAACAATTACTAAAATCTAAGAGCCAAATAAAGTATTTTGATAAATCATTCAGTATTCAGTAGTTGTAGAAAGTGATTTCAATTGTAAGTAATAATGATAATAAAAAAAAGAAAACGGAAGGAAACATAATAACATGTATTAATGAATAACATATTGTAGCATTCAAAATTTCAGTACATACCTTCCAATTTTTTAATTTATAGTATTGATACACCCTGTATCATATCCAGATTATCATATCACTACATTACGTTGACATAACCAAATCTTGAAGTAGTTGCATACCAGAGTAGTTATTCATGCATAAATATTTTTTATAAATAACAAAAGTTCAAGTATACTTGTCATTTATTTCACTCAAATATCAGATTCAGTCACAAATCTTAGCTACACTTTAATTTCAGTATATCGAGCAGATAATCACATTGTAAACATGAAGTTGCTTGATAGTTGCCTTTATTGTGAAGTACCTAAAAAAGAAAAGATAGTTCATTAGGAATACTTGAAACTTGTCACTAGTATACTCACCAAATTATTCACTTTTCTTACTGGCTCGATGATCAACAGGTAGTAGATGATGTTCCAACTCGATTCCAATCAATAATGCAATCAATAAAAATCAATAAAATGCTCCTAGAGTATATTCTCTTATAGGTTTTGCCTGAAAGAAATAAACACCTGTTGTTTACAAACTGAATATAGGTTATGCCCAAATACATTACCTTAATCATCATAGTAGTCTTCTGATGTATGTTTGAGGTCTGAATCTTGATATAGATCGGCTGGATATAAAATACAGTGGTATTTTATTGTAAATAAATAGAAATTGCATACTTATTATTTTTCGTTTATGTAATTTGATTACTGACAATATTGACATCCATGTCAAGTAATTTCATTTACTTGTCACTTGTATATAGCTAACACATCAATGTCATGTGCCAAGTCACATCGGACCTCCTGTCACAAGCATGGAGAGTAGGAGAGTAGCTTCCAGTGAACTTAACTTCCAACGTTGCCAGTTGTTTTAAAAATCGGTATGTTACCGAAAAGTCATGCTTGGAGGGTAGGACTGAGATAGATCCACTCTGATTGGGTGTTCCACAAATATCAATGTCAAGGTTGTCGAATTTAGGTCAGATTTGACACTTCCGGCTGTCGTTCTTCGGTTTTGAGAGATGCCGATATCCAATTTCCGAGAATGGTCACTTCTTGGTGGGCTCTGGATGAGTGAAGTCGTATGTGATAGGTGAAGTGAGTCGCTGTGGGGCTTCGCTGGTTTTATCCAGGATTTTTGGATGCATCACCCATGGTTTCCACCAAATGACACCACTCAACTGCCTAGAGAGTCGTTGGCGTTCTGGAAGCAGGAATATTCATTCCAGGATTCGGGAACACATCGTGCCGGCCATTTTGGTCACAACCCTTTTTGAAAAAGGTGAGTTCTTTTTCTATGACAAACTCAGGTTCACTCGCCTAGACTTGACTGAGGTTTCACTCCGGCTGTTTGTTATAGGGTCCTACGCTGGGATTTGTAAACCAGGATTTTTTTGTTGGGATTTTGTATGCTGGGATCTTAGCCCCATGAGGTCAACTTCCTGTGCTGGGGATTCTCAAGCCGTTTTTTCTTCCGATGGTCATCAATCTACCGTCTATTCTTGCCACTATGTCCATGTCGTGCAGAGGCAGGTGCCTCAATACTTCTTGGCTGCCTATGGAGCAACCAAGCCTGGGAGCTCTTCCAACTTCCTCCAGACCATCAGGATGCAGTTAGGTTCTGCAAGCAGCCTGAACAGACAGCAGCCATTTTTGTAGGCTGACTTCAAGGCACTCCTCCATTTAGAGATTTCCCCATGGTGATGCAGCTGGTTGCAGCTGTGCAGCGAGAAGGATCCTAATCAGGCCAGAATGTTTATTTTTTTATTTTATACATTTTTGGGATATATTTCATCTTCAATATTTCTGACATGATATATTTAGCATATTTTCTTTGAAGTTCTGTAAATCGAACCCAACACATAGTACTATGCGGTGGTAAAGATAAATACTTGCCTAAAATATTTACTTTCATGAAGTTTAAGTATGACTCTCTTAAGACAAATTTCTAGTAGAAAAGAGACTTGAAATACCACTTTTCATAATACAGATATATTGAAGTTTTTTTGGAACATATACATATATGATTTAGTTTACTTTATAATATTCACCTGTTGTGATCTTATCTCGACAATTTGGTTACCTCCATTCATTCCACCCCTGCGCCACCATGGAGTAATAATAAATGTTGTTTTTTATGTATGTATGCATTTTATTTATTTGTTGAATTTGTTTACTCTGCTCTCATGATTCATAACATCATACCTACATTTTTCTGATTAGCTGGATAACATCATTTTCATAATTATTTGGTTGCACAACTACCCAAATAATTAAAATCTTCTTGTTTAAAAGTTGCTGTGGCGCCCCTTCCTTTTTATTGAAATAATCTAAATGAATATTAAGTCCTTTATCAATTTCTTTTGAGACGAACCCATAGTGCCTACTGATGAAAAGCTGCCGTTTGCAAGTGCTGATTATTTTTTTATAAAAATAAGGTCAATAAAGAGGGATTTTTTCATATTTGTATAGGATTAAGGCAACTTTACGGAACGGATAGGTATATTTCAACATAAATACCGCTAAAATACAACAAATAACACACATATCTTCTTGACACGTCGTACTCTCGTCTTTCTACTATCACACGTCATACATTACTTCTCTCATTCATCTCATTTATATACAGGATGCTATCCTACAACTCGGCCATCCTGAAATTCGTCCGTCTCGGATGAATCTTCTTCATTCCACTTCTTCATGTACTCGGCGCATGTAGATGTGTTGACTGGTCCCTCGTGATATCCTTCTTTCTTGACGTCATATGTATCATGGCCCTTTACTTTCGTAACTCGATAAGGTCCCAAATATTTCGGTCCTGGTAGTGAGTGAATATACACACATTCATTTCGATCCGTAATTTTTCACGTATAATAGAAGAATAACGCATCATCAAATAGTGAAAAGTATAAACAGTGGACAATAAAGGATTCGATTAACGTGAGTAAAAACATAGTCTACGAGAATTGAATCAGAAAGGTTAATTACTCATTAATCGATTAAAACAATACAAATTCAATCGACAGTCCAGACTTAAATTCATCAAACCAACGAAATAGCAAAAAACGAATAGAGATAAGAAAGCAACAAGAACTGGATGAATAAGTACAGGGTCGGCTTCAAAAACAAAATCGAATAAATATTGGAATAAATTAACAAAATATATTTGTTTAGAACCATTGACTTTGTCAACCTGGATAGGGGTCTAGTTCAGAATTGAGTACGTGCTATACATAACTCTGTACAGGACACAAAGCCATGGAGGAAATACTTAAACAAATAAAAAATATGGAATCAAAAATTGATGACAAACTTAACGCAATGCATGATGATTTGAGAAATATCAAACTGGAAAATTTGCAAATAAAAAAAGAAAATCGAGATCTCAAACAGGAACAAATGAGACAACAAGTTAGAATAGATGACATTGAAAGGGAAATCAGGAAAAAGAACCTCATTATCTATGGAATTAAAGAAGAAAGAGACAACCCTAATGAAAACTTGAGAAAGATAGTCAAAGACATAGCAAGCAGAATAGAAATAGGAATAAATGAAAGAGAAGATGTAGCTGATATCAGCAGAATGGGTAAGAGTATCGATAATAAGGATCGACCAATCATGGTAGAACTTAAAAGCGGGTCACTTAGAAATGAAATGCTAAGGGAGGCTAAAAAACTTAAAGGTACAGGAGTATTTCTAAGTGAGGATTTCTCAAAACACATACAAGAACAAAGAAAGATACTTAAAGAAGAAATGAAACAAGCAAGACAAAGAGGGCACAAAGCTAATTTGAACTACAACAGACTATACATAAATGGAGATTCATATACTGTGGAATCACTTACGTTGAACAAGCAAATGAGAGCTGGTAATGTAGCCAAAGAAAACATACCACTTGATAAATCTAGAGGAAGAAAATACAGCGAAAGAACCCCAGAACTTGAATTAGCAGAATCAAGGAAAGTGAGTAGAACTGAAGGAAGATTCGAAACACCATCAAAAAACTAACTCATACAATTATTAGAACATTAGAAACGGTAGCAAACCAAGAAAGGGATGAAGAAGATGGAAAATTTGAGAAGATTAAGGAAAATCAACAAAATTCAAGTACAACAGAAGATAGAGTTATAAATAGTAAAAAACCAAGAATGAGAAAAAACAATATAGCTAACCGTGAAGAAAACTTTTCAGAGATAACTGAAGATAACTCTCACGACGAATTCACAAAATTAAATATATTATTTTGGAATTGTCAAGGTATAAACACTATAAACAATTTAGAAATGGAAGAATGTGAGCACCTTTTAAAGTATCCCATTATCGGTCTTGTAGAAACATGGATTTCTTCACCGGAACCCAAGTTACCGCAAATATTATCAAATTATAACATGTACCATAGTCAAGCTATAAAAGACAAACAGAAGGGAAGAGGTAGTGGGGGTATCTTACTGCTAGTATCAAAAAAAATTGTAGGGTTAAGTAATGCAAATATAATTGAAATAAGTAATATGTGGATCTTTGTAAGATTTTGTATAGATAATATATATATTATTTTAGGACTTATATATTTGAAGCCTGGGTTGGATGATCACATCTGTATCGAATTATTTGAAGAAACCATTAGAGATATAATTGCTGAATACCCTGATGATTATATAGCTATATGTGGTGATTTCAATGCCAGGATAGGTCGTCTGAATGGATTCGAGGATCGACACCACCAAAATTTTGACTTCCCTTTAGAAGCCCGTGGCTCAATGGATAAGGTAATAAATGCACGAGGAACGTTACTTGTTGAAGCCCTAGAAAACCTAAGTTTCTATGTACTGAATGGCAGGCACCAAGATCACGAGGGTAACTATACATATGTCGGGCCGAGTGGCAATAGTGTGGTCGATTTAATCTGGGCAAACTTCAGTAGTCAAGAGCTTATTTCAAACTTCTTTATAAACAAAAACCTAATTTCTGACCATTTGGCTTGTGTATTGACCTTAGAAATCAACTTTCAGCAGACTAAAGCTATTCCATCCTCAAAAAGCTATACCAAGACTATAGTAAGATGGGATCCTTCAAAATCAAACTCATATAGAAATATAATTACTAATTATGGCCTCAATTCTCAATTAGATTCAACAGAAGATTTAGATACTCAATTACATGAAGCAATCACATTAACACTAAAATTTTTAGGCATGGAAAAAAAGCAAACCTTTAATGCTAACATCATCTCAAAATGTAAACCTTGGTTCGATCAATCCTGTAGGGAAGCCAAAAAACTTTTGAATAAAGCTAAGAAAAATTTAAGTAGATCAAATTTTGAAAAAGCCACTGTCTTGGAATACAGAATAACTAAAAAAGGATATAAACAAATGTTGAGAAGTAAAAAATATCAATATGAGAAAGGTATAAGATTGAAGCTGGAATCTATAAATAACCCTAACGAATTCTGGAAATACATTAACCTCAATAAGAGTAAAAATATTAGAGGCGGTATCGACCCGAACACTATGATGAATTATTATAAAAATTTTTATAGACCTACCCCAGATATTACAACTCAATACCTAGACGCTCTGCACCCTTACCTAGATACGGCATTTTCCAACGCAGAAATTTTTCTGACTCTAAACATAGCAAAAAATAACAAAGCCCCAGGGGAAGATAACATCAGTAACGAATTTTACAAAAATCTACCCCTGGACTGGATAATGCGCTTAAAACATCTTTTCAATAAAATTTTCTCAGAGGAAGAGATACCACCCTCTTGGACTAACATAAAAATGATTCATTTTCATAAAAAAGGACCAAAAGATGACCCAAATAACTACCGTAATATAGCTTTAATGAATCACAAAACAAAATTGCTCACACAACTCATTAACAATAGACTCACAAACTTTGTTGAAAACCTCGAACTATTACCAGAGTGTCAGGCAGGATTCCGCAAATCCAGAAGCTGTGATGACAACATTTTTGTTTTGTCAACGATAATAAATAACTACTTACGTCTCCCAAACAGGAAACTGTTCGCACTTTTTGTAGATTTTAGAAAAGCATTCGACACGCTGGAATACAGCGTGCTGTGGGGAAAATTATTTGCTAATGGTATAAGCGCAAAGATTGTTAGAATTCTGAAATTATTGTATAGCTCAGCGACTCTGTCTATTGAACAAGATGGTAAAATGTCGGAAAAAATCAAGATCACCAAAGGGGTTCTACAAGGAGATACTCTTAGTCCGTTAATTTTCTCATTATTCATCTCTGATATTAGCCAATACTTTAGAGAACATGGTGCCAAAGGAGTAACTCTAGATGATGGCGAAAATATAAACATGCTACTATATGCTGATGACTTGGTACTTTTTGCAGAATCCCAGATAGAACTAAAAAGAAACTTGAAAATTCTTGAGTCATATTGTGATAATCTGAAACTTGAGGTCAATTCATCAAAAACAAAAATAGTCATATTTCGTAGGAGCCCAAATATTGGCTATCAACCCCAATTCATATATAAAAATACTGCAATAGATCTGTCAAACACGTACGAATACTTAGGTGTCACCTTTACTTTCAACGGCTTATTCCTGAATAACTTTAAGCAACGAGAACAAAAAGCCAGATTCTCCCAAGGGGTGGTTTTGAAAACTATTAATTGCTCTAAAATATCCTCTCTTGAAAATATAAAAACTTTGTATAACAATGTTGTAATTCCTACTTTCACATATGCTAGTAGTATATGGGGACTCCGTTACCTGGAACAAACCGAGAAGATACAAAATAATTTCTGGAGAAATCTTCTATTCTTGCAAAAAACTACAGGGGCACATATAATCAGAACAGAAACTAAATCATGTAAAATAGGATATCACATAATAAAACAAGCCATAGAGTTTCTGCTAAGAATAAAAAACAAAGATTCTAAAAGATATGTGCACCGAGCGCTTCGTCATCTAATTCAACTGCAAGAGTCAGGGAACAATAATCTGAAATACAACTGGGCTGACCATCTGCACCGTTGTCTTATTACCTACTGTGATTTAGATTTGAACATTAACGATATCAATCGAACCACGAAACAAACCATACTAACCTGTTACCTAAACAAAAATACCCGAGAAGATCAAAATAAAATACTGCTCAGTATTCATCACCCTATCTATAAATTCCTTCTACAGAATGAATGTGATAATACTAATTACTTATGCTACGCAGGCCCACTACATATTAAGAGAATTGTAGCTCAGCTTCGAACAGCCAACACTGAAAAGCTATTTATATATGTTAATAACAACTCATATAAAATAGAAACAAATGCCATCTGTTCAATTTGTAATTGCTTATTACCAGAAACTCTCGAACACATACTGCTGATCTGCCCGATGTATGCAAATCTAAGAAGCAACATGATCGAACCTAGAGGACATTCAGACGACTTAGACTCGATACTATCATCAACAGATTTCTCCATACTCACCAAACTGTACCAATTCCTGAGCGGAGCGATGAAACTTAGAGCATTCATAGTTAATGAATAGGATCAATATTGATGCGAAACTGGATGTGATCATCCAACCGTTGTTGAGGGGTGTTCCCTATTTTGTCACCAATCAGGCAGGTAGATAATTATTATGACTTGATTTCCATCTATTCTATTTCATTTTATTTTTCTGTCTCTCTATTGTACTAAATAATATGACCACTCATTCCCATGCCACCGCCCTTGTTCATGTATTGTATATATGAATGAACAATAAATATATTATTATTATTATTATTATATTTCGACTTTAGTTTTAGTCCTGGGCCTTGTTGAACTCGTTTAATAGCTACAAAATCACCAACTCCATATTTGTTAGGATCTTTTCTTCTCAAATTGTATGTTTTCCTATTTTCGTCCTGGACTTTGAGTATCTGCTTCTTAGCTTCTCTTCGCAAGTCTTCTCTTGTTTCTTCGAATAAAACTTGTGCTTCTTCTTCTATGGCTTCCTTAATTTCAGTTTCCATCTTATTTCGCATCTTCACCCCTAATAATAATTCAAATGGTGTGGTGTTGATACATCTTTGAAATGAGGCATTCACAACTCTCTGCACCTGATCTACGTATTTGTACCACTTGGTAGGATCTTCGTTTGACAATTTGGTCAAAACAGAAATTATTATGGAGTTCACTCTCTCAATTTGTCCATTTGCCCTCGGAAGACCGGTAGTTATCATGAAATGTTTGATTCCTTCATCTTTACAATAGTCTTGGAACTCTTGAGAATTGAATGCTGACCCTCTGTCTGAAATTATATTTAATGGATTCCCAAAATTCTTCTTCTGTACTTCTAGCTTTGCTATTACTTCTTTACTAGTAGTCGACTTCGTCGGATAGAGCCATATATATTTCGTAAATGAGTCCAAAATATGATTGTAGTTTTTATTGGTAGATTCCAGTGGCCCCAAATGGTCAACATGATAAGTTTGTAAAGGAATATCATCTTTTTGCAATGGTTGTAAGAATCCTTCCTGTTTTTCACGTTTTCGGTTTGCTAATAGACATATAACACATGACTGAATACATCTTTCAACCTTCTCTTTCATTTTCGGTATGAAATAATTTCTATGAAGAATTTCTTCTGTTTTCCTTGCAGCGAAGTGTCCTTCCTCATGAGCTTCCTTGATAATCTTTGATTGTATGCTTCTGGGTATAACCAATAATTCATTTCCTTTTACAACTTTGTAAATTACATCATTCTTCAATAGATAGTCTTCGTATGGCTTCTCTTTCAATATTTCCTTAATAGCTCTTAACTCTGGATCATCATCTTGTGCTTTTCTCATTTGGATCGACGCAATATCACTTGTGATAACCATAATCGGGTACCTGCTAAGAGCATCAACATGGCGCATACGATCTCCTGACCGATGCTCTATGGTATAATCAAATTCTTCCAGGAATAGTGCCCATCTGGCGACTTGTGGAGTGAGATCTTTCTTGTACATCGTTTTCTGGAACGCAGAACAGTCTGTTATTATTTTAAATTTTGTTCCTAAGAGATAAACTCTAAATTTCTTTAAAGCTTCTATAATTGCCAAACATTCCAATTGGTAAGAGCTGTATTTTTTCTCAGCGTCTGTCGTCTTTTTGCTCATATAATATATGGGATGTAAACTATTATCTTCGTAGGATCTTTGCATTAAAATAGCTCCATATCCTTCTTGTGCTGCATCTGTGTGCAACTCCAATTCAGCACCTCTTCGATAAATATCCAGGACAGGTTTACTCGATAATATTTCTTTCAGTTTATTGAATGCTACTCTTTCGCAATCATTGAATCGAAATGTTCGATCTTTCTTCGTGAGATCACTCAACGGTCTTGCAATCAAGGAATATGACTGGATGAATTTCCTAAAGTATCCCGTTAAACCTAGAAAACTTTGAACTTGTTTGATGTTCGTAGTTTCTGGGTACTTCAGTACCGCTTCAGTTTTAGTTTTAGAAGGAAATATCTGTCCATTTTCTATCAAATGACCCAAAAATTCAACTCTTCGTTTTAAAAACTGACATTTCTTCTTATTTATTTCGAGTCCATAATCACTGGCCACCTTCAAAACCATTTTCAATTTCTTCATCGCCTCAAATTCATTTTCTGCAGGAATTATCAAATCGTCCAAATATAACATAACAATTCCTTGCTTTTCAAGATCACTAAAAATTCGATTTATGTAACGTTGGAATATTGCTGGAGAATTGCAAAGTCCGAAAGGTGTCTTCAGAAATTGATATTGTCCATTATGGGTTACGAAAGATGTATACTTCCTACTATTCTCTTCGACTGCAACATGGAAAAATCCATTTGTCAAATCCATGGTAGTGAAAATTCGAGCGTCTTGTAATTTGTCGAGTTGATCCTCTATTAGTGGTAGTGGAAATCTATCTTTCACTATTATTTTATTGATTCTCCTATAATCAACACATAGTCTATAGGATCCACATTTTTTCCTCACCAAAACTACTGGACTTGCATATTCCGAGCTGCATGGTTCCACAATCCCTTCCTTAATCCATTCTTCTATCTGTTTGTCCACAACTTCTCTCTCTGCATAAGGTAATCGTCTTGGATTTGAATATATCGGTTGGTCATCTTTGACAGTTATTCTCATTTCCACATCTGTATATTTAATCTTTTCAGGCTTATAATTATTCACTACTTCTAATATATTTTCTTTCAGTTCTGAACTTATGTCTTCTCCTACATTCAATTATTCAGTTTCATTTATCTGGATATTCAATAACCATTGATTTTCTTGGCGTTTTCTTATAATAATTCCATTTTCATCAATAGAAATTTCGGCTTCATTCAGTAACTCAGTTCCTATGATAGCTTGCATCGATATTGTTTCATTAGGTACAACATGAACTGTAGACACAAAATTGCTACCATCAACTTCAATATATCCTTCAAATTTCCCTAAAGTATTAACAGATGATCTTCCAAATCCGTTCAGCTTGATAGTTGAGTTAGTAAGTGGTGGAGAACCAATGGAGAAGTGAGTATTTTCAGTAATGATATTTACATGACTGCCTGTATCAATCAGCACATTGATAAGGTGTTCGTTCAATCTCACCATCTTATACATTGTCTGAATATGATTCTGTGTGATTTCATTGACTGAAGGTTCTGCACGGGTCGTCGTTGGGGTAAATTCCTGATTTTTTCGTGGCATATTAGGTTCTGTGCGATTAGTACTATTCACTGACGAACATTCAAATGATTTGTGTCCATACCTATTACATTTGAAACATTTTGCGCCTAATGTTTTGCTTCGACAATCTTGGGATTTGTGTCCATTCATTCCACAATTGAAACAACGGATTCTTGTGTGATTATGGTATTTTTCTTCTGTCCTTTCATCTCTTCTATTCTGTCTATCATTTTTCCATGTATCTCTGTTGGAAGAATAACCAGAATATTTAATTTAATTTTTCATCTCCCCATATATTTTCAGCTTATCTTTGAATTCTTTAAGATTTCTTGCTCCATAAAGTAAAATCTTGTTGGTTTGTTCATCATGGATACCATCGATAACATATTGGATCAATGCATCAGATTCAATTGTACCCTGATTAGCAATTTCTTTCATAACAAGAAAATATTCATGCACATCTTCATTTTTTCTCATTCTTCGTTCAGTCAACATCCGATGAACCTTCGCGCTATTCATTTTTGATGAAAATTCACTCAAAAGTGCATATTTCAAGGATTTCCAGGATGTTATACCGGTTTCACCTTGTATAAATAATTTTGCTAAACCAACTATTGATTTTTTGGCGAAAACAAAGGTGCATAAATCGGTCCAACTAAATATTGAACTCATTTCTTCTACATCATTGATCCATTTTTCAACAGAATATGAATTTGTTCCATCAAATTTTTTGATAGAATCTTCCACGTCTCGAAAATTCATGGCGAATGGTAGATTACGCGAAGTTGAATGGAAAGCGGAATCACCCTGTATACTTTCTTGTTTATTTTGTATATAATCTGCTGAACAACCCTGTATACTTCCTTGTTCATTTATCTCTTTATGTGTTGAATCACCCTGTATGCTTTTCGAATTACTCCGATCTCGATCGCCTTCCCTCATTCTATTCCTCAGTATCAAAGTATTCTCGTCATTTTCTTCTTCCTCGTCTTCATCTTCATCTTCTTCGTCTTTTTCTAGCTGTGTCTTCAAGTTTTCCAAATTCATAAGATTACCAATAATATCGATAATGAGGTTACTTTTATCGGTATTGTAATCTAAACCCAAAATATTTGCAATCAAAGTTAAATCGCTGATTGAAAAATTATCATCAATGCATTTTAATTTGTGTTCATATTCAACAGATTTCAAATCAAAATTGAAACCGGAAAAAGTCTTTTCCTGTTATTTCTATCACCCTCAATATCGAAAACAAGTTTTTCTAATTTTGACATGTAATGTGACACTTTTCAAAACTGACGGAAGTTTTGAAACGTCTTACTTTACGTAACCAGTTGCGTAAAGTAAAATTTTACATAACTGGTGATTAATGTTCATTTCATTCATTCATTTCACACAACAAGAGTCGGCAGAACTCATGTAAAACTGGTCATTATTTTTGTTCATGCGAAATGTTTCGTCAAAATTAGAAAAAATATTGTACGTGACACGTTAGGAAACGCCATTTTGTGTAACTCTGTGATGTTGCGGGATCTCGCTTCGCTCGTCCCGCAAAATCCCATCGTTACACAAAACGACGCGTTTCCTAACTGATTACGTAAATATCTATTATGGAAAGTTTTTATCACTTTGACTGGAGCAACGTTTATGCCGCTCAAAATATTGTCAATGTCACCAAGTGTCACCATTTTCGTGAAAATATCTGATATGGAAATTCGCAAAAAGTCTGTAATTTCAGAACAACAGTGTTTAAAACAAAACGGAATAGAGTTCGTTAGATACCGAAATAGTTTATACAGTGATATACTTCACACTGAAAGTAGTATAGTTCCATAAAATGTCCACTCAAAGTGTCTGTTTCAAACTCAAACGATGATTTGAATCATCTAGTTTAGAAATAACAACTATACTTCTGAATGTCTTTCAAATAGCTTAAGCAATAGTCTTTTCAAATCTGCTAAAATGCAAAGCGAAATGCTCACCTCGTATCTTCCTTATGTTACCTGATATTTAATAGTATATGTTGGATGACTGTCACACCAAAATCATCTTCACTTGGTCTATAGTTCAGATCAGCCCGAAAATGTTAAGAATAGTTTTTGAATAACACGCACTTCTACCGAATGATGAAATGATTCTCGTTCTTGACCCCTCTTTCGTCTTTACCGTCTTCAATTCCGTCTCTACCGTCTTCAATTCCGTCTCTTTTGTATTTCCCTCCTTACGTCTTGGTATTCGATTTTTTCGTCGTCTTTTTGTTATTTCGTCTTCTCGTCTTCGTGTGTTATCGTTTTCTCGTCTTCTTATCCAATAGTCTTCCCGTCTTCTTTGATTCTTTTCGTCTTCACGTCTTCGAATTATCCCGTCGTCAAATTGTAAAATTTTTGTCGTCTTTTTTCACTTCACTGTCACTCTGACAGGCTTGAACTTATTCGCTCCAAAAAAATGCCAATCCCGGTTGAGCCCCCAAATTTATAGGATTGAGGCAACTTTACGGAACGGATAGGTATATTTCAACATAAATACCGCTAAAATACAACAAATAACACACATATCTTCTTGACACGTCGTACTCTCGTCTTTCTACTATCACACGTCATACATTACTTCTCTCATTCATCTCATTTATATACAGGATGCTATCCTACATTTGCCTCGTCAACATCACAAGGTAGAAAAAATATGTTTTATTTCCTTTTTGAACACTCCAATGGGAGTTGAAAATATATCAGTTTTTTCGCATATCTGATTGAACTTTCTGCACATCGAATGAATTGGATATTTCAATTGTATATTTGTTCTTGGAGTAGGTAAATAAAAACAAAGTGAAGTTCTACTGTTCAAACGAGGTATGTTGAAATTTAGTTGAGATAATAACTCTGGGCAATCAGTCAGGTTGTTTGTGAGTTTATAGATAAATATGCAAGAGTGGTAAGTTCTGCGGTCCTCCAGAGACAATAGTGAAAATCTGTTTAATAATAAGTTATTATCTAAACCTTGTTCAGGATAAATTCCATCAATTCTATATACAATATACTTCATGAATTTCCGTTGAATTGATTCGAGCAGATGTATGTGATTCAAGTAAATAGGAGACCAAATCAGCGAGCCATATTCTAAGCGTGATCTCACATATGAGGTAAAGAGAGCAATGACCCAGGTAACACGGATCTCTCCGCGATATCTCTAAGTAGTTATCTTCAGGATCAAAATGCGAAATCCTCATGCGAAGTGTCAAAGATCACTATAGGCTCTCACCATGGGAAATACTCTCTGGAGTCGTCCGAAAGAAATCGCGAAGATCTCGCCTCAGATTTGATATATTCCTCATTATTGCGAATCCTTGAGGTTATCTATAACAGGAAATGAATAGGCATTTCTTTCTGCGAGCACCCAAGGATATCCTGGACGTTACAAGATCGAGAATTTCCCATTGCGAGCTCCTAAAGTAATCACAAACATAACCTGAATAATTAATGAATATTCCTACAAAAATATTGAGTTGTTTTGTTTCAATAGCCTTTATAATTTAAATACTGGGTGTCCCAAGTTATCGTTTATCAATATATCAAAAGCATTAAAAACTGGCTTATGAAGAATGTGATATATTTGGCAGCCCCCGGATGGTAGATACTGATCAGTTTTTATTTTCTAGTAGCATATTAGTCTCTGAAAATTGCGTGTCAATCTATTTGGAATACAACGATATAGCACATACTTGGTGTTTTGTTCCTGATAACAACAAAAGCATGAACATTTTGTGACTTTTTTACGTTACTCAAATGACAAATTGCTTTCACCCATGTGTTCAAGAAGTTCACAAATAATAAGTATGGATTGCATTTTTCTTTCAAAATATTAATGACAGATATTCCATTTCGAACTGCAGAACATCAATCATTGCAGACGGTACCTACCTAGTGTAATAATTAATCTAATTTCATTGTGGGACATTTTTACGAACATGGGAGGAGGCAATTTTCAATCGATGTAACGTAAATGAGGTCAAAAAATTTTATTGTTAATGTTGTTATTAATGAACAAAATACAAAGTACCGATGTGCTATCGTTCATTCCCGAAATAGGATGATTGGCAATTTTCAATGACAATATACAGGGAGTCCATTGAATGAAAATTGAGGAGTTGCTACCAGGTGGCTGTCCAATCTAATACACTTTTTTTTTAGTCATGAAGAAAATTCTCTGATGTCATTTGAAGCATTTTTACTATTTTTCCTTCATCTTGTCGAGTAAGCAAGTTTTTGCCGGTACCTTTACGATAACTTGGGACACCCAGTATTAACATGAAATGGGAGTCATTAATCTATGATAATAATAATATTAATAATTGTATATACTAGATACTAGATTTTCTTACTGTCTCAGAAAATGTGTTCAACAGGTCATATTATTATCTCTCCGCCATTATGGAAGATTATTTCAAATTTTGCAGTGAATTAATGATAATTAATTATCTGCTCTGACGGAAAAGACAAAAATGTTCCAATTCAGGTCGGATCGAGAATCAAATATCTACCTCAAATTCGTGGGTAGATATCGGACGACCTTTTTTTTTTAAGAATACCCGGCCAACTCCTCGGAGATTTTTTCAAGTGATAAAGTTTACTTGATCAATGTCTTGCTATAGAATAATACACTGTGTCCATAAAGTCACCCCCCCCCTGGTTAACTATTGAACGGATCGGATTTTTTTTTTCAATTTTTTTCTGATCCAATGGTAGTTTCAGTGCTATATATTGTTCCAAAAAAAATATATGTATCCTCCAAAATGGCGCCTGGGCGCCATTTTGGAAGATTTTTTTAAATGGAGTGGGGGGTCGAAAGATACCTCGATTGAAAGGTCTTTCGATTCTCTATACAACCTCAGAATCTCAGACAAAAATACTCATCCAAAACAAAATGGCGGATGATAACGTTTGAAATCTCACACCAGAATTCTTTCGACTGGATGGCTATTAAAGTGCTCGCATGTGATCTTCAAATCTTTATTGGCGTATAGAAGAGTTCTCTATCTATGAAGATATCAATAGAAAGCCATTTCGAAGAGAATAACATGGTAGTATCGTGGAATAAACATTGTTCTTTATTTTGAATAAATATTTCTAAAATTTTGCAGAATTTGGAAAGACAATCGAGCAAAGGTATAATTGACTACCATGTTATTCTCTTCAAAATGGCTTCCTATTGATATCTTCATGGATAGAGAACTCTTCTTTACACCAATAGAGATTTGAAGATCACATGCGAGCACTTCCTTAGCCATCTAGTCGAAAGAATTCTGGTGTGAGATTTCAAACGTTATCATCCGCCATTTTGTTTTGGATGAATATTTTCGTCTGAGATTCTGAGGTTGTATAGAGAATCGAAAGACCTTTCAATCGAGGTAACTTTCGACCCCACACTTCATTTAAAAAAATCTTCCAAAATGGCACCCAGGCGCCATTTTGGAGGATACATATTTTGTTTTTGGAACAATATATAGCACTGAAACTACCATTGAAGCAAAAAAAAATTGAAGAAAAAAATCCCATCCGTTCAATAGTTAACCAGGGGGGGGGGTGACTTTATGGACACAGTGTATATTAAAGCTCATTACGTTGATCTAACTCTAAGTTTGGTGACTCAATCTTTTTCGCTGAAACAAATATCCAGTAAATTTAACTCCACCCCAAACAATATAGCTGGCGCTAGTTAGACTTCGCCGACAGGAGACTGCTGATAACCAATGACTTCTCAAGAATTGAACACCTTACCATAATAGTGGCGATCATGTGGCGATTGATGCAAATATCGCTCTTAAAGGCCTCGTTATAAGGTGATGTGCACGGATTCTTGAACAATTCATAGTTGCGAGCACTTGAAGAGTTCGCTATTAGTAATTGATGCGAATTTCCCAAAGTTCTCTTCACAAGACGATGCGTGCGAAAATCTCAAACAGCTCGTAGTCGCGAGCACTTAATGACCACGCCAGAAGCAATTGATGCGAATCTCCCAATGTCCTCGTCACAAAGCAATGTATGCGAATTTCTCAAACAGCTCATGATTGCGAGCACTTTCAGTTATCGCCAGTGGCGATGGAAGCGTATATCTCAAAGTGCGCGCCTGAGGGCATTGTATGAGAATTTCTGCGTGCGATATCTTCAAGGCCTCGCTGAGCTCAGCCTAGGTGGCGGACATTTGGCCTAGATATAGCACTCTCGGCGATCTCTCAAAGAAGTTACAAAAGGCATCACAATTTCCTAAAAGGATTTCTTCAAGATATCTTTAGGACCTCTTTGTGCTGGCTGGGGAGGCTATCTTCATTTTTGAAGTCTTCGAAATTTCTGAAAATCAAACCAAGCATTTTTTTTGCTGCTGATGCAGTTTTAATAATGTGTGATGAGAAGCTCAATTTGGAGTCAAAGAATACCAAGATCTTTTGTTACATCACACCTATCGAAAAAAACTTGATTTATTGAGTAAGTGTATTCGATTGATTTGATTTTCAGAGTATAGGTAGTGTAATGACATTTCTGTATATTCAGGGGTAGTTTATTTATTTCACACCAAAATGCTAGACGGTCAATGTCATTTTGGAGTAACTCACAGTCATTATGAGATTTAATGACTCTGAATAATTTCAGATCATCAGCAAATAAAAGAATGTTGCTTGTTATATTCTCACCTATATCATTCACAAATAATGAAAATAGAAGAGGAGCTAAATTGCTTCCCTGAGGTGCCCCACTGGTAGAAATGAAAATTTGCGATTTATGACCACGGTATTCAACATATTGTGACCGATTACTGAGATATGATTGAAAGAAGTTTAGTAGGTAAGTGTCGAAGCCAAGATTATTCAATTTAGATACTAGTATTATATGGTCCAATTTGTCAAAGGCCTTTGAAAAATCTGTGTATATGGTATCGACTTGAGACTGATTATCTATAGCATTGCTGATAGTTTGTGTGAAGCACATTAAATTGGTGATGGTTGATCTCTTAGATATGAAGCCATGTTGGTCAAGTGATATTTTATTCTTTACATTGGGAAATACTCTATTATAGATCGAGATTTCAAAAGCCTTTGCGAAATTTGACAATAAAGTGATGGGACGATAGTTTCTCATTTGATTGATAGCTCCAGATTTAAATATTGGGCATATTTTTGACGTTTTCCAAACATCGGGAAATGTACATGTGTTTAACGATCTGTTATATATCATTTGGAGGAGTTTTACAAAAACATGAGCACAATCTTTTACAAAAAAGCTAGGTATATTATCATAGCCACAGGTATGTTTGGATTTGAGTTTTTTCAGAGCAGTCTGGACTTCATCTTCACTTAATTTCTCAAGTGATATAGTTAGTGTATTCAAGGGTAGTGTATCATCTTCAATGGTGTTATTATCATTTGGGGTAGTATAAACACTGCTGAAATGATCTGCAAATGCATTTAGAATACTTGAGGGGTTTTTACATTCTATTCCATCCATATAAAGTATTCCAGGAATCCTAGAAGTCCCTTTTTTACTTTGAATAAATGACCAGAACTCTGAAGGATCAGATTTGATGGATTTTTCGGATTTGTCTATATATTGTTTATATGATTTCTTTATATTAGTTTCAATAGATTTTCTCAGTGCCACAAATTGTTCTCTCAATTCATTTGAGTTAGATGTTTTCAGTTTTTTGAAAATTCTATTCTTTACTTTAATTTCTTTTATAGTATCTTTACTAAACCAAGGTGGGTACTTTCTAACAAAATTGGGAGTTTTTGGTACGTATAGGTCAAGTATATAGTAAATCATTTTGTAAAATTCAGACAAAGCTTCATTGACATCAGAATAAGTTTCCAGGAAATCCCAATTCATATTGAGAAGATGAGAGTATAGGAGGGGAAAATTAGCTTTTTTAAAATTGTAACTGACTGATTCAACATTATATTGTATTATTGAAGTTTGTGGAAATTCCAGTGATATTCGAAGAGAGGGGTGATGATTATCTTCCGAAATCATTGGCAGCTGGTCATGGGTGATATGACATTCCATATTTGAAAAAACTAAATCTAATAAACGCTCAGATGTGTTCACTATACTATTGAATTGTTTTAGTTCGTAAAAGCTCATTAATTGCTGTAAGTTTATCAAGTTAATGTTGTTAACATGCACTACATCTGCTCGATTTACAAAGTTTGGTTGATTGAAATCACCCAGTATCAATATATTACTTTCATAGAGGCACTCAAGAATTTCTAGTGTTTCCAATAGGTTTTGTATTTCTAAGCTACTCGAGTTGGGTGGGATGTAAGTTGCAAAAGTATAGAAAAGATTATGTTTAAAAATTATCTTACAGCCAACCAGATCAATACTAGCGAAATTGTTCCGATATGATGAAAGATCGATTTCTGCAGCCAAGCAGTCACTCCGCACTCCCAAAAGTACTCCTCCTCCCCGTGTAACTGAGTTAGCTTGTAGATTCCTGTCACTTCTAAATACTATATAGTTGTCCCCGAATAGTTCAGCATTTCCTACGTTTGACTGAAGCCATGTTTCAGTGATGGCAATAAGGTGGTATTCAGAGGCTGCGACTGAGGTAAAGAATTCCTGGGTTTTGGTGTTTAGTCCACGAACATTTTGGTAGTAACAAAGTAGGTCTGACAAGCTTCTCTGTTTGGACAAATCTAAAAGTTTTTTGTTATTTTGGGTTCACCGTTTACATATTTTATTCTTAGGTTCGTTTCGCCATTTTGCGTACGCTCAGTTAGTTGATTTTTCAGATCTTTGTACTGCTTCATTTGAAGGGGCGTTTTATCAGTT
Source organism: Phaedon cochleariae (assembly GCA_918026855.4). Classification (NCBI taxonomy): domain Eukaryota; kingdom Metazoa; phylum Arthropoda; class Insecta; order Coleoptera; family Chrysomelidae; genus Phaedon; species Phaedon cochleariae. Next base: position 44,527,288 of record OU896709.1, on the reverse strand, counting down.
GTCACAAAAATGTCTTTGAAACAGGCTTGTTCCTTCAATATTTTCGTGTTACGGATGATTTGGTTTGCTTCTTCCTGTGTATTGAATATAATTTTTATTGGTCTGGGCCTTCGAGACCCTTCTAAGAGACGCCCGGTTCGATAGAGTCGAAAATTATTTTCAGTGACATTTTGGTTTACTGTTTTCATGATTTTCAGAGTATTATTGATACACCAATATTCACCACAATTTATTGGCTATTGAAGCTGTAATTCTAATAAGTATGTGGCAATGAAAAAAAGTGAGTGCAGAATGTTTTGAAATTTTTGTCAACTGATGACTACCTGTCGTTAGAATCAGTAATAATGGTTGATGATATTGATGGTTGGTTATCATTCGCCATTGTATGAAACAAGACAGGTAGTCAGGTGGAAAGAATTATAAAACATTCTGCACTCGCTTAGTTTGTGACGAAACAATGTGTCAACAACAAGGTGAATATGAAAGTGTGAAATTATCTGAAACTAAAGTAGAAGGACTAAGCCGTTTCTGATTCAAAGCCGCAAGTAACACTCCCTAGGTGGCGCTGTAGATGTGGCGATAGTTTTAACTTCTTGATGTTTGTATTTATAATATGTATTATTCGTATGGTGACGTCATTTTTGCGCCAAATTGGATATTCCAAATTAAAAAAAGCTGTGAGCTGTGCGAACGGGGAATCGAACCCCGGCCGACGGACTGTGAGTCCGAAGCGCTACCATTGCGCCACATCCACAAGTAAATGTTTGTGTTCAAGTTGGGGATATAACATGCCGGCCGGCCAGCCAGCGCGCGGGTCGCCTTCACCGGCAGACGTTGGATACTTGGTGCGCGGCGCACCGCATCGTTGCCAGACGTTCAAGTATTTGGGTGTTACTCCGTAATACGGACGTGGGCCATTTGAAGGTGTGTAATGTGAAATATTCAACTGATGTCTTATGAAAGATAACGTATTGCCGTTTTGACGTGCATAATCGATAGAGTGGAAGGATGCAACAAAAAACATGGCAGCTTGATGTGTAGGTTAAAGTTGGAGCAATATTCTCGAGGGAGTTTATGCCACACCGCTAATAGTCCACAAGGATCTGCAAATTCAATGAGACATTCTATTGGAATGTATCTTCTTGGGTTCACAGTGTATATTATATAAGGAACCATTTTTGCTATTTTTGAGCTTAAAATTCACGAAAAAAGTCCGTACATCTGGGGAAAAATATGCTTCGCTTTCCATAGTTCTTATGGGGCTTCCCTCCATGCATCGTGTAATTTCCGTAGAATCTAGGGAAAAATGACTTAGAATTTTGAAAATTGCGGAAAACTGGTACAGCTCCTTTATCGGTGAATGTCGTTAGAGTTTCAGTAGGAGATTTGAGGAAGTCAATGAGCACTGCTATTTCAGACTTCATATTTTTCTTCGATTGGCAGACTGATGAAAAGCAATCGAATAGGTATAAATCTCTGAACATCAGTAGTTGACGCATTATTTCAACTAAACCCTCAGCAATGATGGGAGCCTCGTTGGAATATGATTGTCCCAAATTGTTAAAAACATTTTGCTGTAGAAAAAGGTGTTTTTCCATATCTCCTCTAGATGATGTAGTCGATGGAATGGCATGTCGAAAATGCAAGCATTTTTCCTACTGCGTATGCGCATGCTCATCGAGACGCAAAAATGGAATAGGTTCATGTTTTGTGGCAGTTTTCAGATGTCTGTGGCAGAGTACAAACGTCAGCTGGAGGAATTCCAGAAGAAAATAAGAGAACTCGAGGTGACAATAAAACTTTACGAAGATAAACAGCTGATGATTAGGAATTTTTCGAAAATAGCTCTATTGGAAGACGTGATTACTACGAGAAGTATACCACTATCAACCACAACGAAAAAAATATGGCTATTCTGAAAGCATCATTCGTATTGCTGTTTTCAATGATGGGGGACATTTTGTACATGAATGTGCCAAACAAAGTCAGCGAGGCAGGAATTTGTTTCAATAACGAGTCATGTCAGTGGATTTCTATGTGGAAAGAACTCATCAATGACGGTCAGATGGAGGTATTTTCAATACAAGTACCAGAAAATGGAACGAAATATAAAATCAGATTGATTTTCAACGATAGGACCTTCAGCGAGCTGAATCAATGGCAGTTTTTTAGAGCCTCACCACCAATACCACCATTGGCACCATCACAGGACCATGAAAAATTCTATTCTCTGTTCAACGTGTTTTCATATATCAATTTGTCATTTCTAGTTTTGATAGTATTGATTAAAATCGTACAACTTCTCTGTAGAAAATGACGAGAAACAAGCTCAATCTTGTCTGTATATTATCGAATAAAAAATCTCATATCATATGGCTGAAGGTTGTTATTTCGTTCGTTAGTCTCTGTATATTATTTTTAATGGGTATTTCATGTCTTGGAAATATATTATCAATTTGCATAATAAACACATTATTCCAATTAAAACCCACATGGCCACTCCTTATCTACATCCTCTTCGAGGAATGTTTGCGCAACCAGTTGAGAGATAGCCCTGATGGCCTCTCACATGTGTTGTAAGTCGTTATTTTTTAATGGCGATATCACGAGATTACCATTCGCTTCGCATGGTATGCAAATTTATATTCAAATCAACATTCCACAGCCGATGTTTTTTATTCCGTTGGCTCATTATAGCGGAGATATCTCGAGATTGCAAAACAGCTTACATATGCGCATATTAATCAACATGACGCGATCGCCACATGCCCACTCTCCGGTCTCACGCTATCTCCGCCTATAAAACCAATTCGCGCTGTAGCATATTCAGTTCAACAGTGAATGCAGCAACAGCAAACATCCTACTATCCAGTGCAGTTTCGTTTCCATAATACCGGTAAGTACCTTTTTTTTTTATATGAAAGTGCTCATTTCTAGCCTAAATGAATAATTTATACCTTTTTGGCAAAATCTCTTCGAGTTCCCATCTGTATTTTCAATTCAGCGTATTTGATTATTGCTTTTTTCATTCCATTTCAGTTCTTTGTTGATATTATAGGCCTTTTGGTATTCATTTCGAGTTTTGGAGATAAGTTCACAATTTTGCGTTCATGAAAGTGCTCATTTCTAGCCTAAATAAATAATTTATACCTTCTTGACAAAATCTCTTTGAGTCCCCATCTGTGTATTTTCAATTCAGCGTACTTGACTATTGCTTTTTTCATTCCATTCCAGTTCTTTGTTAATATTATAGACCTTTTGGTATTTATTTCGAGTTTTGGAGATAAGTTCACAATTCTGCGTATATAATTGCTGATTTTTTTCGTTTCATTGTGTGTTGCAAATGTTATGGAGATCTTTCGTCATTCATTATGACCTAGAAGTGGTTCGGATTCCACTATAAGCTGTAAGTCCCGCTCTTCCTAACCCCGCACAAGTTTCGACTTTTTCACGATTCTGCGTATATAATTGGCTTTTTTTCATTACAGCAGCAGTCCAACAGCAGCAGTCCAACAGCAGCAACCACAACCTAGCTTTTGCAAGCAGCATCAGTGAAAGAGTACCCCTACAATTTCCATAAAACCGATAACAGTAAGTACCTTTAGTAAAGTAAAGTGTCTATTTCTACCCAAGATCTACTATTGGCCTTTTGATTTTTATTTTGAGTTCTGAAAATAATTTCTCGATTCCGAGTACATAATTATGGACGTTTTTAGCTCATTCTGAGTTTTTTTTTCTTTTGAAAGGTATTTCATGATTCCGCGTATTTAATTTTTGGTATTTCCATTTCGTTGCGAGTTCTTGCGAGTTCTTGCGAGTTCTTGCGAGTTCTTGCGAGTTCTTGCGAATATTATAGGTCTTCTGCCATATTATAGACCGTTCGCCTTTTGAAATGGAAAAATATGCTTTTTATCTCGTTCTTCTCTCCAGATGGATCTAGCGAAGTTGAACCAATCGTCCCTGGTGGAAAGAAAACCAGTACAGAAACTCACAGATCTGACAATTGGAAAACCACACGCAATCAAAGCAGCCAAAGTAGTGGACGGCAGATTCGGCACGTCGGTTCTGTTGGAGTTGGAGGAGTCGGTGGTATTCCTGCCGAATAGGGTGACGGGGGTATATTTACCCCACATTGGCGATTTTACACCTGAAACGTACTCCCTTATATTCCGAGGGGAGGTCTCAACTGGAAAATCACATCCGGCGGCTTCGTTTGAGATTGTTCAGACTTCTTGAGAGTGAGTAATATTTTTTATTTTATTTTTTCGAATATATTTTCAACACACCACAATCATAATGGAAAATTTCAAACGAACTTTGACCAAAATTGATGAGACCCTCTTGTTCATTAGAAATAACCAGTCAAAATATATAGCCTCATTTGCCCTCAAATCTATCGATTCACATATCAGAAAATGCATTTCAGCCATGAAAAAAATTCCATTTTCAATTGGACAACGAAGAAAAATTCAAACTAAAATAGGCGAGCTCAAACGAATGAGATTCTTTATCAGAACATCAAATAAACAACATAATTATCGTCGTCATGTCGGCTCAGGTTTGAGAAAACAGACAGTTCGATGGATAAACGTAAATTCTGCATTCAAATCGAGAATTCAAACAGGGCTTATTATCAATTTGAATCATAAGGAAATCATAGACTTTCTGGCAGACTGCTTCAAATCATTCGAGAAGAAAATTTCGAAAATTTTGGGTAACTTCTCCATGTTGAAAATTAATTTTACATTTTGTGGCGATTTCGTTAAAACATCTAATGATGTGGAAATGGTTGATCGCAAATATTTTAACACACCTAATGGCATTGTGGATGTAGGAACGAATTTGGAGGAGTGGTTCAAAATTAATTGTATCGATGTAGTGCTTAATAAATTAAGCGAATTCGCTGAAAAAAATAGCGGGTGGGCTTTGAGGGAGATAATTTCTTTGGAAGTAGCGACCAATAAATATGAAATGGGGAACGGCTCATCCTACATCCAATTACCTATAGAAATTGAGAGGAAGCATGCTTGCATTAACATAAGAAATAATGATAAGGCATGCTTCTACTGGAGCGTAGTCAGCGCTTTATATCCAATAGCGAAAAACACCCAAAGATTATCAAATTATCCGCATTATTCTACAGTTTTGGATACAAATGGCTTAGATATTCCAATTAAACTATCTCAGATTGTAAAATTTGAAAAACTGAATGATATTTCCATCAATGTTTATGGTTTGGAGTTGAATATAATCAATGATAAAGAATTTTATTCAGTGGTACCTATCAGATTGACCAAGCATAAATTGGATAGACATGTTAATTTATTATTGATGCAAGATAAATATTTTTCGAAATTGAATGATTATGAGGCACCTCCCGTTCATGATGAAGATATTCCAATCAATTTCCACTACTGTTGGATAAAGAACTTATCACGTTTGATATCCAACCAAGTTAACAAACGAAATCATAAAAAATTCATTTGCGACAGATGTCTCAATTATTTTCCTTCTCAGGAGAAGCTTGATAGTCATGCAGCCTTATGCGAAAAAATCAATAACGAAAAAATTTCTTTTCCAAATTATGATTCTGTTGAATTTAGGAACCATGTATACAAACAAACTTGTCCATTCATAATTTATGCTGACTTTGAATCACAGTTGGAGAAATGTAATTCGAAAATTTCCAAAATAACTTTGAAATACCAACATCATAAGACATATAGTGCTGGATATTATTTGAAATGTTCCTATGATGACTCACTTTCATTTTATAAGGGCTATCGAGGTGAGGATTGCATGGATTGGTTCGCGAAAGAAATGTCAGATGTTGCCAAATTTGTTCAATCAAAAATAAAAAATATAGTTCCAATGATAGTGAAGCCTGGCAACACCAGTGGCGTCGCAACTGATGTTTGCCATATTTGTGAGAAAAAGTTCACTGATAAAGACATTGTCGTACGTGACCACGACCATTTTTCTGGTCAGTTTAGAGGCCTTGCCCACCAAGCTCCATGCAACCTCAAATTTAGAAAACTGTTCGTTGTACCGATAGCATTTCATAACCTATCAGGATATGATTCCCATTTCATAATTCGGGACATTTCCAAACGTGGAAGTGTGAGTGTGCTTCCAGTCAACATGGAAAAATATATATCTTTCACCCAACATGATTCGGAAACCAGCATAAAATTTAGATTCATTGATTCATTTCGTTTCCTTGGAGCAGGTCTCGATGCTCTTGCAAAAACCATGAACATTGAGGATTTGAAAATTTTGAAAAAAGAATTTCACAATGTAAATGAAAGTCAATTCAAGTTGCTCACAAGAAAAGGTGTTTTTCCCTATGATTATATTGATAGTTCACACAAATTGAATGACAGTAAGTTACCTACTATTAAAAATTTTTACAATCGATTGAATGACATTGATATTTCTGATGATGACTACGCTCACGCTCAAAACGTTTGGGAGGCTTTCGAAATAAAGACGCTTGGAGAATATAGTGATTTGTATATGCGAACCGATATTCTTCTTCTCGCCGATATTATGGAAAAGTTTAGAGAATCATCCTTAAAAACATACTCTCTCGACCCAGCTTGGTATTACACCATGCCGGGATATACGTGGGATTGTATGCTCAAGTATACGAAGTGTAAATTAGAAATTCTCAAGGACATAGACATGGTGATGTTTATTGAAAAATCGATAAGAGGGGGGATATCGGTTTGCTGCAATAGATACAGCGAGGCAAACAATAAATATCAAAACACTTATGATTCCAATAAACCATCGAAATATTTACTTTATCTCGACGTGAATAATTTGTATGGTAAAGCTATGAGTGAACCGCTCCCCTATGGAGGTTTCACTTGGGTTGATGATACCAACATTGACGTCACCCAAATTGCCGATGATGCTGATGAAGGCTACATTCTCCAAGTAGATTTGGAGTATCCTGAGGAGTTACATGACTTGCATAAAGACTTTCCATTCTGTCCCGAACATCGCACTCCGCCAAATTCCAAATTATCAAAATTAATGGCAACACTTCACAACAAAAAAGAATACACCCTACATTACAGAAACTTGAAGCAGGCTTTGGAACATGGATTGAAACTCACAAAAATCCATAGAGTCCTGAAATTCAAGCAAAAACCGTGGCTAGCGTCCTACATTGCTCTAAATACACGATTGAGGACTTTAGCTACAAGCGACTTCGAGAAAGATTTGCGGAAATTGATGAACAATGCGGTGTTCGGGAAGACCATGGAAAATATCCGTAATCATCGCGTTGTGAAATTAGTTCAAAAATATGAAGGCCGTTATGGTGCCAAAAATTTGATTGCCAGCCCCAAATTTCACAATCGTACAGTTTTCGATGACAGCCTCATGGCCATAGAATTGAAAAAGTCTGAGCTAGTATTCAATAAGCCTCTTTACATTGGTATGACCATTCTAGATTTATCAAAAATTGTCATGTTTGATTTTCATTATAATTTCATGCTGCCAAAGATCGGAGCAGAAAATTGTAAACTTATGTACACTGACACGGACAGTTTCATCTATGAAATTGTCTGTGACGATGTATATAAAGAAGTCATTGCCTCAAACATTGAAAAATTCGATACATCAGACTATGCTCCAGACAATATTTATGGGATTCCTCAGGCCAATAAGAAGGTATTGGGTTTGCTCAAAGACGAGGCTAACGGTAGGATCATTTCTCATTTTGCTGGGTTACGCTCCAAAATGTATAGCTACAAATTAGAAAAAGATGATGAGGATATCGAGAGAGAAAGAAAACGTTTGGAGAGAAAAGGAATTAATAAGGATCGCTTAAATAATGAAATGAAAAATTTTGGAATAATTAAAAAGTCAAAAGGAGTCAAAAAATGTGTAGTCAAAAATGGTTTAACATTCGAGGATTATGTAGATTGTTTAAAAAATGAAAAGAAGAAGAATGTAACCCAGCGAACAATTCGTTCTTACGCCCACAATGTGTACTCCATCGAACAATCCAAAATTGGTCTGAGTCCACATGACGATAAGAGAAAACTCATGGACAATTCATTCGATACCTTACCCTGGGGACATTTCAGTTTGAATTGACTTTTCGTTTTTTTTTTTTTCGTGTAGTTTCTATCATTTATTCTTCTATTACAGTAACAATGAATCTACAGGACCGATGTGTTAAAACGATCTGCGAAAACCTGAAATCAGTTGTTCACTTCATACTTTGGTCGCCATTACCTCCACCACTAACTAAAAAAGTGCTAGACAATTATGCAAAATTTAAATGGTCGAAAATTCATCGCGAATCGCTCTCTTACAGTGACGATATTTTGATAGATTTTCCTGAGTATTGTAGGGAACTTGACTTACCTCTCGATGTTAGGAAAGCGTTATTAGATGCAGATAATTTGGAACCATTTTGTGATAGGGATTGCTATTGCACATTGAAAAAGTATTATAAACTTGAAGAGTTCAATTTAATTGTATGTAAAAGATGTCTGAAATCGCTAACAATATTATTGTTGGATTTTCATAATAAAAAATTGAATTTTACCGCGAATATTGAGCATGAAATCGTTGTCAGTTATGAATTACATTCTTTATTTCAAGACAAGTCAAACTGGTGTCAAATTGACTTTCATAACGTGGTATTCAAATTGAAAGATCGTGACGAATGCTATCATGATCTCCATAAACACAAAAAAGTCAAAATTTGTTGAATATGAAATATTAGGTTACTGTGGATGGAGATAGGAGATAATGTTGAAGTTTGTATTATTGTGGTGTTTGATTATATTTTCTGTAAAAATAAATAAAAAATATTACTAGGATGGAAGGGGAAATATTGTACATATTATTGTTATGGGGGAAATGTATATTATGCTTCTTGTGAAAATTGTGGTGGGAAATGTTAACTTTGTATATGTAATTGTGATGGGAAATAAAAAAAAATATATTCCAGAAAATCTCTGCGTTTTATTCATTACATAAATATTCTCCATTACATGAGTCAATTCTGAGAATGGTGATAAAATATATATTCACGTAAAGCAGTGGCATAAATGCTTTCTGGAGGTGATACTTCACAAAGTCCATTGATGATTTCTGCAAGCGTCAAAGTAGTTTTATTTCCATACAACCATGAATTGGCAATGTTAAAAACATTGAGGTAATAATCGTTGAAGTTAAGGGCATTCAACATGGCAAGCCGATCGGAAACCACACCCTTGTGTGTTTGCAGGATTTGCATGACATCATCTCCAGTCATTGTCATATCAATAGTACCATTGGAAATGAAAATTTGTTTCACTCCACAGCTCATGAATTGGTAAAGTTCCACACAGTCCCCACAATTTATTCTCACAGGATTGTACCCATCTGGATGCATGCTGCTGCTGCTGTTGTTCCCAACATCTTTGAAGAAGGATTGCTCGATTTCAATCAATATTTCGATGAGAGATGCCCACTCAAACGTGCTGAATGATATTTGTTTGGGTGAAAATGTTTGTTTCAGAATCACACAAGCAGTGAAGTCTCTTGAAGGACTCAGACCACATCGAATGTCGAAGCAGGGTGTGGGAAACACCATCAACAAAAGGGGATGTTCACTTTGAACATCGAATTTGTAGCACAGCGTCTTATTAGTAGTACTCACATCGAATTCTTGCTGGGCTGCATTCTCGTACCTGTTCAAGGCGTGATCGATGGCCTCGAGAGTCTTTTTATAATCATCACTACTATTACTGCTATCACCATCATCAAACTCTATGTCAACACTACTGATGCTGCTGCAATTGCTGATATATTTACTATTAGGAGGCATTTCGAACTCTCTACTGAAATGTCGTTCAGACTCATGGGCATATTTATAGTTGAAAATCACGTGATGTGTTTTTTCAGTTTGAAATGTGGTTGACAAACATACAAACACACACACACACACAACAACAATGAAAGGCCCTATGGAACGTGTGAAACTGTTCGTCTTTTCCATTAAATCCTATACTAAATCGATGTTTTCGATCCAGCTGTTGTGTTTGTTGTCTAAACCCAACCATTTCACATACATTTTTTTCCCCTTCTTCCTCAGCACCTTTTCAACCAGATAGATGTTGGGGCTTGCAGTTTTCTGCAACTCTTCTTCATAGAAAGCACCACTAATTGGCGAACCTTGCATGTCCTCCAACATGTATGTGGCGGGATTGGTTATTTTGCATTTGATGATTTTGAATAGTTCAGTAGTCCAATTTGGGGTGTATCCTTTTTCGAACACATGCTTAGCTTTGCTTATGCGAACAATGTCACCGAGTTTGAGTTTTCGCGGGCCAGCAATTTTCAAGTGAGTAAACGATCTTTTCAGAATTTGCTTCTCGTTGGATTTGTTGACTTCAGATGGTTTGCAACCGATTTTACTGTGACGTGTATTATTGTAAGTTGCTGTAATGGTAGGTAATACGTCTATCCATTTGTAGGAGCCGTTCAAGCTGAAGTATTTGAATAATTTCTCCTTCAATGTCCTGATTACACGTTCCGCTATAGCTGCTTTCTTGATGGTGTACGTACTATAATGATTGATGTTGTACGTTTTGAGCAGACTGCGAAATTTGCTATTGTAAAATTCGGTTCCTTGATCTGTTTGCAAATTTTTTGGACAACGTTTTGTATGCGTCAAAATATCTGCAAACGTTTTTGTTATTTCCTCGCCAGTTTTCGTTTTCAATGGACGAGTCCAAACGTATTTGGAAAAACAATCAATCACAACCATAATTAGTTTGAAATTTCGATTCCGATGTGTTGCATACTGACGCATTTCAGCTAGATCCATTTGCCATAAATCATCTATGCCTTTAATGATAGTTCGTCGATGTGGGTAGTTTTTTCGGGCAGGTTTATGTAACTCGTTGACAAGTTCGATTTTTTCCCGAGATTGTGACATACTATCATAGTTTATTTATATATGGGGAGGATGGGAGGTAGGGAGGTAATTGAATGACACAGTTGAAGGCAAACATTGTATTTATGTATTTTTCATAGACACTACTTGGCTTGATAATGGTGGTTTCGAATCAACGGTCTGATACACGTTCTTTGCGAGGTCATCTCCGATCTGAGCAACGTTATCAGCCAGCTGAATCACTGTCTGATGACTTTGTTGCTGCTCATTCTTCAGAGTACTTATACTTTTAGTATTATCTTCGAGTAATTTCAAAACATCTGCTATGCCCTTTGCATTCGAGTTCACATCTTTTTCCAGTTTGGGCAACGATTCTTTGAGAAAATGTGTCATTTGCATAGCTGTATTCTCCAGCTTGGTGGTCAACTCCACCAACTGGGTATTCTGAGAATCATTCACTTTTGTGAATTTGTCATCAACTCTTTTGAAATACACATCAGTTGCACTCTTGAAATCTGTCTGGATTTGCGCTAGGGACTGTTTCATGTTATTTTTTATCTGGTCCACGTATTCCTTGTTTGCAGCATCCTTTTTCAAAATAGGTGTTTTGACATTGCACAAATTCAAATTACCGAAATCTATATCGCCTTTAGGAGTATGTGCTAAGCCGCCATCACCTGATGCAATCACCACCAGTTTTCGTTTTCTATCCGAACTACGTCCGAACTTATCGATTGTCATCTTTGAAATGACTGATATTTCATAAACTTATATCTATTGTATAATGTTTGCCTCCTTCAGTTCAGAAATAATGGATACAATCTCATTGTCGAGGGAAGTATTTCCAGCCTGCTTTGATGCTATAAGCAATCTCAAACGTTCACACAACTCATTGGGGTCATCCCAATAGATGTATTCCACAGGCTTGGTATTGTACGTAATCATCATGGGTTCTCTGTTCTTGATATTGCGGTGGATCTTCAAGCCCCGTCCCGTTGTACCACGTCGTGTTCTTGCTTGCGAGGCTGCGGCTGCTGCTGATGGTGGTGGCGGCAGAAACAAAGGTCTAACGATTTCCCTGTACTTGAATCGCGGACTGTGTTTGATCTTCCCATTTACATTCAGATGGGCCTTTGATAGTTCCAAAATTTGTTTGTACCCATACAGATCATCTTTATTGTAATTTTCAGGGACATCGTAGAATATCAGCTCATATATACCAGGAGATCCTTTCACTTGTTTTCCATCAATTTTGATGTAGCCAGTACGTGCATCAAAATCGATTTCTTTGTAGCCGAGCCTCCATTTTGAATTGCTCGAATCATATATAGGACCATATATCTTGTCTATTTTATTGCTGTTTGTCCAATGTTCTTTCATGAATGGAATAATCATTGGAGGATATTGTTCCAGATATGCCTCAATAGCTGCAGGATCGAAGCTCTCCACATCACCTTCTTCTTCTCCTTCATCTCCCTCGAACACTTCATCACCAAAACTTTCACCACTCGTACTAGCAACACGTTCAAGTTTCTGAAAAGGTAGCCCATAAGCTTCTTCTTCTTCTCCTTCCTCTTCCTTTTCAACTTTCTCTTCCTTTTTCGGTAGTAGAGGTTCATTTTTGATGACTGCGTTGTGTAATGAAGTATTTGCTGCTATTATTTCCTTTAGTGGTGCAGATACAGGATTGAAGAATTTCTGCAACGTTTCATCCTCCTCTGATTTGCCCAATTTCAGAGCCAGATATTTCTTTTTTATATCCTTGGCTATTTCATTGATTTTATTTTTGCGAACGATATCGACCTCTTTGCTGAGTGGTTTCATGTTGACAAATAGGCGTTATCACATCGGGTTTATACTTTTATGAACTTGTCGAAGCCTTGACGATAGCGACCTGCGTTCAGATCGTGATCCTTAACAATAACCATTGCACCATATTTTTCATTCCAACAATCCGCACAAGTTCGCTTGAATTGATCGAATGTCATGTCGGGCGAGACGTGTTCATCAAACACATGCTTCAAATTCACCTCATCCTGTTTGAAGAGCACCACTAGGTTGGTGTTGTCTCGCAACATTTGCTTGGGGGCTTTACTGTACGTCTGTCCTATGTATATAGCATCGATACCTCGATGACGGCACATGGAATAATACTCTTGAATTTTCTGTTGTGAATCGCACGATATGTCATCGAAAATAAAAATGGAATTTGGTTTGGCTTCATTGGGACCCATAATTTCCTCATTAGCTTTGAATGGAAAATATCCAACACCTTTGACCATTCTCAGTATCTTTTCAAGCAACTGGTATTTGGGTTGGTACAGTGACTTTGAGTACACGTATACGATTTCGAATTTGGCGCCATTGGGGTGAAACAACAATGACAGTGCAGCATTTGTTTTTCCACATCCACTTGGGCCACAAATAATGGCGCGAAATGAGTGTGGTAACAGGACACCATGTTTACCTCGATCGATTCCGCTACTGCTGTCATTCAAGTAGTCCAAGTTTTCGATTGGTAGCGTCTTTTTCTGTTGAACGACTCTCATGATGTGTGACAATTCACAAAGCATTGAGGGCTTTTATAAATGGAGGTGAATTCCAACATCAGTGCTCATTCTTAATGTTGATCTACCGCGGTGAAGGTATAGTCAATACACTCATCAATAAACTACCATTCGAATTACATCTTCCTGGTTATTCGTATTGCGGTCCAGGAACCAAATTACAAGAACGACTAGAACGTGGAGATATAGGCATAAACCCCTTGGACGAAGCCTGTAAAGAGCACGATATAGCCTACTCTCAGAACAACACTTTGGAAGAACGTCATAAGGCCGATCGAGTGCTGGAAAATAAAGCTTGGGGACGTGTCAAATCGAAAGACGCGAAAATTGGTGAAAAAGCTGCTGCTTGGCTCGTCACCACCGGTATGAAGACAAAACGAAAACTTGGCATGGGGGTGTCGAAGCAGCAGCAGCAGCAGCACCCATTCTCCAAAATCGTGAAAAATGTGCTGAATGCTCTGAAAAAAACTTTTGACAGCAACGCTGACGGTGGTAGTCATCAAGGTAGTGGTTTAAGTAGATCATCTGCAGCAGCTTTGCGTGCAGCCCATAAGGCAATAAAAAAAGTTGGAGGTCGTAAAAAAATTCGAATTCCCAGAATAATACCACTGCCTGCCACAGGAAAAAGTGGTGGATTCCTACCATTGATACCACTATTTGCAGGCCTATCGGCTTTAGGATCGTTGGCTGGGGGAGCAAGCGCTATCGCAAAGACAGTAATCGATACCAAGAATGCGAGGAAAAAACTGGAAGAGGATAAACGTCACAATCAAGCTATGGAGCATCTGGGTTCCGGTGTGTATCTACGTAAAACACGTAAAGGATATGGACTGTATTTGAAAAAGAGAGGGGGTGGTGGTCGCGGCGGCGGAGGTGGCAGCTGTGGAGCTGGATTATTCTTGAAGAAACAAAAAAACTGATATCCAAGCTACCCAATAGAGCATTATATGATGGAGAGATTGTAAAATACGCCAAACAACTCAAAATACCATATTTTCGAGGAGTTTTCATGCGAGACACGCTACCTACCCGCCCATGGCGACGTTGTGAGTGTGCAGTCATGAATTTAGATTCCTCCATCAATCCTGGTACCCATTGGGTAGCTTATAAAAAACATGGGGATATTGTTCATTATTTCGATTCGTATGGTTGTCTGAAACCGCCGAAGGAATTAGCCGAATATTTCGGAAACAACGTGCAGATATTCTATAATAATGATGTATATCAGAAATACAATCAGATTAATTGTGGTCATTTATGTTTAGCATTTCTATTGAATTCGAAATTAAAATGATGAAAATGAAAACCAAACTATTTAAATTATACATACCTCTACACTGAGCCATCAGTCATGTCTTTGATATTGACATTGAAGAGTCGTTCTTCGACGCTCTCTATCGATTTTTCACCTCCAATTCCATTGGATCTCGATTCTGAATATGGCTTAGCTCTACTCAGTTTCCATTCGTACAACAGCGTACCCAACATCGAGGAAGGTACAAAGTTCTATTATTTTGAAAACGGTGACAAAAAACGGAGAAAAAGTATCGATATTCCTACTGGAGCTTACGAAATTGAAGATATTGAAAAGCTGATCAGAAAACATCTTGTACCACCACCTGCATCGAAAAATATGATGTCATTGTCTCCATCGCAGAAGCCTGAAGACCTTTTCTATCTCAAACCGAATAATAATACTTTGAAGAGTGAAATTTTCTGCAAACATCATGTAATTGATTTCACTCAGAACAATAGTTTGGCCAACATATTGGGGTTTTCGTCGAGAATCTTGGAAAATGACATTCATCATGTGTCAGATCAGCCTGTGAATATTATAAAAGTTCGAACAATACATGTCGATAGCAACATTACCTCAGGGGCCTTCTACAACGACAGACCATCTCACACGATCTACGAATTTGCCATCGATGCTGACCCTGGTTACGCTATCGACGAAACGCCGAATCACCTCATTTATTTACCCATCGCTGCCCATACAAACGAAATCTACAACATCACGCTCAGAGTGCTCGATCAAAACTTTCAACTGGTCAATTTCCGAAACGAAGAAGTCATCATTCGATTGGAACTGAAAAAATTATGGTCCTGAGTGTTTATAAGAGTCGCACCTCCGTTCCTGCTCCTTCAGTCTTCAAGAAGACATTCATCAACCACATTGCCCGCCGCCCACTCAGTACGCGGAATATAGCATTTCTCAAGTCACTCGGCTATCATGTTATCCTCTCAAGTGTTCAACATATTCCGAAAGCCTCACGTCGACGAATCCATACAAAAGGTCGAATGGAGAACATACTACCCTTACGTCAAGTCGTTCCGCAATAATGATGTCATAGAAATCAACATTAATCAGTCTGATGCTTTCGATGCTCTCTATGAAAGTATTTTGCACATTAGCGGAAAAGTAACGAGAACTGAAGGTGCTGGACATGTAGCTTTTGTCAATAATGCTGGTGCCTACATGTTTCAATCCATCAGTTATGATCAGAATGGCAAGGAATTGGAAGCAGTGCGCGATGTTGGAACTGTTAGCACCGTTAGAGGCTATTTGTGCTACAGTGCTGAAGATACGAAACAATTGGCTATAGCAGGTTGGACCTACCCCAATAACGTTGATGTCATAAATGCGACAAGTTTAGCATTCAGTATGTTCATTCCATTGAAGCATCTGCTGAATATTTTCAACGATTATGAGTGCGTCTCCTATGGTAAACATTCTATTCGTTTGGTGCGAGCTGGAAACGATAATAACTGCTTCAGAATCACCGAAACTGCTGTCGGCGCAGCTGTTGTGCCCACAAAAGTACAACTGGAAATCGAAAATGTGGAACTCAAAGTGAAAAGATTATTTCCAAACGATCAAATCAAACTACAACTCTTGAAGGCAATCAAAGCTGACACCCCCATCCTAATACCCTTCAGAAAATGGGAATTACATATGTTGCCTTCTCTCACGACAGGCGCCACCAATGAAATATGGGCGGTCAAAACTTCTTCGTTTCTCGAAAGCCCTCGATATGTCATTGTTTGCTTTCAAACAGGTCATGATCTGACTAAAGTCAATACTGATCCTACGATATTCAATCACGCAAACATAACGAATATCACATTAACTCTCAATGGAGAAAGTTATCCAAAGGAAAAGATGCAGCTGGCCTTCGATAAAGGAGCCTTTCCACAGGCGTACTTCAACTATACGCAATTTGGATACAGCTATAAAAACACCTCGCTACACACTCCACTCCTGGGTTACCCAGAGTTTGCCAATAAACAACCTCTTTTCGTTATCGATTGTTCGCGACGAGATGAAAGTGTCAAAAGTTCCACTGTCGATGTCAAACTTGAGATTGAGGCATCCCAAGGATTTCCCGCCAACACTCGAGCCTATTGTATCATCGTTCACGATAACATCATTGAGCACCTCCCACTCAGTGAAATTATCAAAAAGTGGAATTGATTCTCAGTTTTCCACTCAGTTTGAGTTCGACCAGCATCATGAGAGTAGCTTTTATAGACATCCAGGGGTTCATTATCGAGCAAGAATTCCGTCCCAAGGAGATTGCCATAAAAATCGGAGTGCAATGTAGTAACTATCTGCTACTTCCATACAAATCCTTTTCATCTCTCAGCAAAGAAGACCGATGTGGTGTATGTTTCTTGGAGAGAAACATTCATGGGCTTAGATATTCTTCCGGCTTCGTGGCATACAATCTACTGGATGATATTCTTCGGGAGAAACTGAGCGACATCGACATCATTTATGTGCGAGGACATCAAAAGAAGGAATTTCTGGACGATAAACTAGCAACATTCAATGTACATGCGAGAGTTGTGAACTTGGAGCGATTCGACGATTCCTGGTACGATGTACCAACTTTCGATCACAACCACACCATCACATCCTGTATGCACCACCTCCGTCGGGAATCCTACAATTGCAGTCTTCGCAACGTTGATATTTTATACAAATGGTTCGATAATATGATACCCAAATGATGTTTCTCAATTATCCAATAAAAATAGTATATTCACTCTAATGAAAATTGTTGTATCATTTCCTCTTACTCTCGATTATGCACGTCAAAACGGCAATACGTTATCTTTCATAAGACATCAGTTGAATATTTCACATTACACACCTTCAAATGGCCCACGTCCGTATTACGGAGTAACACCCAAATACTTGAACGTCTGGCAACGATGCGGTGCGCCGCGCACCAAGTATCCAACGTCTGCCGGTGAAGGCGACCCGCGCGCTGGCTGGCCGGCCGGCATGTTATATCCCCAACTTGAACACAAACATTTACTTGTGGATGTGGCGCAATGGTAGCGCTTCGGACTCACAGTCCGTCGGCCGGGGTTCGATTCCCCGTTCGCACAGCTCACAGCTTTTTTTATTTAATTTGGAATATCCAATTTGGCGCAAAAATGACGTCACCATACGAATAATACATATTATAAATACAAACATCAAGAAGTTAAAACTATCGCCACATCTACAGCGCCACCTAGGGAGTGTTACTTGCGGCTTTGAATCAGAAACGGCTTAGTCCTTCTACTAACTAAAAATTATCTATATACAAGGCTAATACCCAAAATGTCGTACTAA
The DNA here is from genome assembly GCA_918026855.4 of Phaedon cochleariae. NCBI lineage: Eukaryota > Metazoa > Arthropoda > Insecta > Coleoptera > Chrysomelidae > Phaedon > Phaedon cochleariae. Next base: position 44,509,185 of record OU896709.1, on the reverse strand, counting down.
CTATTGTGTTTTCGAAAAGCACAAAATATCATTATTCCAATTATTTTGGGATTTTCTCTCCTCGTCTCTATAAGATGAAAATATGAATATTATTTCGATATACGTGTAGTTAGGACAAATCAGATGATTCGCCCCAAAATGCCACTGTGTTTGAAGAATTTTCCTATCAGAGAGCCTGAAAGAAAAAATTCACTACTCTCTCTGATAGGAAAACTCTTTGAACGCAGTGACATCTTGGGGCAAATCATCTTATTTGTCCTTACTACACGTATATTGGAATGATATTCATATTTTTATTTTATAGAAACGAAGAGAGAAAATACCAAAAAATTTGGAATAATGAATGTATCACCTCCTCGATTAACCTACAGGCAGTATTTCACAAAATATCAATTCATGAATATAAAAAATATACTGTGTTGTATTTGGGGAAATATAAATTCAGTTATATCTGAATAATGAATAACAGGAGCCAAAATTATTATTTTTTGACATACCCCGTATAAGTCTGAAAAACTTTGATATCTAATATTTGGGTCAACGATTTCAAGCCTGGCAAAGCTTTTTTACGACGAATATCATGTTTTCCTGAAATTAATAAAGAACAAGTTTTGAATTTGTTGCCAACTGTTCCAGACTGAGGTTACGTTTCTTATATGATTATCAAATATACTATAACATCCACTTTTAGTGAATGTTACTTTTTCTATGAAATATTGATAGTACCAAGTATTCAACTGACCTTTTCCGAGTAATTGATTCAACTCTGGTTTTCACTGAATGTATTTTGAGAACTTGCATTCCCTTTTGTAGGATATTTTGAGCTTTTCTGTTACAGATTTCATGGAGCTGCGAGTCACTGGCATACACGATGGCATACATCGGAGATCATCCTGTATATTCCTTGCATAATTGATTTTAATAGCATGTTATGTTTTGTTGACTTGATGAAAGTTCATTATTTCAGTTTGTTTTGAAAATATTCATATGAAATGTCAAACGAGTTGTTAAGGTTGTAATTTTAATTCTTCTTTTTCTTTTGTTCCTTTGTCCCACGTAGCATTAACGAATAGTTCAGTGTTCAGACCTTCAACGAGCAGGATCGCGACAGTAACATATCAAGGTTGATAAACTTCGCTATATCTTTAGAATGTCTAGATAGTAGGCCGTCAGCGTTTTCTTATTGTTATTGATCTGTATTGATTTGTATTGATTTTTCATTTGAACCCGATATCGGTTATTACAACGGTTGATTCGAATCTGGCTATTTGGTTACTATGATTTTTTGACTTTTATGACATGGACATTTGAATTTACAACTAGAAAAGAGAAAGAAAAATTGAAAATCGTTCATTTCTGCATCTGGCCATCATTGAATGAACTCGAAGGTGGATGTCCGCTAAATGAAATTTTTAATCATCCACCATTTCTCGTGAAGAACATCTAATTAGAGGTAACTATTCAATTATTAAGAATATTTTTGATTCATTGAAATTATTATTTTTATGGAATTTGGTCCATATTCATGGAAATTAATTTGTGAACTTTCATCATCTTGAGGTTACGTTATTTCAACATGTTTTCTATTTTTCCTATGTTATAGTTCTGCCAGACTTTTGTTTACTGTCATTGTACTTTTATTGTACTTTTACTTGCTGTTACTTTTAATCTTCATTTTTTGGATTTGGAAGATTAAGTAAATTTTGCTCATAAATGCTTTTTTATGGACTCGAAAGAGTAAGCACATTTCTAATGATTTGAGGAAACAATCTTCATGGAAAGATTGTCCTGGCTTTTAGAGCCGATTTATTGTTCCTGTTAACGCTGGAAAGCTATTGATGTAAATTTCAAGAAGATATAGATAATTTCCAACTTGTTGTCATAAATTCAACGTACTGGCTGGACTAAGCATACTTATAGGTCACCTGACGTCTCACCAGACTCGTATGCTCTCATGAAATCTGGAAAGAGGAGCCCAAAATGATGATGAAATTGACCAGGATGTAATTTGGAAGCTGGAAATATCAATAAGCTCTGGTCAAACAACATTTTCTGGCTTATTCACAATCTTGCTGACAAAAGGTATTCTCTGCATATTATAAAATACTCACTGATCGTTGAAACATTTATTATCAAATCTTTTATAATCTAAAATCAAGTACAATTTGGAATCTAGTACAATTGAAAAGTCACTATTCAATATTCCTATATCTGTGAAGGTGTAATGCATTATATCTGGGGAATATTCCATTGATTATATTGATTAGATTTATCCAAAGCTGATGATCATTGTGTCAAGTTTCACTGATAGAAAAACGTTTATTTAACACCCTGTATAATAAATATGCACACCTGCATTTCAGTTGCAGTCGAAATTATTTGTGACACATATATATTATGAATGTTTGTGATGCAGATTTGATACTTCGAATAACTTTTTTAGTCAGTAAATGAACCTAAATTTTATTTGTTTGATTTGTTTTCCTATCCTTCAGCACAGACAATTTCTTTCTACAGGGATTGGCTTAAGAAAGAGGTTTGTTGAACTTTATTTTCTGTAGATGGCGTCCAAATAAAATCTTATCTGGTGGAACTATCTTTCTTATGCTAATTGTTATGTTTTTGACAAAGTTACATGATATGGTAAGTAAATGAACCACGACCTATTTGCCCCGACTATATGAGCTGACCGTTCGCACAGTGTAACCTGGAATTTCTAAATTTCTCACGTTTAAGAGGAGGATACACCATGCATCAGTGCAATGAAAACATGTTTTCTCCGCCCCCACTTTTCATTGTTCAATATTGATTTTTTCGGAAAACAAAAAATATGGTGAGATGAAGAATTGAAATATCTAGGTTTCTCTGGAAGCAGAATTTCGAAAAAATTCACCGATATTCTGCAAAAAAATCATGAACATTGCATTTTTCGAGTATATTCAGAATTTTTTTTGGAAAAAACTAAGACAAAAACTCAAAATCCGCTTCCAGAGAAACATCCTTTCATCCTTCGTGAAGAGCCCAGTATTTTTTGTTTCAGGAAAAAAAAAATTTTAGAGGGGGAAAAGTGGGGGCGCGCGATCCCATGTTTTCCAACATTTCGACACTGATTCCTAGCGTCCTCACCGGAGAATGCTGCAAACTGTGTTTCAATATTGGAATACAGGCTTATTTTGCGTTTTTGAGATTTTACCAGTGTGATTCAAAAAGTAGGACACATATACGTTTGTACTCCAGCTATCTATATCATTTTTCATCATTTCTGTTTCTTCATCCTATTCCTTGGGAACTTTTATACTGTCCACAATATCCATACATCATTTTATATTATCGAATGGGGATTATAAGATAATTTTAGCATTCCAGTAAGGAAGTATAGCACGATGTCCGTGAATCCTCCTCTCCGAAATGATAAATAAAAACATCAAATGATGTCATAGGTGCGAGGTGAAACGTTTGTCGGCAAAAGGGCGAGCCGAGACTTTTTTTGAAGCGGCGAATTCCACATAAGTAGAGACCTTCAAGGGTAGAGAAGATATTTTGTATTATATAGAAAATATCGCCTATAATGGGATTCGTGAAATAAACTTTTTGACCAATTGCGGTAGCGGTAGACTTCGCGAGTGTTCACTTCGAAGTTCAGGTTTCTTTGATTCATGGGGAGACTCAGATAGCCAAATGGTGAACAGCAGAACGGGGAAAAGACGAATTGATATATGTATGTATATAATTATATACAGCATGTCTCACTTCAAACGCCCCCCCTCCTCTATATCTCAGCTATTATTGCTATCAATCGTGCGATTCTTACAAAATTTGGACTAGTATCATAGACTACAGAAGATAAACTATAAGACAGTTCACTCGTTCATTTTTCGACTTCTAAGAGATCTCGCCGCAACCTAGCCGACCGCTTGATTCTGCCGGCTAACGACTGCCGGGGCCTTTGAAATCGCAATCTAATTAGCTGTCAACCGACCGCAACCGTTTGGCGGTGCAATGATTTATAGAAAAGCAAAAAATGCAATGTTGGGCTGTACCGACAAACGGATTTCACTAAGTGAACTATCTTCTAGAATTCAGTAATCTTTGCTAGTATGAATTTCCATTGATATGATTAGTTTTTAGGAAATGAAACATCATTATGGACAGTGCCGTGCGTTTTTATTGAAATTGAAATGGGTTTCATAAATCAGAATTTTTGGTAGGAACTAACTTTACAGTATGTTACTCATGTTTTCGAACCTCCATGTGCAAAAATTCAATAATTTTAAAATACTATAGAATGGGTCAAATTTCTCTCTTCATTATCAGCCCCGAATAAATAATGAATTCTAATTATTAACCGCAAATTCTGGAACGTTCAATAGCACCAGTAGGTAGAAAATTATGGTTAACTTAAAATAAAACAAGGCACACTTTTTTTGTTGAACTCATATTTTCCGAATGAATAATTTTTCCTACTCCCATTTTATAAGAAGCGAATTAATTATCTCGGATTTCTATCATGATACAGATCTTAACCAATGAAGACACGTTCTTTTCATCATGATAACAAATTTTTGGCCCATAAAAACACGTAGTACTTGGGTATAATCAAGTGGGTCTATGTTTCTATCTCACTTGCTTGAGTTGTTTGACATTTAATTCCAAATGAAAATCATAATGACAACGCGAATGCGTCAAAAGTTCATGCAATTCATGTACTTATGATGTTGGAGAATGCTGAAATATAAATAGTGAGAAATTAATTGATTTTTGTAGCGATAATTTCTATAGGCCAGTTAACCACTTTCTGGGATGAGAGTAAACCGGCAGACTCGCGTCATGGAAGCACGCGTACCAGTGTAGGTATATCTATTTATGTGAAAACTCCACAAACGATAAGATTTCCACAAAATTCTCAAACACACGACATGTTTCGCTAATACAGTAGCTTCGTCAGGTGGTATACTGGTACGGCCGAGTCAATTCAAAATATCTATTTATGTTGATATGCGATGGCGGTTATATATGTTCTCAAGTCTTGAATAGCGTAATACATGCGCATCGAAGTCACCGATAGTCGATCTGATCTTATTGTCTTCTCGCTCGGATTACGAAAATCATTCACATCATTTATGATACACAGGTTGAGTAATGAATACTCTTGATGAGATGCAATTTGGAAGTTCATAGTCGCAAATGTCAAATTTCTCTATCAATATTTTTATATTGATATAACTTCATTCAGATTTACAATACGGGCCATCGAAGTTGTCACTTCCGACTTGTGGTCCTACAGAAAATAGTGCATGAAACTATCATGATATTGAACTATCAATACACTCCCATATACATGGTTTCCTCGTGATCGTTGCAAAGAATACTAATTCACGTTCGCAAAAATGCTGATGCTGATACCCTCCATAGAATTCATGTGAAAATTCTTGTAACGATGAAGAACAATATTATGAGGTTCGTTTTCCTGTTCGTTTTCATGAAAAATCGACCCCGTTTTATTTTAATAGAACCCCAGATACAGAATATCAGTCCAAATTTGGTAAAAATCGCACGACTAATAACTAAGATATAGAAAGAGAAAAGCGTTTTTCCAAGTGTGGGACGCTGTATGTGAAAAAAAAAATCCATCTACTACGATGTGAAATTGCCATTTCAGAAATGACTCATCGTAATTTGCTGAAATTTTGCAGCTACGTTTCTCTATCGAAACTATTCCAGATGGCACCTTATGGAAAAATTCATGTTTTACTGATTTCTGAAGAGTTCACTTTGTGATCACTGTTCGCGAGAATTTTCATCAGAATCAGAAAGATCTGACGAAATGCCATAAGGACTGCTCTTCATTTTCAGGGCACGACACTTTGACCGGTTCAATGATAAAAAATATGAAACAAAAACGTTCGAATGAATTTTCAATTTCGACCTGACTGATGAAGTAAACAGTACTTCCAACTGGATTCATGTAAATCGATTTTTTGTACATTTTTGTTGGGTAAAAATTGACAGAAAAGAGCGAACGAGAAAAAGCACAGTACCACTATAACACTGATTTATTTGATGATTTGAAATGTTAGTTCTTGATCGAAATTTAAGATAGATATTATAGTAGTAGTGCTCTATTTTTTATTTCATGATGTGACGTGTGATTCTTGCACTCAAGATGTCACTTTATTTTTCAAATGCTGAACATGGAGAAAGTTCAAATGTTTGCAATGTTCAATACCATAGAAGATTTACAGACCCAAGAATATGTATAGGGGTAAAACCTTTCTACGGCTATAACACACAATTGCTCTTGTTTTACTCTGTTCGATACGTCAATGAGGTGCTTTGTATATCATCAATATTATTTCCGTATCTGATATCACAATGACTCCATCGTGTTATTATTTCAAAAAAATCTCATCGCTCATGGAATGTCAAATGTGAAGCAAAGACATCGCTGTCTAATAGATGAGCATTACTTGACAGGAAATCAAATGGCTACAAGACGAAGAAATCGAAAATGTCGCTGTTATCTATTATAGCCGTAGAAAAATTAAGGCAGCATTCGCCAATACGGCTCATGCTGCAAACTTTATTCACTTAGGAAATCACTATCTTTCCGTGTTCGTTAAACAATATACTAATTTCATTTATTACATAATCTGATCAATCACATCACAACGTGTGTAATCGCGAAAACACAAGCGGTCTTTCAATTCTGATTGGTCTATCAGCGTTGGTGTTTTCGAAGATATATAACCATGGATAGCGGAGCAAAGTCTGTCAGTTTGGCATAAAATAATTATATCTGTCGTCAGAATACGAATCGCTCATTTATAAGAAATTCTCTCTCTCTAGCAAATAACAACTCCGTTCTGAATATGTTCTCATGATTCTGTCTTTCATTGTTAACTCAATTGTGTGAAATCTTCATGCCATAATTTCACCAGTACCCATATTTTCGGATTATCAACAGATGTCACGTCACGTCAAATGATGAAAAACACCACCTATACTATTTCATTATTACTTCATTGATATTTGTAAATAGAAACAAGTCACGATGTCGATCAAAAACGAACATTTCAAATCACCAAAAAAGCAGTTCTGTGGTTTCTTATCAACTACTTATATCTGTCGATTCCTATCGTAAATTCACATGAATCCAGTTGGAATGAGAGAGTTATCAGCTAGGTTCAAATTGAAAATTCATTCGAACGTTTTTGTTTCATATTTTTTAATGAACCGATCAAAGTGTGTTGTGCAAATTGAAGAGCAGTTCTTATGGCATTATGTCTGATCTTCCTGGATCTGATGAAATGTTTCTAGAAAACTGATCATAAAATGAGATTTTTCTATACTTATAACAAGAGAACATGAATTTTTCGGATCTGATTTTTTTATAATATGCCATCTTGAATAAAGAAACGTCGCTGCCTAATTGGGATGAATCATATCTGAAATGTCGGCCATTGAAATTATAATATGGCAATTTCACATAATATTTTCGTTATTGAAGGTCAACAGAATCTTTCATACATGGAATCTCAACTTGTTTTGTTTTCCCCTATTCACCATTTGGCTATGTGAGTCTTTTCATGAATCGCCCTGTATATCGAATTTGTCCTATAGTTTCTAATAGCATCTTCCCCATATCGGTCAATATACAGCAAACTGATGAATATATTCAATAACAATATGATCCTTGTATCCTTGTGGAAATTCCTATTTCACCCAAAAGTCGAGAAATATGGTGAATTGATCAAGAGAATTTTGATGAAATCATCGTGAGAAAAAAAACAGCAGTTTCGCATTCATGCTACAAAATGACCCTTCTAACTATCATACAGAAGAGCAGCTTTGAAAATTCACGGCAACTTATCTCACAGCATCTAAATCCCTTCACTTTTCCATATTTCGCTCTCGAATTATCTTGGACATCCCCTCGTATGTCTTCTTCGCGGTAATAAGATGCGCCTATCGAACGAGCGAGGCGGAGATATTTGGTGAGAAGGACGGAGTCCGTTCTGGAATTTCAAATATTTACCTCGTCTTCTACCCCTTAATAGAGGAGAAACTGAAGTATCATCGATATCATCCACTTAAGGGTTATAATACAGAGAAGTGCACGAAAAACGGACACAACTATAACTTCTGAATCATTCGATTTCGGAATTTGAAAATATACTGAATTTCTCATCAATTGACAAGACAATTTTAGTTCGATCACTTCCTGTTTCAGCAGAAACGAACCCAACTTCGTATCTTCAAATTGGACACACTGCGTTATATTTCATAATAGTTAAGGTATTATTATGACGAATTCAGTGATACCAGGTTTGATAGGGTTATTTCAAATGATCACGAAGGTATTTGATTTAGATTTCTCCATAAATGCTCAATGGGTGTTACTTCGCAATATCTGTACTTCTCTGTCACACTCATTGGGCATATGGAAGCTAAGAACGCCATTATCATTGTCAAACCCGCTATCCTAGAACTCGTTATGATAATCCTTATTGCCAAATCATGGAATAATAAACATTAAAAAATCAGCAGTTGGGATAATTTCCGGTAAGACTGGAAGTGACAGAACTGATATTTTGTCAATTGATCAGGATTAGAAATAACAGCACTGGCCGTTTGTTGTGCACATCTCTGTACATATTAAAAGTATTCTGATTTTTCCAATCATATGGAGGTAGAATTCTCAGATTTCAAGGAAATAGAAAGCTTTCAAAGATACATTCCATGATCGAATGCGATTATCATCAGTACTTACTCCTCATGAAGGCAATCTTGTACATTCGATAATCAGGATGATACAATTTGCTGAAGCGATAAATTGAAGCTATGGAAGGTAAAATCATTTCCCAGATTTTTTTATATCTCTCTCTCCTCATTTCTATAGATAAAAATCATCAGCAACATGCCTTCTCAGTATGACACTTCTCAAGACAAATTGAAAGAATTACTTTTTCCATTCTTTATTGGATCAGATTCGTTACCGAAATATCAGAGTATGAATTTTCAAGTAATGTGATTCCATATTTTTTAAATATTACTCTTCTTCAACTATTTTCAAAACTGAGTGGCACTGACAACCGAATGAATTTTTCTCTTAGGCTCTCTGATAGAAAATTCTTTGAACGCAGTGATATTATGGGACGTGTCCTGACTACATGAAATGGTTCATATTTTAATTTTGCCTATGTTTCGCTTAAATATCTTATTCTTTGACAAAATTCGTTGAGAATGCAATGAATTGAAATCACGAGTCCAATCTGGATCAGTAACGAGGAAACGGAGGAAATAAAGTCATTTTTTTTTTCAGTTTTCTAAAGTTGCCGTGAAAAAAACTGTACTATTTTGAAAAATTTTCAAACCGTATCATCCTGAAGTTAGGTAAACTATCAATACGAATATCTGTTTTTTTTTTATTTATGAATCTAACATGTTTCAGAACGTTCATGCATATTTATCTCAAAAACGGTTCGTTTATCGGAAAAAATTAAAGATCTACACAATTTGATCACTGAAAGATGCTAGAGGCGTACTACGAAGAAGTTTGGAGGGGATAAAAAGCCTCTTCCTCCAAAAACGTATCACCCTGTAGATTTTGAAAATCTTCAAAATGCTTGAAATGATGATCTTCTAGGAAGTATTGACTACACCAGATTTCAAAATGATATCTTGAAAAGTAAGCGAGATAGTTCAATTGATGAAAAAAAATAATTAAACTTTGACCCCCTGTAGCTCCGCTACTGAACGAGATCGGACTAATGTTTGTATGAACTTTTGTGATTAATATGATGAGATCTATCTCCCATTTCAGTTTGTGCCTTAAAACCTGAATCACCCTGTATATTCTTTAGCGTTATAGGAATATGACTGGAAAACTTCCCAAACATTTTTCGTCAAATGGGAAGCATGGGGAATTCTTCGATATTTTCTAGACTCATAATAGTGAAATATTCATTTTCAGAATGAAAACACGGCAGCAGAATATGTTGAATTATCGCGAAGACATTCAATGTTCCATTTAGTAAAAAATGTGCTTGTTGCGTTTGTTTCAATCAGTAGTTTGATTCATCAAACAATCGAAAATCATCCCAAACAAACCCTGAACAGCATCTATATGCATTCGGCGGTACTAACACAAATATTCTGTGCATCTAACTGTGATGAAGTTATCTGTAATAATTGGATATTTAGTGTATCTACAGAATGCTGTACTGATGAAATACGATTCTGATAGAATACGGTTTTGACGAAATACGGTTTTGACGGAATACGGAACTGACGAAATACGGATCTGACGAAATACGGATCTGACGAAATACGGTTCTGACGAAATACGGTTCTGACGAAATACGGTGATGATGGAATACGGTTCTGATGAAATACAGTTTTGATGAAATATGTTTCTGATAGAATACAGTTCCGATGGAATACGGTTCCGATGAATTACTGAAACTATAAAATACAGTGCCGATGAATTGATGTGACGATGGAATACAGTTCCTATACGATACGATTTTGATGAATTACGATTCTGATGTTTTACTGAAGCGACGAATTACGGTTCTGATAGAATACCCTAACGATAGAATTAGATTATGATAAATTACCGTGATGATGAAATACTGTTCTGATGAATTACTGTTATGATCAAATACGGTTCTTATCGAATACCATTTTGACGGATTACATTTTGACGAATCACGTTTTGTTATAATACATACCTACAAATTACGGAGCTATGTTTTACAAAGCGATGAAATACGTGCTTACAGTATACAGTAACTATCAATTACGGTTCCTACGAATTACCATTCTGATGAAATATATTCTTATAAATTATATTTTGATGCATTATATTCTGACGTTTTGGGTGTTCCCAATTTCGTGAATCGATTGTCAGCTGATGCAAGACAGACTGTTTCGACTTGCCATAAGTCTCATCAGTTCTCATCTGTAATCAATTTCTTGAATGTATCAAATATCCCAATAGGTCCTGTTCGTTTTGGTCCCTTGCTAAAGCAGTCGAAAGAAATTTCACTAATAGTTTATTTTCACCACTGTCCAAATCCGACGGCACATTATCAGCAACGTCGCAGGAGAAAGCAAGTATTTTTGCAGAGATGTTCGAAGCAAACTCTACCTCAGATTCCCAAGGAAAAGTGCCGCCAGACATTCCACCCGTTGAGGGTCGAATGCTCGAAATCGTCTTCCGTCAAAGCACAATCAGACGAATTTTGCTAGGTCTCAAAAGGAATAAGGCTAACGGTCTTGATGGAATTTCACCCATTATCCTCAAAAAATGTGCACCAGAATCAACACCGATTCTCTGCAAGTTGTTTACCGTCTCGTACAGGTCGGTTATTTTCCCATAATGCTGAAAGACAGCAAGAGTCCAACCAATCCTCGAAAAAGGAAACAAGAACCTGCCCAACAACTACAGGCTCATTGCCCTGTTATCAGTTATCTCCAAAGTGATGGAGATAGTCATTAATATTGAGCTTATCAAATATCTAGAGAGCTCAGGAATCATCAATGATAGACAATACGGCTTTCGCCACCGAAGATCTACTACTTGCCAACATCACCCATTCATGGCAAGTTTCATTAGGAAAACACTGGAAATCTCTAGCTGTCGCGTTGGACATATCGAATGCATTCGACCGTGTTTGGCACGAAGGACTCCTCCACAAACTACCACATACGGCTTACTACCTCAGCTAGGCCATCTCTAATCGAGTTTTCATTCAGGCAGATCGCTTCACGTGGTGGTGGACGGTGTATTGTCTGATAACATTGGCATCCATTCCGGCGTTCCACAAGGATTAATTTTGGCTCCAACATTATATCTTCTTCATATCCATGATCTGTTGGGAGTGACAACTTGTCCCATCCACAGCTTTGCAGATGAAGTACCCTCCATACTGCGTTCTCTTCCAGAATTCCCATTTCTTTGCAGGAAACTAAGAACTCACGGCGCAGGCAGGTCAATGCTGTCAATGAAGACCTTGCTGAAATCACAGCCTGGGAAACCAACAACCTAGTTACATTCAACGCCACCAAAACTCAAGCCTGTATTTCCTCTAGAAAGGTGGAACTCAGTATGCCTGATATTGTAATGTCTGGCACCACCATCCCCACCAAGGCCATCATATCTATGCTCGGTATTTCCATCAGCAAAACTTTCTCATGGGATAATCATGTCAGATCCATCGCAAAAGCTGATTCACAAAAACTAGGATTCTTGTTCCGTGCGTAAAGCGACTTTACACTTCAACAGCTTCCCATGATCTAAAAAGTGCAGATACGGCCTGTACTAGAATACTGTTTCCACATATGGGGTTCAGCACCAAAACATACGCTTATGCTCTTAGATTCCATCCAGAGAAGGGTCATTCGCCTGGTGGGTGACGCCACACTCACTCACTCTTTGACATCATTGGAACATCGTAGAAAGGTCGGCGACCTTCCACTTTTCTATTGATACTTCCACGGGAAATGTTCTTCGGAAATCTCTGCTATCATCCCTTCACTAGCAATACCAGTCAGACGAACTAGACAAGCCCAGTCAGCACATCCTTTCGTAGTCCACCTCGAAAGATGTCGAACAGCATACTATCAAAACTCCTTCATCCATAGAACAGCTAGGCTCTGGAATTCATTGACTGAGGAAGTATTCCTAACAACATATAATCTCCAGAAGTAAAAAAAAAATTCCACTACCTACCTCCTGTCCCTATCCTTCCTAGGAACGCACGATGTTCTTTGAACTTTATAGGGATTTCCTTTCGTGCGCTTCAAGCGATGGAAAAAAAAAATTATCTCTCTCACAATCAGCTGGTATTGAAAACTAAAATTCAACGAATTACTGAACTTATCGAAAATAGTACCATTAACAAAAGTGGTAGTCACTGTTTTATGATTCAGATGGATTTATCATAGATTACTTCCATGTTTCAAACAATTCTCCATGTTCTTGATAAGATAGAAGTATCAATTTAATTTGCGAAACTAAATACCCTGCACAACTCTATTATTGAACCTTCAGATTCACTCGAAGAAATTCAGAGAATTGCTAAACTGTTGCAAGATACAAAATTACGTTTTGAAGTCACTATTGAAAATTTACTTATATTCGAAGAAGTTATGAATATCAAAAGTTATTCCAAACCAAATAAAATAATATTCACTATCGAAATTCCTCAGAAAACAACAGTTCCTTCAATATAATTATTATTCCTAAATCAAAATTCTTTATAATCAATGTGCACAACTTCATGTATCTCGAAACGAATTGCTAAGAAACCGCATTCAGTCATTATTTATGCAGTCTAGATAACGTTATCTAAACTTCTCAGGACACACCCTGTGAAATCCAACTCCTAAGATTCTTCAAGAATATCAGCAATTGCTACCAGATCCCAATATCGATCATTCTATGAAAATATACAGTTACCCGTATTGAACCTCAACCTTAATTATACCAACTTGAAGTACGACCCTAGAACGTTGGATCTATCTTCAGTGAATGTACAGTGTGTCCAGTTTTTGATGCTTTTGCCTGATATCTCAGTTATCTTTGGAGATAGAACCTTGCGGTTTTCGCGGTCCTGTGCCACTTTTTTGTGAATGGCCTAATCAGATTTTGCAAGACTGTTTCCGTTTATGAGATACAGGGCGATTTTGAAAATTTATACTTTTTAGACCCCCTCTATATCCACGAAGTTTCTCAACAAAAATGTCAAATCAAAATATTATCGCATAGAGAATAACACGCATAATCCAGTGGCGTACAAATTTTTTTTTCGGGGTGTGGTTTTGGAGATTCGACTCAAACTTATGATTTTTCAAATGGAACACCCTGTATTTCATAAGCTCATCAAATTCCTTATTTTTTTGTCTTCAAAATGATATATAACGAATGAATATAAAATTTTCAAAATTGCTCAAAATCACTAAAATATTGAATTTTGATAGTTGGTTATGGATTTTTCTTATGAAACACGTTCCAATTGAAGAAATATTTCTTTAAATTTTTCCATGGAGAGGTCAAAACCAATATCAACACTTATTAATCAACAAAACACCAAACTTGGGTACCTGATAGCAACAAATAAATAGCAATAAAAAGTTCATAATGTAGAATATGCACCTCATTAAATATTTACTAAAATAAATGAATTGCGGAATTATTCAGTAACTTCTCATTGACATGTTCAAATTGATATCCATTTTCCCCAACATACAGTTGACAAACTTTCTCAATACAGTGAGTGGCCCAACATACTTGAAGAACTTTGTGCAACAACAGAGGCAGTTTTCCAGGAATTACAAAGACATCTTTCAATGATTAATATGTATTGAGAAAGTTTGTGATGAAAAATGGACATCAATTTGAACAATTCAATTGATAAATCACTGAATAATTTCGAAATTCAATTGTTTTAATGAATATTCAATCAGGTGCTTATTATATACATTATAAACTTTTCATTAATATATATTTGTGGATATCAGGTATCTCAATCTTGTGTATTGAGAGATCATTAGTGTTGAAATTGTTATTTTCCCCTTCATGGAACAATCAAAGGCAATATTCCTTCAATTGTAAATTTCTTTATATTAAAATCCCTCGAAAAACCCATAGCCCACTATTAAAATTCAATGTTTTAGTGATTTTTTAACATTTCCGAAGATGTTATATTCATACATCATATATCATTTCGATGGGAAAAAAATTAGGAATTTAATGAGCCTATAAAACACAGGGTGTTCAATTTAAAAAATCATAAGTTTGAGTCGTATTTTCAAAACCACACCGTGAAAAAAAATTTTTTATGCGCCACTGGATTCTGCATAAAATTCTCTATGGGTTAAGATTTCAATTTGACATTTTCGCTGATAAACTTCGTAGATAAAGTGGGGGTCCAAAAAGTATAAATTTTCAAAATCGCCCTGTATCTCATAAACGGAAACAGTCCTGCAAAATCTGATTAGGCCATCTTGAGTTTCACAAAAAAGTGGCACAGGACCGCGAAAACCGCAAGGTTCTATCTCCAAAGATAACTGAGATATCATGCAAAAGCATCGAAAACTGGACACACTGTACATAAACTTATGAACAGCCAGACCATGGACGTATTAAAAAGATGGACACAGCAACTCTATACTTTCAGCATATAATGTTTTGAAGTCTTAAAGATGTAGGCAAGCGGGTTGAGGGGAACGGAAACGGTAACGATAGACTGTGCTATTTCCTCAAACGACAGCGGCGTGCGAAAATGAATTATAGTGATAGTAAATTTTGGAATCCAAAATCCAAAGAACGACTAAAAACTGGATACCAATCACTATATGACCGTTTATCAATCCGGGTCGCTATGGGTTATACCAAGTGAACATAACAAATACAGATTTGTGTTTTCACATATTGAATAATGGATTTTATATAACTGTGGTGTGGTGAACTGGTACGCAAAATAGATTATCAAAATAATGAAAATTCGGTACTTTTAAGGAATCATTGAAAGTTCTGTATCTCTTCCCATATGGTACACCAACAAACCAACTATAAATTGCTGGGACACAGAACTACCACGTGTAATGAGGTCAAAATAAATTTATATACACTATGTTATCTATTATTTTCACTTCTTCATCAACCACTTTTTCGACCTCCTTCACTCAATACGATCAGTTTGGGAATCTATTTGACAACGATGCAGATGCAAAGTACTGTCAACTATATCCTCATTCATAGCTTATAGTTTATGAAAAAAATTAGAATTATTACTAGACAATATGACTGATTATCATTTCATTTTTATTTTCGAAACTATAATACATTGTATACTTGCTTCTATATGACATGTAATGCAAATAACACAGAAATAAAAAAATAAGTAATGAAAAATATAGAATAATAGGAGCTAGATAACTACAATTTCTATCGCATCACAAATGTATAATGATAATGACAGACGCGCTAATGAATCGTCGTTGAAAAAACTTTGATATCCACATAAAAGTGCATCCTTTTTTATTTCGATAAATATTGTTTTGATATGCCTACAACTGGATGGCAGTAGATTTTCTATCGTTTCCACAATTGTTTCTGATTCGAATGTCCTTATTATTCCCGAGGTTATCCTAATACAAATTATACGCGTTAATAAACGTTTATAACGTTTTATTTTCCAAAATATTCCATGATTCTTGAACTCAAGAAATATTGATAATAATAATATGAGTTTATTCAAAGACGTTTACAAAATATATACATTGGAACATACAGATAGGTATTTTGAATAAACTGGAAAAAAACTTACGAAGTGAACCCTGTAGTAAGGATGAGAAACAAATGAACATAGTTCAATGAATATTTAACAATATTAAATTATCACAAGTGGAAAATTGTCTCATTAGGAAATGAGACATCATATATATTATTCATGTATAGTGTACTGAGCATTTAATTCAATTCGCATAATTATTTATATTTATATATACCTATTCACAATTATTATTTATGTTTCGAATTTTATTATTGAATGTTAATTTTGAGAACCTCACCGTAACATTGCCGTATATTCTTGAATTTTTAGGTATATTGGAGCAGTCTGAAATGATATGAAATAATGATGATATGATATCCCACTGAAATTATAAAATTTCAATTTTTTACACATGCCAGACCATCGTAAACATTGCAAACAAGGAATGTATCTTTCATCTCCTTTCATAAATGTTAATTCCTATGAATGCTGAGAGCGGCGCCACTCTCTGGACAAAAATTGTTGCCATGCAAGGGTTACGTAGTCCCTAACTTTTTATGTTCATTTTTCATTTTGAGTGAATGAAAGAATCAATACATATTTGTGTAGATCTAATCTATGTTCCTGTCGTCTCACTTTTTCGAAATTTTATTCAGTTTTTTTTTAAATAATCTCAAAATAACGTGTTTTTTGATGATTTTCAAAAAAAATTTCCCAAGAACCGATTCAAATTTCGAAAGAGTAAGACGGCAGGAACATTTATAAGATCTTCATGAGTATGCAAAATTAGGGACTACGAAACCCTTGCACGAGCCCTTGCATCTTTATATCATAGTACAACTTCCTCTTAACAGAAAAGCATCGAAAAGGAATGTTCTCAGATAAATTATGTACGTAAAAAAATTGATATATACATATTTATGAAGAAATACATCGAGACTTCGCATTCTCTATTTGATTAAAATATCAATTGTTACGCCTATGAAACTCTAATTCAAACATTTGAACAAATAGTACTTACGAATGGAAGATGAAATTTGGGTATTGAAACTTTGTTTTTTCGCAAATCCAGCAGTGTAACACCATTATTAGTCTCTGTCTATCAACTTTCCACATGAAAAATAAGAAAATTCACTCAAAAACAACGAAAACAATAAACTTCCTCAAACACATAAACATAAAAAAAACAACGCCGAACTCGCCGAAAGCACGAAACATCACGAAACGAGCCTGTTTTGCAGCGGCGTTGTCGGTTGTGTATAATCTCGGTAACCTTCACAGAATAACTTTGAAATAATGTATAACGTGGGTTTTATTATATTTGATTGTAACTATCTATGGACATATGATTTATTTCTTGAGTTCTATGAATTGGATCATAATGAACATCTTATTTAATAGATGATTATAAAAGAGGTAAGTAGAAATACTTGAGAGGATTAGACTGAGGTTAGGAATTATTAGCGACAGGACGTGACAATCTCCAATTCAACATCAGTTAATATGCTGTGACCGTATTCTCTGACTTCACATTACGATGTAAACAAATGGGTCCTTCTTTGTTTATACGTCCATGAGCCAGACCGACGTAAATAGACAGAAGGAGCTGGTCGAAGAAATCAATTACGAGCCAATACATCGAGAATGTAGTTCATGGACGTTAATTTTTATACATCCTTGTTATTTCGGCAGCTTTATATTTAGTTTATACAAAATTCATCAAACCGAAGTTAGTGTGCGAGAAGGAAGATTCCCAGAAAAACAAACTAATCACCATATGAGAAAACATAATCAGAGGATATGTTTCATCTTGGCAGGAAGGAGTTACGTTTTCATATTCCTGTTATTTACCTCAAGAACACACGAGTTTGACGCTTATCAGCGGATTCAGCAGTTTCGTATTTCATTTCTATGAATTGTATCACACCATTTTCATCTCACCAATTACTTGTTGTCATTTAATAAAGTCAGTACTCTTTTGTACCTTGAAGGAAAAACATTGCTTTTTAAAAACGCGCCCCGGTTTTCCAACTTACTGATTCGCGTGCATTTGTTCACGTACACAATCTTTCTCAAGAAGGAAGTTTCAATCAAATTGTCATGCAGGCCTGTACTTTCTCTGCTTTTTGGGCTTATGAATGATTCGATTTGAAAAGTAATCAAATTATCGTTAAAAAGAAGGTCGGGACTAGGGATCGATATCATATATGGAGTCGAATTC
The DNA here is from genome assembly GCA_918026855.4 of Phaedon cochleariae. Lineage (NCBI taxonomy): Eukaryota > Metazoa > Arthropoda > Insecta > Coleoptera > Chrysomelidae > Phaedon > Phaedon cochleariae. Next base: position 44,490,681 of record OU896709.1, on the reverse strand, counting down.
CATTCATTCATAGAAGATACAGATCTCTGAAATACGTGAACATTGAAATTTTTTTGGCCCAAATTGAAATATTTTTGATCTTAGTGCAATTGTTGGAAATTCAGCAAGGTGTCACTGAAATATCAGCCCCTGAAATGTTTTTATTTGGACAAATAGCTTCAAAAACGATTATCATGTCAAAAAAATATCAATCCATCTCAGCCGATCTCAGTAAACTCAATTTCTTGAGAGAATGTAATGTAGGAAACTTGAACATAGTTGTTCAGACACTACCTATAATAGATGGCGATGTTCGTAACGGCAGACAGGGTCACTGTACGGCTGACAGTAACAGAGGAAAATGGTGCATTATGTTGCCAGCAGATGGCGTTTTGGGTGAATGATGATTTCAAATTCACTAACTCCGTTTCCAATGTTATACACACCGCTCTCACAGATTATGAAATTAACGCGGAGTGGTGATACAGGGTATTATCTGAGTACTTCAAGGGGTGGTTCTCCAGGTGATTCCAAGACGAAAAAATCATATAAATATTGTTTTAGTTATGCTTCGTTTTCAATACCATTCAATACACAGGGTGTCAAACATTTCGAACGAATACTTCAAGAATAATCTCAATAAAATAAAACGCGTTATTTTTATTGCTTTCATCAATTTCGAGAACAAATCAGAAAATACCTGATATGGAGAAAAAAACAAGTATACCGCAGTTTTTAGTGGTTTGTTAGTTATAAATTCTCATGATGTCGTCCTTTCGTCCTATGTTCTCTTCTTTCTATTATATATAAAATTCTCGTGACACGGTGTTTGTCGTCAAACTTCTTCGAAACTGCTTGACCAATTCTCATGAACATCAGTGTGCATATTTGGTTGATCTGAGAATCGGTCGTTTCGAATTGGACAGTCAATATGTTGGATCCAATATGACGAGGAGTTCTCCTCCATTTTGAAGCAAAAAATATAATCTCCGTCCCAGAAAACACCAAATACAAAGGACCCCTAAGCTATAGGGAAAATGGCTCTCGATGAAATTCGCTGAATTTTTGGTATGTTGCAGATTTTTATATACTGAACAGATATTCCAATGAACTAACCTCAAAAAATGGACAGTTTTTCTGATATTGACCTCCAAAAGTAATTTTTTCGAGAAAACGAAAGTATCTGAAAATGGTTGAATTTCTGTCATGTTGTAGGTAGGAATGAACTGATGAAAAAATCCAATTGACATAACCTTCAAAAATTGACAGTTTTCTCGATATTGATCTCCAAATGTTATTTTTTCAAGAGAAAAAATTCTGAAAATGGCTGAATTACTGGTATGTTGTAAATAGGAATGAACTGATGAAAACATTCAATTGACCTAACCTCAAAAAAATTGACAGTTTTTTATAGACATTGACCTCCAAATTTTAAAAGATGGAATGATCAAAATAAAATAGATATATGGCATGTACATAAATACTATATATTTCATTACATCTTCTCAACAGCAACTTTGTCTATTGATTATTGTTTCCTTCATCTTATTTTCCATATGTTCATTTGGAGGTCCTGTAACACTCCACACTCTGAGTTCAGAATTTGAAAAATTTTGAAACAAAAAATATGAAAGTTTATACTTATGCCTTTGGGCTGCTCAGATTGATGCGGTAGGGTGTGAGTTCAAAAGTTACAATTTTACTGTTAAGATGGTAATCAAGTAATATGAATTCTAAGGATGATTTTAAGGTGATTATTTTGACTGTTAGATATATTTGGGCGCCAGGCTTGCAAAAGACAAAAGCCAATCAGATACTTCCTGAAAACCTTGCTTGGATGAGAAGACTAAACAAATAATATACAGAGAATCAATTCAACAATTTAATTCCTTGATAAAATTACAATGTGGCTGAAGGCCAGAAGAATAAAGGATAACAATAATTTGTGAAGTGGCTGAAGGCCCTAAAATAATGTTGAGAGTTATGTAAAAGTGAGGTGGCTGAAGGCCCAAAAATAATATTGAAGATTATTTGAAAATACCAAAAAATTTAAAAAACAAGAGAAATGGAGCAAAATAGATTCAGAACATTCAACTTTACATAGAGCTATTGATCCGATCTGATTCCAATCGAAGGTCTTGGCACTTGGGTGGATTATACCTGGGTGGCCGGATGAATTGTCCAAGAGGGTTTCCTTAAGGTAATTGGGAGTTCAACCTGCAGAGTCAGTTCAGCTTCTCTCGGTTCTGCTTCCAGAGTTACCAAGTACTTTGTGGGTGCTACTTATGATGGAAGTTGTAAGGTATAGCCTCTCCTTCAGTTCTGACTGCTCAGTAGGGAATCTCAAGGTGTTACCGTCCTTCACAACCCTCTTTGGTTAACCAGGATCCTCGATGCAGGTATAGACGTAGAGTGCATGCGGAAATATACGAGGAATCAGAAAGTTGTCGACAATGTGATTAAAGGGACGAAAGGATATCCTCTGAACCGCTCACTGAGTTTTATGTTCTGAATTATAATACTTTGGAAAGTAACAAATTGAAATGTGAAATTTTAGGAACTTAGAAAAATTAGGAAGATATGTATATATTCAATTCAAAGAAAAAAACTTGACACTTGAAAATTCAGTCTTTTTAAAAAACTAGAGAAAATTGACTCAAATTGAAACCAGAAATAACTGAGAATCAAATCATTAACTCAGAGAAAGATTATTTGAATAATATATATAATGAGATATCCTGGTATTTGATATATTATTAAAAAAAAAAAGTCAAGGAAAAATTATCATTTGTCTAATGAAAAAAAAAACAAATTTAACTTTGATAAATTTTCGATACTGAAATTCAATCAAAAAATATGAAAATGGAATATTAAATGAAGGTGGCAAATCCTTCAACTGAAATGCCGGAAAAACTACCTTCTAGTGAAAGTAAAGAATTGTAATATTTATATACAGGGTGGCAAGTCCTGTTCAAGAGTAAAATGCCAGATAATAGGTACTATTTCAGTTTGAAGTTAACAGGTAATTTACTTTTCCGTGAAAGTAAAAGAAAATGTATATAAAGGTATATATACAGGGTGGCAAGTCCTGGTTCAATAGTTAAATGCCAGAAGATAGGTAAGTACTTCAGGTGTGAAGTTGACAGGTCTGGAATGAATATCTGGTATACCTTGAGATAAGGAAATAGACATGCATTGACATGTGGTTTGTTGAGTTGACCAAGGAAAATACTGACAGTAAGATAGAGAGAAAATCTCACTTCCAGAAAACTTGAACTATAGGTTGTGCTTTCGTCACAAGAAGGCAAAACCTATACAGGAACCAGACAAATGTTGACTGAACAGGCTATAGAGAGAAGGAAACCTTCCTCAGGTTGCATTTATTTCTCAGAGAGAAAGAAAAATAACTTGGAAATAAATTCTCAAGATAATAACAGAAATTAAATGCTCACCTGAGAAAGAATCCTGGAGAAGTACAGCCTGAACGTCAAAGTTCAACTTCGAGACTCTAGGTCCTGTAGGTTCAAGGTTCCTGGACGAGACACAGAGGAAACTTCAGTTCAGGTTTCCTGGATGAACATCTGAGGAACCTACGATGACGTTTCGAATTTCCAATAGGTACCAGATATCTTCAATTCCCACAACCTATCACTTCAACCTTTCAAGTCCGTAGTTCAAATCAGAAGGACTTTGATTTTCCTATTCGTTCTTCACGAAAGATCCTCTCCTATCAATCCCTTCTCCTGATTGGTTATTTAGTCTCCCTTCTTCGATCTTCTGTGTCGCTGTCTAGCGGGAAGGACGAGCGCGCAAGACTTGATAAATTCGTTATGGTTATTGAACCGTTGAAGGGCTGATAAGCGGAAGTAGATAGAAGAACGAATGGACGTCAGATAATTAAATGATTGATTAATTGAAAAACATCTCAATGGAACGGAATAATCGTTACAGTCCATATCAAAAAACTGTCAATTTTTTGAGGTTAGATCGATTGAATTCCTTCATCAGTTCATTTCTATCCAGAACATACCAGAAATTCAGCCATCAGAGATTTGTTTCTTGAAAAAACTGCATTTGGAGGTCAATATCGAGAAAACTGTCAATTTTTGGAGGTTAGTAGGTTAGTTCGTTGGAATATCTGTACAGTATATAAAAATTTGCAACATACGAAAAATTCAGCAAGTTTCATCGAGAGCCATTTTCCCTATAGTTAAGTGCGGGGTCCTTTTGAACAGAATTGGATCACATAGATAGATAGATAGATAGATCATTTATTGTATCGAAAGAATTATAATTCTTATTACAAGGGTAGGAGTTCGAGTTGAAAAACGAAAAAATTATATCAATCTGTCTCCATAATACTATACCTCAAAATTCTGAAAATAAGAGAGTAAAAAAAAACTGTATACATATATGCTGATGAGTTCAATAACCAATTGAGTGTGAGTAGTGTAAAAACAAGGAAAGAAAATTCGAATAACAATTTCTTTATTTTTCCCTACGTTTATTCGTTGATAATTAATTACCTGAGTTTGAAAATGCTCATCACTGAGTGAACCAAGGTTTTGAGTTGTAAAAGTGTTCCATAGCTCAAAATCCGAGTGATATCTTCTGTATTATTCAGATGCTCAAAAAGTTCATTTTCCCGTATGCCTCTATAAATTGGACATACCAACAAGACATGTTCAAGTGATTCGATTTCATGTAGGTTACAAATTGAACATGTAACTTCAGTGTCGATTGAGTGAACCAGGCCGTTGAAGGTTGATCTGAGGATTTTTTTGCTGCAAGTTCGTAATTGAGTGATCAGTCTCACAACATACATTGGCGAAGAAGCTCTCAGGCAAATTTGGCCATCAAGACACAAGCACAGATCTCGGTAGATGAGAGGATATGAAGAATTCGATGATCTCTCTAAATCATAACGCAGTAATTTTCTTCGAAATGCTACTAAAACACAGGCAGTATCACTCTCGGAGACGTACAATAAAAAATTCTGCCAGCGTTGTTCTTCATCAGCGAACAAAAAATATTGCTTGACCTGCTCAACCCAATTATACCTTCCATCTGTATTAGTCAATTCAGTAAGTGCCAAGAAGCAGATTTTTTGAAGCCGAAAGTCTTCCAATTGTTTGATGTCATTAAGCGATGAGAGAGCTGCTTTGAAGATTATTATTCTGAGTTGGGTGGATGATGTTTCCAAGCGAACAATATAATCAGGAGTGTTCCTTGGAAGAGAAAGTAAACGTTTGAAAAATCCTACCTGAGCTCGTTCCACTATATCAGCATAACGCAGACCCCAAACCCCAATGCCATATGACAATGATGATAATACAATCGATTCGTATTGTTTCATTCTGGATTCCCAGGAGTTAATTTTGGAGCGGATCATCAAGTTCATAACGGCACCGACTGACTGATTATCTTTTTGTGTGGCCGATTTGCTCATTTCCAGAAGAAGTGCGGAGGATGAAAACTCTATACCTAGGTATGAGATTTTTTCCACAACTTCCAGAGGTTCATTGAATGAGTTGAACTTGTATTTATGATTGCTTTGGTAGCCGCGTTTGCAAAAAATCATAATGTTTGTTTTTTGTGTGTTTACTGTTAGTTTTTTTTGTTGAGTATTCTTCTAAAGTTCGTAGCTTGCGCGACAAATAATAATAATAATAATAATAATAATTATAAATCGGCTTTATTAACGGAGTGGATACAAATTCTTAGTGTGCAACACTAATTTTGGCGAAGTCTAGCTGATAGCTACTCATACTCAACCAAATTAGGTCACAGGATATACTTAATATACATATATACACATGTTACAATACAATGAGAAATCGTGAAACAAAACAAAAAAAAAATCAATCTGAATTGCAGAAATACTTCTTAAGCTGGGCTGTTCCTCCAGGGGCGTGGGTGAATTTGTGTTCATTGATCAGTAAAAAGAAACTGTTTGTATTTGTATTTGAATTTATTTATATTTAGGAGTTTGAACTCTTCAGGTAAAAGGTTATAAAGATGAATTGAATTGAATACAAATGATCTCTGAAACATGGAAGTGCGATAATGCAGCATAGTTAATTTGTTTATTTTTCTGATGTTCCTTGAGTGTACTCTGATACGTGGAATTAACTTGCTTTTTAAGGGAGATGATTGTGGCATATTCATCAGTTTTAAAACAAAGATAGCTAGGTGATGATTTCTTCGATTAGTCATATTCAACCATTTGGTTTCCTTGAATTTTCGAGAAATAGATTCATATTTCCTGATGCCATAGATCAAACGACAGCATGAGTTTTGGACATTTTGTATACGATTTTTATTGAATGAAAGTAGACATGGGCCGTATATAAAATCACAATAATTGAAGTGACTTAATACCAGTGAATCACATAACATTTTCTTCAATTTTACACTCATTATATGACGGTTACAGTATAAAAATTTCAGTGATAAATAAGCTTTCTTCATCAAATTCTTGACATGTTCTGAGAATCTGAGCTCTGCATCGAGCTGGATGCCTAAATTTCTCTTTGACTCTACAATGTTCAAAATATGACCTTCAATATTAACATGCAAGTTTTCACTGATCTTATTTCTTTTGGCATTTGTGCCAAAAGACATCAGAGTTGTTTTCTCAGAATTGAGTTGTGAATCATGTTTTTTCGACAGATTCTTGATTGTTTCAAGATATCATCGATATCGAAGTGCGTATAAAGTTGTATATCATCGGCATAGGCTTGTACTTTGCGAAACTCAACAGAAGTAAGTATATCAGCAGTATAGATGATGAAGATGAGCGGTCCAAGAATAGATCCTTGGGGAACCCCTGAGAAGATATCCAAGGATGAAGAATACTCATTATTCATAGAAACTCGTTGTGACCTGCCTAACAAATAAGACCATATAAGAAATGCCGCATCATCATCAAAACCATAATAGCGCAGTTTAGCACAAATTAGTTCATGAGTTATGGTATCGAAGGCTTTCGAAAAATCTAATAATAGCACAAGCAAGCTAGCCAGACCCTTATCTAATGTTTCGATGATATCCGTTGTAACCATTGTCAGTGCCGTACCAGTGCTATACCCCTTTCTGAAACCACACTGCGAATCAGGTATCAACTTTTTCATTGTAAAGTATTCAAATATTTGATTATAAATGATTCTTTCAAAAATTTTAGACATAGTTGGTAAGATACTGATGATTCTCAAATCAGAAAAGCTCGAAGGATCACGTTTTTTGGGAAAAGGTTTACCAACAGCAATCTTCCATTGACTCGGAAAATATGACTTTTCGAAACAGCAGTTAATTATATGTGTAATATAAACGTCAATGAATGGACTGCAATATTTCATCATATAAGACGATATTTGGTCGACACCTAAAGCCTGAGTTTTTATACCTTGTAAAATATTATGAACATCTTCTGCGGTCGTTAAATAAAATGAAAATTGGTTATCAAGATTAAATGAATTTGTACTAAAAAAATCAATCTTCTCATCACAATTATTGGTAACATTTTGTACAAATTTGGCAAAGAAATTATTGATTTCGTTGGGATTTGATGAATGATCAGGTATCATGAGATTATTATTAGCACGAATATTAAGATTGCTCAGTGAATTCTATGTTTTACGATAATTATTCTCAGCACAAACTGACATTAAATAAGCTTTTTTCTCAGCTCTCACCATCGACAATGTGTAATTACGAATATCTTTATAACACGACCAATCTGCCTCCGTTTCTGTATTTTTGAATTTTTGTAAGGCTCTATCTCTTTCTCTCATTATTAATTTCAAGTTAGGAGTGAGCCAAGGAGCAGGTGGTTTGGTAATCTTGCTCTTGCTTGTCTGACAGGAGCATGCTTATCAAAGTTTGTGATGATCAGGTTATTTAGAATCTTGAGTTTGTTGTCAATGTCCTCTTCCAAAATCACATCAAACCAAGGTAATGTTTGGAAGTCGTTCAAGAAGTAATCAATGTTGAAGTCTTTAAAGCATCGATAAGTTACACTTTTTGGTTTCATTTAAGGTCGATTCAATTTATATTCTAAATATACTAATATATGGTCAGATATACCATTAGAGGGCAATGTACCAGATTTTGTGATGAATTCGCTTTGATTCACAAGAATTGGATCAATAAGTTTACTAGATGTGGCTGTGATTCTCGTTGGCTCAGTCAGAATTTGTTCAAACCCGTAAGATTCAAGACAATTGTGAAGAGCATTATTTTGAATACTCAGAAAGTCATAATTGAGATCACCCATGCAGATCACGTCATCATAGAGGGGGCAAATGTTTGAAAAGATACTATCAAAGTCATTGATTAAATTGTTGATATTATTATGTGGAGGTCGGTAAAATACACCAACAGCAAGTTTACTCATTCTAATTTTCACCTCCAGAAACAAATGTTCAAGAAAATTGCTCACCGGAACGTCGAACGATATCCGTTTGGCATTGTACGAGGTCCTCACGTAAATACCGACACCACCTCCTCTTCCTTCTCTGTCACACCGAAATAAATTGTATCCAGGTACACGAACAGCATTGGAGCAAGTAACATCAGTCAGCCATGTTTCAGAGACCATTATAATATCGAATTCATTTTCATTAATAAGAGCTAAAAATTCATTGAAACCTGTAAATATCGACCTAAGATTCAAATGAGCTATTTTCATAATGATGAATGAAGAGATTAACTACTTGTTTATGAAAAGTTAATGTTACAAACAGTTACAAATAGATAGTGTTTATAAAATTGAAACACATATTTATCACCCACGAGACATAATATATCAGTCGCGAAGAAAGTCTATATAATTTGAATGTTGAGTCCTAAATCAGAATTAAAATATATTTATATTGTATATCTGTATATATATAAGTATACCAATGAATTTGCCCTTGGCCCGAAGGAATCAAGCTTGCTAAGATTATAGAAAATTAAAAGAGTATGAAATACTTAGTATACAACTCAAAATCAGTTGATCTGGAGAAAAAAAAAATATAGAGCGAATCGTGATGCCGCTCTGACAAAGCAGAAAGAAAATATACATAGGTACGTACCTAACATCATTTGAATCATTTAAATCCCGAAATTAATATCAAAAGAATATAGTATGAAAAGCCCAATTTAAAATTATAAAACTATGTATGAAATATGCGTTTCAATATTGCATTAAATTGTGATTGATATATTGGATATAAAATGAATAATAATCAGATAATATCAAGTTCACTTCTATACTAAACACTAGGTAAATATAATTTGGATAACCAATGTGATCAGGAAAAAAGAATAAACGCATTTCATATAATGTACAAAAACAAAACAAAAGAGTGCCATGGACATGGACCTTTCGCAAGAATCAGGAGTTTATCAAAATATCTACATCATTTTCACACTTCAAAACTTTCTTAGCGCCACCATAGTCGACGTAGGTTAATCCATTGAAAGTCCAAGCAGCATTTTTGAAGTGTGATCTGGCCTTCTGGAAGATCTTCATGTTATCCGTCGTCAACATTTCAGTGACAACAATCGATGAACCTTTGAATTTTTTCTTGTTAGAAAAAACGAGGTCACGCATCCAGCGACGAACGAATTTAACAGCAACAGGTCTAGTTTTTGCAGTATTTTTTCCCATGCGAAATACATGACTAATATCAAATTTGTTTATATCGATTCCTAATTTGGTATCGAAAAGTTTCAATAAACCATCTAATATGTGATCGTTATCCTCTTTGAATCCATGAATTATCAGGAACTGATTATTTCTTTGCATTTCTATGTTATTCATTTTGTCTGATATGATATCGATGGGAGAATCGCTCAAAATTATTAGGCCATCAGCATAAAATATAATAACATCATGATATCATTGATGCTATCGATGTTAACGCCATTATGCTTTTTAGACAAGACTTTTATGTCGGCGAGAAATAAAGAAAATAAAATTGGGCTTAGTGGTTCACCCTGCAAAACTCCCTCTGTGATATCATATTTTTTACTGAAGTCTTTTTCACCTTCACGGTCATGGTGGCCTTATCATATAGATTTTTAATTATTCGAATTAATTTTGAGCTGACCCCCAATCTATAGAGCTTGTGCCAGAGCAACTCGTGATTTAGTGAGTCGAACGCTCTTTTGAAATCCACAAAAGCTGCATAAAATTTTTTACCTCTCAACCGCAAGTGAATTTGTAAGATAGAGTTCAGTATGAAGACGTTGTCAATACACCCTCTGCCTTTCCTGAATCCGGATTGAATTTCTGGCAAAATTCCATTTTCATCACACCAAGATGACAGTCTATTGAGTAAAATAGAGGTAAACAGTTTCGCCGGTGTATTTATCGAAGCTATGCCCCTTTAATTAGATGGATCATATTTATCCCCTTTTTTATGCAACATTGTCAACACAGTTTTATGCCATCCGGAAGGAATCTTCTCGCTGTTTAAAATATTATTGAACAAGGTGCTTTGCCATTTTTACAGCAGTCCAAACAGAATCTCAGCTCATTGAAAGTTATTTCTGAGTCTAGAAATGGGTTACCTGCATCAAAAAAAGTCGTGTGCGATTGAATTTTTTGTACACGGAGACTATCATGAAAGTTTTCCCAACCTTCTACCGTGATAGGACATGGATTCTGAACATTCCTAAATGACTTTACTGTTTTCCAGAAAGCTGTTAATAAGTTTCGATATTATTTCTTTATCATAATTGATTTTTTTTTTGTTTAATAATGTTCTTGTGATCTTTCTTTGCAGCTTTATAGCTATCCTTATGGGTCTCCAGAAAATTATTTTGTTTGCAAATGCTCAAAGATTTGTTACAGTGTTTTTTCGCAAAGTTGCACTGGAGGTCGAACCAGGGTTTTTTCCAGGTACACTTTCTTTGATGTAATGTCTATTTACTTGGCCTATGTTCTTAGCTGCACTCCAAATGGTGTTGCAGAAGTTTGAATACGACCCGTTGACATCATTTATGAATATAGCATTAGGCGAGTACATCATTGACAAATTATATATCTTGTAGAGGTCATCATTCCATGATAATTTTGAGACCGAAATTGATGAGTTCCTATTTGAATCATTTAGAGCGACAGTATCCAAAATTAACTGAATACATACGGAAAAATGATCAGACGAATTCACCTCAGTGTCGAGTACTTTGGAGATATTGATACATTCTGATTTTTCATTGAGGCAGAAGCATAAGTCAATGACACTAGCCTCCTGCGTGTTTGTAAAAGTGAAACTAGCTGGCCTATCTGTGCTTATGGAGCCATTCATCAGTGAAACGTTATTAGAATCCATGAATTCAAGAAGTTTTCTGCCCCTAGTATTAACAATTATATCCAATTTTCTTATATCCGGAAATAATGACGTGTTTTCAAGTAATTGTTCAGGTATAGTAAAGATTTCACCTACTCTGCAATTAAAATCACCTAGTATAACAAAATTTACATCGCAAAATTTGTCGAAGACATTATAAGAGAAATTTGGAGTAATTCGAGTATCTCATCTATAATAATTGAAGGTTTGAAATAGGTTGCACACAAAATTAATATGAAACTGCCATGTTTAAAAAAAAACAAATCAACCACCAAGGAGAAGTATCGAGAACTTGCACTGAAAAATATTTTTTATACAAAATTGCCAAACCTCCACTTGCTCGTCCTCGAGACTTTTCTTTCACGGCGTTCGAACAGATTATACCAAAGTTTGACAGTACCTCATTAGACGTTCGAATGTCTCTCATCATCCACGTTTTACAAAGACACAAAAAGTCACACTCCAGAATCTTGCGCTGCAAGGAAAACTATCAAAATTTTTTATACCTTGAAATGCGGTATAGTGTCCACAATGTGATATTTGTTAATATTTAATTTATGTTTCTCGAGATCAGGATTATTATAACTTCATATTGACCTGTATATTCGTTTGTTATTTCTAAAAATACCATAAGTTTGTGATGAAATCATGTTAGTTGCTCTTTCATAATTTTTCCTGCTATAAACATATATGTTTTTTGGGAATAATAAAGATTATTATAATTATTATTATTATTATATTCAACAACGTCATTCGTTAACAATTGATAAAATTACTTTATTGTACATAAACTGTTCTCTCAGTGTAATATTTACAGAACTTGTTTGTCATATTGATTTCGCCAGCTTTAATTTCCAAATTTTCACAAAATTTTGAACTTATAAAAATTGGTCAAGCCGTTCTTGAGTTATAGTTAGTGTATAACTAATAGAATTTTGAACATTCTATTATTAGGTAGATAACCTAGAATTCTCAAATTTCTCAGTGATTTTTTTGTAGACGATTGTTAGAGACCTGGTATAGCAAGATGTGATTATTCATTTTCATCAGCGGTCTATCTGTCATGAACCCGGGAAATTTATCTCCAAGATTGAAAGAACGTATACGAATATGTGGCATTTTGGCAAAAGTTGAGATGTTGAAATTAGTCTCGAATTTGGTGCAAGATTGTACTTGATGCAGTTCAATTGACCAGAAATTCATTTCACCTGCAGCCCGCAGCGCATTTTTTGTTTGTTTCTAAATTAGGTACACAAATAATTATTGATCTGAAACATGATTTCAACCCACTTCCATGGAAGTTTTCGGGCGACACTCATGCAATACTATTTATAGGTAGCTCAGTATGAATCTCCATAATAATAAGTAGTGTTAGTTGAAAAATTAACAGTATACTTCTCAATAATAATAATTAATCATGACATGAATTCTCATTTTAACGAGATAATATAGGTAGGTATACGTATTGGTATTTGCTTGAAGGAATTAATCATGACATGAATTCTCATTATAACGAGATAATATAGGTAGGTATACGTATTGGTATTTGCTTGAAGGGAGTTAAATCATGTTGTACAGTGAATAAATGTGAAAAGCTCACAGTCATTTCCACGCATTGTGGCTATTTCGTTTGAACGAGTCGATGCATAGATTTCGGGAGGATGTAATTCAATATCCAGCGTGGCATTAGCCAGGGAAGTAGTTGTTTTTCTCCCGAAATCTACCATTGTTGTTTATTCTTTTATGAACTCTGGGTGGAAATGACTGTGAGCTTTTCACATTTATTTACTATTTCATTCCACTGTGAGCATTGTGGCTATTTCGTAGTTCTTATCACGCCAGTCGGGCTGCCAGCCACTCCCGTATGGGAATTTCAGTTCTGGAGTTATTCTTTCCTCGGTTCTACTCAGATGGCGTTACTCTCATTTTATCGATGTGAGACGCCTCGGGGTGGATATAATGCCAACTTGATTTTTGTTTGGCTAGGCTTCGCTGAGTCGACGGTCTTAGGACTGCTGGCTGGAGACTACACTGCACTGATGAGAGTCAAAGAGCTCGAAACCGGTCTGTGGTTGTCTAGCGGCCTGGCTTAATCGAAATCAATAGGCATTCAGGACATAATCACTTGTATCAGTATTCGTTCAAACGAGTCGATGCATCGATTTCGGGAGGATGTTATTCAATATCCTGCGTGGCATTAGCCAGGAAAGTAGTTGTTTTTCTCTCGAAATCTACCATTGTTGTTCATTTTTTTATGAACACTGGGTGGAAATGACTGTGAGCTTTTCACATTTATTTAATATTTCATTCCACTGTAAGCATTGTGGCTATTTCGTAGTTCATGTTGTACAGATTTCATGGGGCATTTAGCTGTGGCAACACTGTACCTACGTTAGTTGCCGCCAGCAGTATATAACATGATGAAAACATTTTTAAATGAAAGCATATTGAAAGATTACTAAGCATACTAGCATTCTAGAATTGTTACCTACCATCTCCAGATCATGGATTCACTTGTCGTCAAAAAATCGTCCTGTGCGTTTGAGGGGTAGGGGGTAATTTATAAAAAAATGTGGATTTTTTTTTCGTGCAAAATATTGATGGGTTCCAGAATTTCCACCCTGTTGAATCTAGATTTCGTGGGACAAGTAGAACAAATTATAGAAAATTTTTAAATTCAACAATTACATCACGATATATGAGTAAATCATATTTGAAACGGCTATAACTCGAAACTTGTAAATTTTCGTTAAATTGCTATTTATATACCTCGCATTATCTCAGTAAGTACAACGTTTATAAAAAAATACTTCAGAGGTCGATGCGCCTATGTTTCAAGATGCGAATGGTTCTTCGATTTTGAAAATCGAAGCATAAATAAGGAAGATATTGGGAAAATCATAATCCAATGCAATTCATACCCCGATTCTCCCCGCAACGCCCGCGGCCGTCATAGTACGATCACCGTAAATATGAATTACTGAGTGTTACAGAATAGTACGATCTTGGAATTCACGGGAGAAATGAAATCGATTGCTCTTTTTCAAGTTAACAGAAATTTCTTTTAACTTGCTGTTCGATTGGAAGTGGCCTCAATTCATTTTATGAATGATTCTATCTCGAAAGTAATTTTTTTATCTCATCTCATCTCATTTATTAACAATTTGAGAAATATTGAAACAAAACATGATGCATATAATATTGAAATAAAAATAAGATATCCCTGTGGAAACTTGAAAAAAACATTTTTTGATACCTATCGAATTGCGAAGTTGTAAATATTTTCATACGATACAGTGTCCACAAGAATACAAAGCTTCGATAATTTGTTTCGATCATGTCTCTTGATGAATCATTATTCCCACACCAACGAATTTCGGTGTGAGTTTCTTGAATTTCGAATCAGCGAGAATTTTACCTTGACATCAGATACTCAACACCTTTGAATCAACTGAATAAACTTTATCGTGTATAAGGCAACTAATTTGAAAAAAGTTTCTTTGGTATCATATCCTTATCCATATTTTTGAGTTGTTTATAATGTGAAATATCCCTCATACCTTGCTGAATTTCTCAAAACAATTTGTGTATCTGGGTCATATCTGATGTATGCAAAGTCAGCGGAGTTATCTCCTGTAATTTCCCTTTGTTCTATATATGTGTATAAATTAGATGAGTCTTTGTCACTTTCGGAATCACAATATACGACTCATTAGAACGTTTTGATTAGTTTGATAATTCCTATCTCCTTGTCATTCATTTTACTTGATTTTTAGGGATTTGCTCTCCTCGTTTCTTTGAACGTTTTGGGAACCTCGATCAACCTACAGACAGTATTCTTCGATAAAGATTTTCCTACCAGTTTTGCAACCAATGTTCGACATATTTTTGATATAAACAGTTGAAAGTATACCCTTCACTATTTGGAAATCTGCACCATCTATTAATTTCATCAGATTATCAAATTCTTTGTCATGTGTGGTATTGAAAACTTTATTCACACTCAGTGATTCTCTATAATGTTTCCGATTTGATACAAAGCATTGGCTATGATACTTGACTTTCATGGCAATGAAAAATGTTGGTAGTTAATACTGGGTCAAAACTTGAGGAAGTTATCTCTAATTTGAACGTTTTTGGTAGAAAATACATTTTGACACATCAGAAATACAAAATTACGAAGTGTTATTTCTTTTGGCATCAGGATTACATCTGATTCAAATCCTTCACATCAATTTCACTATAGAAAGCGTTTTATTCCTGACACTATTGTCTCCAGTTTTCAATATTCCTGTGCCAGAAAATCAATTGACCTTTATTTTCATTGAAAATATCATCAATTCTCTGAAGTTCCACATCGATTTGCCTCGCATAGTTTTTTCCGAGTTTTATTTTTATATTCATACAACTTTCGAATGTTGTTATCGATGATTCTATACAACAAAGTAGTTTACCATCTTTTCCAAAAATTAAACATTTTCTCGATGATTCTGTAACGTAACGCCCCACGTAACACTTGACGCGAAAGATGCCACTTGGCAAATATGTTTATTTCATATTGCATCATAGAACATACCTTTACGTACCTGATTTCGATCCGGAAAATAGACTTTTACAGGATAGGCGCACTTAATATTTCATTACGTGCTACTATCCCGTAATGAAATTTTACCGGATTGTAAATATTGAAAACTCAGTTATGCGTCAAAAGCATGAATACATTTATTAAAAATTTAACAGCAAAACAATACACACAAATTACTTATTGCTAATATTAATATTAACCGTTAAATTTTCGTTCCCATGAATATGGATACCAGGAGCTCCATTGGATGAATTATTTATTAGGGAGTTGCTACTTGCTGATACATTCCCATTTTTTTGTTGTAGCACTTCAACAAAGTTTTCTCCATGTTGAATCATTTAAAACAAAAATTATGTTTCTAAGGAAACTACCTACCAGCTATCTTGGGAGTGAATGCAAAATTCTGAAATTACTGGACGCAGATAAATAGATAAATATTTTATTTTTCACTGTTCATATTTGTTTTTTAGCAGTATGAAATAGAATGTTATACGTCACACGTCCGGTAAACTTTTACAGTACTCGTTTCGAAATTCCGGATATCTTCGATGCAGGGTCGGACGTATTAATGAGTTTTATCACAGTTTACGGTTGTGCGGTACGCGCAGCTAATAGCAAACTCATCTCTGATTTGAATGTGCAGTTGTTTACTTAATCTATTATGAGAATATCAATATTTACAAAAAATAAGGAAACATTCTTCAAGCCTTGGGAATGAGATGATGGGTCTTATGACTCGGAAGACTGTGGCCTACTTTTTTATATTGATTGATATAAACCAAAATTGTATAAAAATATAAGACACATGTGCGAACGGCAGCTCTTCGCCAGAGAACAGATAAGTGGATTCGTTGTGATAGCAGATAGTTAAATTTCAAGTTTAGAGGGCGCCACTCAATTTACAAAACAATTACTGATACTTGGATAATTGGGAAAACCAATTAGTTGGATACTTACAGTATTTTCCAGAACCTAATCCTGGAATAGAAATGTGAAAAAATCTTCTTAAATGGCAGTGTCAACACAAGTAGATGAATAAAACCATATCAAATTTCAGACCTATTTTTTTATTAACACCATAATAGACAGGGTTTATGAAGACCAGTGTAGAGACCAAATGAGTGTCAGAATATGTAGCATATGTTATCATGAAATATCTTGAAGTAACATGACCATAAAATTATCATAACCATAAATTGTCATAACCATAAAATGATTGTTTCTAGGGGAATTCAAAATTATTGTACAAGATCAAAATTTATCAACCTACACCATGACAATTACCACCTCTTTATATGACTAGCGTTTGGGTATAGCAATCATCATATTCCAACTATAAAATGGGATGTATAAATCTCAAAAAAATTGATTAGACAATAATCTGTAAAAAACCTGAAACCGCTGTCACATAGTACTATGGGAGAGCTTCACAAGAGCTTCATACATGTTAAATATGGTTATGATCAAAATGTTGAAATATTAAATTCAGATTTTAAAAAAATGATGGAATAAAAGAACCTGGTCTATTGGAGGGTCCTCTCCAATGGTCTAATCACCCCTATCCAAGGTCCACTATGGTGAGTAGGCATGCTCGTGAAGATGAAGACGAAGACAGGTACGAAGACAGGAACAAAAAGAAGTTGATGGACCTCCACAGTCCACAGTAGGGCTCAGTGGTGTGGCTCAGCCGGTAAGCTTGACCGGTTACTTCTGGGCTTGATCTGGGCCACCTGTCGACTCTGGTCAGGATAAAATGAGCGACCTGGTCCTCTTGGGAATCATGACCAAGGTCGAGAGATTATCCCAAGCTGTCCGCTACTAGAAGCCGAAGGCATAGCTGAGCCATACCCTAACACCCTGTTAAAAAATTAACAGGTTGATATAACCTCCTAACAGACACGTGGAGAACAGAAAAAAACTGATATCAAAGGGAACTATTGCTCACCAAGTTGATAGTCATTGCTCTGCATATGACTTACCTTCTGAGAAGGGAGGAAGGACTTGAAGAACTATTAGTTTGGAGTCTTCATACGCTGAAAAAAGCCGGCTGCAGGGCTTCCTGGGGACATCAGGCAGTCTCCGAAAAGTGGGAACAAATCCTACACAGGTCCATGGCCAGAATCACTGATGTTTTTGAACAATTTCAAAAAATTTCAAATCTCCCGGAGGGTTTCTACGGATTATACCGAGAAAAGAAAAAATGCTCAAACTGGCTCAAGTGCACACCATGACGGTCGCCGAGAAGAAGCCTCGAGATAGCTACCGGAAATCTCCTCCTAAAATTCCCTATCTAAACTTATCTTATCTAAAGGAGTGCTTCCTGCCAAAATTCAGCGCCAAATATGAAATCCTATTATTTTATTGGTCAGAAGAAAAACACCAGAATTACTAGGTCCAAACTAACAGAAGAAGTACCGAAGAAAGAAAAGAAAAAGAAGAGTCTTCTTTTTCTTCGGTAGTACTATGTCACAACATTGTAAGATTGTGCTTAAGTCCTACTCACAGAAGATGAGTGACATACTGGACAATGACGTTTGGATGACAATATTGAATATTATAACCCTGAAATAAATTCCAGAAAATGAAGAAAATAATTCTTCCAAGACCGAAAATACCATTTCAGATAGAAAAATCACCTTGAATAATCCCTGAAATAAACCAGCGACATGGGTTTTATCACACCTGCGAACACACTGGCAAGTCGTTTGTTTACTCTCGGAAGGGACAACAACATTGAACTATTTCTTCGAATTCTAGGCCTCTAGGATCAGAACGCCAGAAATCAAAGACTCCTGCAGCTTATATCATCACCTCCCATCGGCACATAGAAATTCAGAAGACATTACTAATCATGACTGTTATTATTTCTATGCTGTTATTCAAAAATGTGTGATCAAGTGGTTCATTAAAAGTTACATTCAAGTACTTCAGGATTATTTACCAAGTATCAGACTGAATGTTCTCTGTAAGTATGACTTCTTGTCTAGATCTGAAAGGTTAATATTTACAAAATGGTAATGTATGAAACAAGAAAAATGAAAATGATTCTTTGCAACTCCAAATGTTGCACTAAAGCACATTCGCTTGAATTTTCATGCAAACGATACTAAAAATTATTTTGTAGCAATTTCAAATGTTACATATACCCCTCACCTGAGAGAAAAAATTGGTCAATTTATTGGAACAATTCTTGATAGAGGTTAGGCATTCATGCAAATTTTTGGACAATAGTAACTGCGCGTACCAAACGTTTCTCACATGGAAGTAAAAACATAGTTCACTACCAGGTAAGAATCTAATCTTGAAAATATCTAAATCTGGATAAAAGTCAAAATCTGGATAATAAGTCTGAATCTGGGAATAAGTCTAAATCTGGATAATAAGTCTAAATCTGGTTATGGTCTGAATCTGGTTAAATTCTAAATCGGTAAGTCTAGTCCAATTACATGAATCTATCTCTAATGAGAAAAGTATTTACACAATTTTCAAAATGACAAAAAAATATTTACATCAAGGAAACTATGAAGTTCAGGTTGATCAGACCTTTCAGGAATCTTCATAAGGGAACAAAATCACTAAATAACTTGTGAGTGTCAAGTGACAAGTATGAAGTATCTAGTGTCAAGTAATATTCCATATTTAATCTCAAATATGCAATAACAAGGGTCAAGTGAGCTTACTTTATGAGGAGAACATTGAATCTCAAACTAGGTTCCGCATGAACCATAAAAATTGTTTGTGCACCAACGCACCAAAAAAATTGTCTGTGCACCAACGCACCAAAAAATTTATCTGTGCACCAACGCACCAAAAAAAAATCTGTCTGTGCACCAACGCACCAAAAAAATTTACAAAAAAAAATTTTACTCAAAACCAACTAACAGAAGTACTCTGTAGACAAATCTAAGATAATTATGGTCTGAATAAAAATTACTATCCAACAGAAACATCTGAATTGGATCCAAAATATTGTTTTAAATCTTTTATATGCCATTCACCAGCGGGAGAACCATCGATATGATCTAAAGCATATACTAAACGAGATATTCTTTTCCTAACAATATTCAAAACATATTTGGGGGCTAATTTTGCACTAAACTTGCTCGAAGCATCTGAAAGTATCTTATTTCTTCGCCATACCTTTTCTCCTTCTTCAAATATATGATCTCTCTTTCTGAGGTTGTATGATGTCGCATTTCTCTGATAAGCCTTATGTAATCTTTCCTGTACTGTCTTAAAGACATCACCAAGCCCCTTGATATCCTGAACAAAACTATCCCTGTCATCAGGTAAAAGTTCGATATCTTGGGTTTTAGGATTTTCATAATACTTGCCAGAGATAGGGACATTTCGACCGAAAGTCAAAAATGCTGGAGTATACTGGGTGACCTCATGTGTGGCTGTATTTATTGCCTGTTGAATTTTATAAATTTCCTTATCCCAATCCTTATGTTCATCTACATAACTTCTAATGGCTTGACCTATGGTCTTGTTAGTTCTCTCTACAAAATTGCACTGAGCTGAATAACGAGGGGTGTACCATATCTTTTGAACATTATAAGTGTCAGCTAATTTTTTAAATAGTTTTCCAGCAAATTGCTGTCCATTATCGCAAACTATGAACTGTGGTACCCCAAATACCAAAAATACTTGATTTTCCATAAACTTTATAACGCTAGGTGCTTTAGCATCACGCATAGGAAATAATAGTGTGTATTTTGTAAAAAAATCAGAAACTACTAACAAGTAGGTGAAACCTCTAGAAGATCTAGGAAATGGTCCCATGATATCAACAGCAATAGTTTGAAAAGGAAATTTCACTGTACGTTCAGCTCCCATGAGTCCCATACGAGGAGTATTCGATAATTTTTGCGACTGACACACCCTGCATGTTTTGACATACCTTAAAATGTCACTTCTCATCTTAGGCCAATAGTAGTGTTCTTGTATTCTCGCAAGGGTCTTAAAAAAACCGAAATGACTACAGGTAGACGGATCATGTGAATCTTTTATAACGGAAATTCTCTGTGATTTTGGAACAATAACTTTCCATTCAACTGAATTCGACTTCAATGGTACTCTAGAAGGGACATACTTATAAATTAAATCATTTTCAATCTTAAACTGAGCATATGCATCAGGATTTCGACAAATTTTACTGCTTAATGAGGCATACCATGTATCAGTTTTTTCAGGTTGTATATCAATCAAACATACTTCAGGCTCGACTTCATGGCTGTTAGAAGGAGGTATTCGAGACAGAAAATCTGGAACTACGTTCTGAGCTCCAGGCTTATGAGTAAGATTGAAAGAGTATTGTCTCAATTTGACAGCCCATCTGGCCAAACGACCGGAAGGATCTTTGAGATTGTGTAACCAGAGAAGACTATGGTGATCTGTTGTAACATTAAAAATGGTACCTTCAATATAAGGTCGAAACTTATCAATCAGAAAAATCAAACTTAGTAGTTCTCTCTCTGTTACACTGTAATTTCTTTCTGTCCTGGACAAGGATCTTGAAGCATAAGCTATCACTTTCTCGACACCTTGAACTTCCTGTATCAATACACCTCCTATCCCAACATCACTGGCGTCACATTGAATGGTAAAAGGTAGTGAAAAATCTGGGGGACATAGAATTGGTGCTGACACTAGAGCATTCTTGATGGCGACAAAGGAAGCTTCCGCTTCAGAAGTCCATTCGATAGCCTGTTTTTCACCCTTTCCTTTTAATAATTCACTTATAGGTGCCATTAAAGTTGAAAAGTTATCTATAAATCGCCTATACCAGGAGCATAAACCCATAAAACGTTTAATCTCCGTACTGGTAGTAGGACGTGCATAATTAATCATAACAGAAACCTTTTCAGGGTCTGTTCTAATCCCTTGTCTGTCTATGACAAAACCTAAATATCGAAGGGATGTCTTAAAAAATTCACATTTCTTAATATTGATTGTTAGATTTGCATCTTTCAAAATTCCCTGTACCTCTAATAAAAGTTTCACATGCTCCTCAAATGTAGCTGAAATAATAATTATATCGTCCAAATAAGTAAACAGATTTGGTTCAAATCTGGGGCCGAACAACGCATCACACAGTCTCTGTTGAGTTTGGGCACTATTGCATAAGCCGAAGGGCATGACATTGAAATGATATAAACCTCTACCAGGTATACTAAATGCTGTTTTCTCCTTGAAGGATTCTTCTAGGGGTACTTGCCAAAAGGCTTTCCTCAAATCAATACTTGATATGTATTTAGCATTACGAAGTAAGGTAAGAATTCTATCTATACGAGGCAATGGATAACTGTCATGTTTAGTTACTTCATTCAACTTACGCCCATCAAAACAGAATCTATACTCGTCTGATGATTTCTTAACTAATAGCACTGGGCTATTCCAAGGACTATGTGACGGTTCAACAACACCCAACTTGATCATATCATCTAATTCCTTATTGAGAATATTCAACATATAAGGAGACATTAGATATTGTCTCTGCTTAAAAGGTCTAGCATCGCCAGTATCTATCTCTAACGTTATCTTATTTGTTCTACCTAACCGAGAATCACTACTAATGCCCTCGAACGAGCTGATGACACTTTCAATTTGATCCCTCTGCTCCTGCGTCAGCTCATCATCTATACATATTTCAGAAATATCATGAAACTGATGAGAGTTGGCAACAATGTCGACAGTTTCACCTGATGAAACTCGACACTTAATGTCCCAACTAAAATCGTGGAAATCTATAGACACACCAAATTTATTGCAAAAATCACTACCTAGTATGAAAGACTGTGAAAGGGAAGGTACTACTAGTGCTGATATTATTTGTATTTCTCCATTTATCTGAATAGGCAAATCTACAACACCTTCAACACTTTGATGTGCACCATCTGCCGTCAATACATGGTTCAGATAAGGGTTTCTGATTATTAAATCAAGATTTTTTATTGTCCTTAAACCTTCCTGACCTATAACTGACATATTGGCACCACTATCTAAAAGTGCAATTATCTCTACATCAAAAAGTTGAATCTTCACATAAGGCCTATTATCAGTACCTTTTCTCACTAATAAAGGAGCAACAACATTATGGACATTTTCTATTTCATTCTTCTCAATAGTACTATTTAAATTTAGAAAACTGGCTCTAGAAAAGTTTGGAGAAAGTTGAGAGCCTCTGTCAACAATCTCCTCTTTTAGTTTCCCTTACACTTAGCACAATTCCTCAATACTACATCAGGTGCTCCACATTTAAAACAAAATTTCTTTTTGATACCTGACTTGCATGCTCGAAGAGTATGATTTGCTAGATTGCATTTCCAGCAAATAACAGGATCTCTACTAGTATTGGCAGAACCAATTGATGAAGAAGGAGTAGGGGTGTTATCAGAGGTTGAACTGCTAGCAATGGAACTGACATGACGACTTTTATTCTTCTGAAATTTATTTCCAAAATGTTTACCTCTAGATGAGAGTGACTTATCAGTATTTGAATTTGAAACATAAGCAATTTCAGGATCATCTAGCATTGAGATGGACCTATTTTGGGAAGTAGAACTAGGACATAGCAAATCAGATTCTTCTAACCTCTTACATAAAGTACCTAAAACTGAAACTGAATCGATTTCACTCAAAGCCAGCCTACGTCTGTAATCAGACCTTAACCCCATTTTGATATACTTAATTTTCGTGATCTCAGCTGCTCCATGGCTGAGTCGATTAAAAAGTGCCTCCATGCAAGCTATGTAAATGACCACAGGTTCTGAATTACCTTGTTTCCTATTCTTAATCTGTTGCCATACTTCATCCTCAAAATCAGAAACCAAAAAATCCTTTCTGAGTTTCAAAACCAAAGAGTCCCAGTCAGTCACTTGAGATTTAACATATATATACCAGAAAGTTGCTTTCCCAGTGAAAAGATCACTTGCAGATTCAAATAGGTCAATTTTTGAAATGTGTCTTGCTTGTGCAAGTTCATCAACTTGTTCTATGAACGATAAAAGGTTCCTGGAATCACCATCAAATTGAATTCCTAATTTGTAAACAGGGGTTGATTTCATTGAACTCTGTGAAAAATAATTTTGACTGGTACTTGCTAAAGGTCTCATAAATGGGTTAACAGTTGAATTCATCAAAGGTGCATTGACTGGGTCAGGCTCTGGGTCAGAAACTTCATCATGCAATTCTGCATCTAGTTGTAATGCTGTTGCATAGGCTTCGTTCTTAAATAGTGACTTTTCCGCAAAATTTGGAACATCTGCACTTAAGGGTATTCTCTGAATCCTAAAAGTTATATGGAATATTCTTGATAGTGCCCTCTTGAAAGTAGAATCAGTAGATGGTCCCTCAAAGTCACTAATTAGAGTTTGGATTGATGTTAAAGTGCTTTCTATTTCAACTTTCTCTGATGCATAATTGAATGAAAGGTCAATCAAACTAACTACATTCAGTCCCTGTTGTGATTCTTCAGCAAGCAGACGTCCTAGAATTTTTCTTTTCTCATCCATGCTACGTTCAGAAATAACACCTCTAATCCTCAATTCATAATTGAGTTCTCCTATGAGCAAATGCTTTGCCTTAAATGAATCCATGATTACAAATCTGAGCAAGAACAAAGAGAACAAATGAAAATATCAAAGTATTGACAGTCACAAAAAAAAAATCAATAAAATTTCACTGAAAATTATCTGTCAAAAATGTTACCAGAAACTATTGATCAGAATTGAAATTTTATTTACTACTTTATTGGAGAAACTTCAAAATTGCAAATAACTCCCAAATTTGTCAACAGTAGTATACTCACCACTGTGCTCACAAGTGTGACAAAGTGCAATTTTCCTGTGAAAACTTTATTTTCATCTGCGTCCTGTACCTATATATATACCTCTTATCAGCTTATCACCAATAGGACCCGATAGAAGTGCTTTTACTCATCTGAGTGCTCAACACTCACAATTTAAGAAGATTAATCAGAAAATTTTGAATTTATTATGAACTTGAAATTTTAAACTTGAAATTTCGTGCCTCAACACGTTGGACGATATTTATGTGGCCTACTTTTTTATATTGATTGATATAAACCAAAATTGTATAAAAATATAAGACACATGTGCGAACGGCAGCTCTTCGCCAGAGAACAGATAAGTGGATTCGTTGTGATTGCAGATAGTTAAATTTCAAGTTTAGAGGGCGCCACTCAATTTACAAAACAATTACTGATACTTGGATAATTGAGAAAACCAATAAGTTGGATACTTACAGTATTTTCCAAAACCTAATCCTGAAATAGAAATGTGAAAAAATCTTCTTAAATGGCAGTGTCAACACAAGTAGATGAATAAAACCATATCAAATTTCAGACCTATTTTTTTATTAACACCATAATAGACAGGGTTTATGAAGACCAGTGTAGAGACCAAATGAGTGTCAGAATATGTAGCATATGTTATCATGAAATATCTTAAAGTAACATGACCATAAAATTATCATAACCATAAATTGTCATAACCATAAAATGACTGTTTCTAGGGGAATTCAAAATTATTGTACAAGATCAAAATTTATCAACCTACACCATGACAATTACCACCTCTTTATATGACTAGCGTTTGGGTATAGCAATCATCATATTCCAACTATAAAATGGGATGTATAAATCTCAAAAAAATTGATTAGACAATAATCTGTAAAAAACCTGAAACCGCTGTCACATAGTACTATGGGAGAGCTTCACAAGAGCTTCATACATGTTAAATATGGTTATGATCAAAATGTTGAAATATTAAATTCAGATTTTGAAAAAATGATGGAATAAAAAAACCTGGTCTATTGGAGGGTCCTCTCCAATGTTCTTATCACCCCTATCCAAGGTCCACTATGGTGAGTAGGCATGCTCGTGAAGATGAAGACGAAGACAGGCACGAAGACAGGAACAAAAAGAAGTTGATGGACCTCCACAGTCCACAGTAGGGCTCAGTGGTGTGGCTCAGCCGGTCAGCTTGACCGGTTACTACTGGGCTTGATCTGGGCCACCTGTCGACTCTGGTCAGGATAAAATGAGCGACCTGGTCCTCTTGGGAATCATGACCAAGGTCGAGAGATTATCCCAAGCTGTTCGCTACTAGAAGCCGAAGGCATAGCTAAGCCATACTCTAACACCCTGTTGAAAAATTAACAGGTTGATATAACCTCCTAACAGACACGTGGAGAACAGAAAAAAACTGATATCAAAGGGAAATATTGCTCACCAAGTTGATAGTCATTGCTCTGCATATGACTTACCTTCTGAGAAGGGAGGAAGGACTTGAAGAACTATTAGTTTGGAGTCTTCATACGCTGAAAAAAGCCGGCTGCAGGGCTTCCTGGGGACATCAGGCAGTCTCCGAAAAGTGGGAACAAATCCTACACAGGTCCATGGCCAGAATCACTGATGTTTTTGAACAATTTCAAAAAATTTCAAATCCCCCGAAGGGTTTCTACGGATTATACCGAGAAAAGAAAAAATGCTCAAACTGGCTCAAGTGCACACCATGACGGTCGCCGAGAAAAAGCCTCGAGATAGCTACCGGAAATCTCCTCCTAAAATTCCCTATCTAAACTTATCTTATCTAAAGGAGTGCTTCCTGCCAAAATTCAGCGCCAAATATGAAATCCTATTATTTCATTGGTCAGAAGAAAAACACCAGAATTACTAGGTCCAAACTAACAGAAGAAGTACCGAAGAAAGAAAAGAAAAAGAAGAGTCTTCTTTTTCTTCGGTAGTACTATGTCACAACATTGTAAGATTGTGCTTAAGTCCTACTCACAGAAGATGAGTGACATACTGGACAATGACGTTTGGATGACAATATTGAATATTATAACCCTAAAATGAATTCCAGAAAATAAAGAAAATAATTCTTCCAAGACCGAAAATACCATTTCAGATAGAAAAATCACCTTGAATAATCCCTGAAATGAACCAGCGACATGGGCTTTATCACACCTGCGAACACACTGGTAAGTCGTTTGTTTACTCTCGGAAGGGACAACATTGAACTATTTCTTCGAATTCTAGGCCTCTAGGATCAGAACGCCAGAAATCAAAGACTCCTGCAGCTTATATCATCACCTCCCATCGGCACATAGAAATTCAGAAGACATTACTAATCATGACTGTTATTATTTCTATGCTGTTATTCAAAAATTTGTGATCATGTGGTTCATTAAAAGTTACATTCAAGTACTTCAGGATTATTTACCAAGTATCAGACCGAATGTTCTCTGTAAGTATGACTTCTTGTCTAGATCTGAAGGGTTAATATTTACAAAATGGTAATGTATGAAACAAAAAAAATGAAAATGATTCTTTGCAACTCCAAATGTTGCACTAAAGCACATTCGCTTGAATTTTCATGCAAACGATACTAAAAATTATTTTGTAGCAATTTCAAATGCTACAAGACAATGATATTCAAGCTGGAGGAATATAATATTGAATAATTCTGAATTCAGAAGTTTCATACCTATCACATAATTCATGAGCACCTGTTATAATCTCCACTCATTGAATAAATCTGTAAAATGAGGATTGAGTGACTCTGTGTTATATTTTCTGGTTGGTTTTATTAATAATGAAGTTTATACGAGTGATGAATCTCATACAGAAAATGACAATGATAACAATTATTGAATGTCTAAGTGACGGTAACAAATTGTCAATCAACCGGCCGACTTGAATGTAGGTAACATATACAAATTGTTCATACAGATTGTCCATAAACCGGCCGACTTGAAAGTAGGTAGCACTTTCAATGAAAAAACATATTATTCATAATATTATTCCTCCAATGGTAAGACACACAGCTTGTTCACTGCACGTTTGGAGATTCCACTGCTTGTTTTAACCTCTGCAACTCGGCATATATTGTCCTTGCCAGGCGGCAATTTGATCACTCTGCCAGTTTTTCAACACATAGGAGAAAGATTGTCCTCCTTTAGTAACACCAGAGAGCCGTTTATTGGAGTTCTAGCATCATACTCGTCGAAGTTTCACTTGGTTCGCTGCTGTAGATTATGTAGGTAGTCATGAGACCATCTAGACCATATATGCTGGGTCAGCTGTTTGATTCGCTCATCCCTAATAACACACTTATGTCTCATGGATATCCTCAGGACGTCCTGTCGGGACATTCAGGACGTCCATAGGACGTTCAAATTTGGTACCGTGGATGTCCATTGGACGTCTTCGGGAAGCACAAATGTCCCACTTGGGAACCAACTAGAGACGTCCTTGAGGGATGTCCCTGGGACAACTATCGAATACCTAAATCCTACAGTATTCCTCATCAAGCACTACAGAGGACATCCTTAAGACATTCATGGGACAACCTATCAGCAACGCTGAGGAATATCAATGGGATGTCCATAGGATGTCCCAGAGACGTACGAATTATTCTTGAATTCGATTTTTTTGGGTCCCTCTAGGACCAGATCTTGCACAACTGATTACGACATCCAGTTGAGTTGATGGTCCGTAGCAGGTCCCCAAAAAGTTTCCCAAGGATGTCCAATGGACTTACGTGAAGGACATTGACAAGGAGTACTTATAGCCTACGAGCAATCATTCGTCGGCGACATATCGAAAGTACCGACTGGGACGTCCATAGGACGTTATTTCTAGGACATTGGAATAGTACAGTTCATGTACCAATTGGGACTTCCGACGGATATTCCAAAGGGACATTTCGATTGTTATACGATACGGAAATATTAAGGGCATCTGTGCAGAGATATTTGAAGGAATGTCCCATTAGGGACATTTCATGGTTGTCTAGATGGGACATTATATAAGATCTGGAGTCATGCCAGAATATGTACTACTCGGGACATCCGATAAATGTCCCTAAAGGAACGTTTGAAATCATATTCCATCAGGGACATGCCAAGGACGTCCTTGCATGGACATTCTACAATATGTACCACGTGGGACGTCTAAGGGATGCTATTTCTGGGACATTGATGTACAATGTTCAATGATGTACCAGCTGGGACATTCCGTGGACGTCCTTGCTCGGACATTGCATGAGATGTACGGGATGGGACGTCCCAAGGACACTTATTTTCGGTTCGGGACATTCGGGCGTGAATTGTACCAAATAGGGACGTCCCTAGGACGTTGTGTGCTATCAGAGATAATGATTGAGGTGATTACTCGGAACATCCTGAACATCTTCTCCATATATTGATATGAGTGGTTCGCCGATTAGGAAATGACCGGGAGTTAAAGGTTGAAAGTCGTTGGGGTCATTGGATAAGAGAGATATGGGTCTTGAAATCATGATTGCTTCGATTCCTGTTTGAGCCGTATAGAAGCATTCATAAGTCAAACGTGCTTCACCTAATACTCTTTTCATTTGATAGTTTATCTGTTTAACTGCAGATTCCCACAATCCACCAAAGTTTGGTGCAGGAGGAGGAATGAAATGCCAGCTGACTTGATTTAGAAGTAAATTATCGCTAACAAATTCATCATTAACTAATTTTGAAATATATTTTCTCGAATTCTTGAAGATATTGTTTGCTCCGACCAAATTCAGTCCATTATCACTGTAAATATTTTTACAAATTCCGCGTCGAGCAATAAATCGTTTCAAAGCGTTTAGAAAGGCTTCGGATGATAAATATCCGACAAGCTCTAAGTGTATGGCCTTGGTCGTGAAACAAATATGATTCCTTCTCTCACAAGAAAAGGTCCTGCGGAATCAACTCCACATGTCAAAAACGGACGAGAAGGGGTAATACGAGCTGCAGGTAAATTTCCCATAGTAGGATTATAACTGGTAGGTTTTACCTTGAAACATGTGATACAGTGTCGTAGACCCTTTATCGCATTTTTTGCATTCAGTGGCCAGTATTTCCGCCTAATATTACATAAAACACTCTGAACACCTCCATGATAAGTGATAATGTGTTCATGCTGAATAATTAGTTCAGTGAATTTATGATCACTAGGCAATAACATAGGAAATTCATGATCAAAATTTAAAGTTGAATGTGTTAGTCTTCCTCCTACTCTCAATATATTCTCGGAATCTAAAAACGGACTCAGACTGAGAATTTTGCTCTTTTTCGAAATAATTTGTTTTTCCCTCAAATAGTATAGTTCCTTTGCGAATGGTCGACCTTGGACTACTTCAACTAACATCTTGATTGTACTATCGAGTTCGGATGGAGTTATATTCAGTATCTGTCTATGTTCTCTTTTGTTCTACAACTATTTACAAATCGGAGGCATAATGCCAATGTTTTGCATAATACTGAGAAACTAGAGTACCTTTCGAAAATATCCCAACTATTTATGGTATGATAGGTATGCAAGAATTTTCTCTACATTCTGGCAACTTATCGGAATCCAAATTATTTATATTAAAGTTTGGCCATTGAGATTTATCCTTGAGTAACCAGTCTGGTCTCGACCACCACAGGATGTTATCCTTGATAGTAGCCGCATCTATTCCTCGTGAAATTAGGTCTGCAGGGTTATCAACTGATGGCACATGACGCCTTTCAAAATTATTTGTTAGACGATGAATTTCTGCAACCCTATTAGCTACAAACGTTTTCAACTGAGATGATTCGCGTGCTAGCCAAGACAGAACGATGGTTGAATCAGTCCATAAGAATACGTTGTCAATTTCAATGTGAATAGACTTTTGAATTGAATTGATTAAATTATTCAATAATAATGCACCACATAATTCAAGCCGCGGAAGAGTAACTACCTTTGAAGGAGCTACGCGCGGTTTAGCACAAATCAAATACGAATTTTTATTATACAATGAATCTGTTGATAGAAAATACGCGCATGTTCCATAGGCCCTTTCACTCGCATCAGAAAAACCATGGAGTTGTATTGAAATGTAATTTATATTTACAGTGTCGATATTTGGTTTAAATCCTCAAGATCGGACATGAAATTCAAAGATTCGGTGTATAATGATTGTGGAATTGCTTCATCCCATGAAATTTGTATTTTCCATAAACTCTGAAGCATGATTTTTGCCTTTATCACGACGATCGAATATTTGAGATATTATTGACAACATAACTCGTTTTGATATTTTCCTATTGTGCACATCGATATTCACCAAATATTGAAAACAGTCAGAAACATGATTTCATTGTATACCTAACGTTTTGATAGTCTGGTCATTGTTTATGTAATAATGTTGAATTTGGCTTTGTTCAGAAGGACTTAAAATTTCTATATCATTTGATATCCATTGAGTCAAATTGAAACCATAATATGACGATAAAATGTCGGTTATTTCAGACTCCAAAACCTTTGTGTGTTCTGATGTGTCACTGCCTGTAATTGAATCATCGACGTAGAAATCCGCCAAAATAGTATCGCAAGCTGAAGGAAAACTTTCGCGATTTTTTATTGCAGCTTGGTGAAGAGATCTTATTGCTGAAAATGCCGATGAACCACAACCGTAAATGACACGAGTCAATGCGAAATGATTCGAATTTTCATTTCTATTTTCACGCCAAACGATTCTTTGTAGATTATGATGATTTGTATTAACTTCAATCATTCGATACATTTTGATGATATCTGCCTTTATAACGAAGTTGTGTTTTTTGAATCGTAATAAGATCGAGAATAAATCGTCTTGTATGGAAGGTCCCACAAAACAACTGCCGTGTGGTGGTCGGATTAGAATAACCCCACGGTAAGTCCTGCTTGTCGTAGAAGACGACTAAAAGAACGCCAATAGGTGGAAGATGGTTAACGCCATCGCCCGGTGCGATACCATCACATCAACTATAGGCACTGTGAAATGGGTATTCTTACCCGTGTTTCACTAGCTGGTTGATGTTCCGGCCAACCCAACCCAACCCAATTTCCTTTTCCTTCCACGCCAACCTCCCTTCTCTATACAGAATAAGCGATGATGCGTTCTCCTCAAGTAAAATTATCCGGGAGTAAAATACCTCTCCATTCGGATTTCCGGGCAAGAGCTGCTAGAGGGGGTTCACCATCGACTGAAAAAGTCCTCAAGATAGACCTATGTAACATCCGAGGTCTAAGTAAGAACATCATGTCCATCGACACCTTCAAATTGAAAAGCCAGATATATTGGCTCTTACTGAGACACAGGTCAATTCATCCACCAATATCTATCTGCTCTGTCCTGGGTACGAACTCCACACACGTTTCAGATTCAAGGGAGGTCTCTGCCTCTACTCTGAAACGAATCTCTCATGTCAACGAGAAAAAACTTTGGAACCAAATGAGTTTGATGTCATGTGGTTCAAACTCGATAGCCAGAAACAGAGCAAATACCTTTGTTGTCTCTACTCATCACCAAATGATCCATCCCATGAAGAGCTCTTCGAATTCTTGTCTCTGTAGATTGACTAAATTCAACAGAACCATCCAGCAGCAGAAATCATCATCATGGGCGATTTAATTATCAATCAATATCAAATATCTGGAGAGCTCAGGAATCATCAATGATACAATACGGCTCTCGCCACCGAAGATCCACTGGAGGTCTACTTACCTACGTCACCCATTTATGGCAAGCTTCATTAGAAAAACAAGGGGAATCTCTAGCTGTCGCGTTGGACATATCGAAAGCATATGACCGTGTTTGGCACGAAGGACTCCTCCACAAACTACCATCATTCGGCTAACCACCTCAGCTATGCCATCTCTTATCGAGTATCCTTTCAGGCAGATCGCTTTATGTGGTGGTGGACGGTGTATATATCGTCTGATACCATTGACATCAATTCTGACGTTCCACAAGGATCAATTTTGGCACCAACATTATTCCTACTTCATAGCAATGATCTGAGTAATAATTTCCCCATCCACAGCTCTGCAGATGATAGTACCCTCCATACTGCGTTCTCTTCCATAATTCCCATTTCTTCCCAGGAAACTAAGAACTCACGGCGCAGGCAGGTCAATGCTGTCAATGAAGACCTTGCTGAAATCACAGCCTGGGAAACCAACAACTTAGTTGAATTCAACGCCACCTAAACTCAAGCCTGTATTTTCTATAGGAAGGCGAAACTCAGTATGCCCGACATCGTAATGTCTGGCACCACCATCTTCACCAAGCCAACCATATCTATGCTCGGTATTCCCATCAGCAACACTCTTTCATGGGACAATCATGTCAGATCCATCGCAAAAGCTGCTTCACATAAACTCGGATTCTTGTTCCGTGCGAAAAGCTACTTTTCACTCCAACAGCTTCTCATGATCTACAAAGCGCAAACACCGCCTGTTTCAGAATACTGTTCCCACATATGGGGTTCAGCACCAAAACATACGCTGATGCTCTTAGATTCCATCCAGAGGAGAGTCATCCGCCTGGTGGGTGACGCCACACTCACTCACTCTTTGACATCATTGGAACACCGTAGAAAGGTCGGCGACCTCACACTTTTTTATCGATACTTCCACGGAAAATGTGCTTCAGGAATCTCTGCTATCATCCCTTCACTAGCAATACCAGTCAGACGAACTAGACAAGCCCAGTCAGTACATCCTTTCGTTGTCAACTTCGAAAGATGTCGAACAGCACTTTATCAACACTCCTTCATCCATAGAACGGCTAGACTCTGGAATTCATTGCCTGAGGAAGTATTCCCAACAACATATAATCTCCAGATGTTCAAAAAAAAATTCCAATACCTACCTCCTATCCGTATCCTCCCTAGGAACGCACGATGTTCTTTGAACATTATAGGGATTCCCTTTCGTGCGCTCCAAGCGATAAAAAAAAACATCATTGAGTGACAAAGAAGAAGTTTTGGCCGAGGCATCGAAAACTACACCTAATTTTGTCGTTACACTCGTCGTTTTGATGACTCCGTGATGCGGTAGGTAATATATTGTTCCGGCTGAATGGACTTCGTCATCAGTGAGAGGTCCCATGTGATTCAAGTTTTCGAACTCGCGCATAAAATCAATGCATAAACGCGCAAATTCAGGATTTCTCAGCATTTTTCTTTCTGAATTGAAGAATCGTTGTTTTGCAGTCTCAAAGGAGTCGCCTAGATCTTGATAATTTGGTTTCAGGTTTCAAAGGTAATGACACGACAAAATGACCTGATTCATCACGCTCGGTATTTTCCAGAAAATGGTTTTCGCAGAATTGTTCCTCCGCTGTACATTTTTCGAACGGAGATTTTGGCGTTTCTTCTAGTTTCCAGAAACGTTCTAGTTTGCTTTCAATGTCATTATTATTTATTGATTAAAAGCAATGCTTTTGAATTGGATGATTAGTTTGTAAGTTGCCAGATATGATCCATCCAGAATGCGATTTTTGCATTGTGGGCTGATTGAATCCTAGTTTTATTTGTACTACACTAAGAAGATCGAAGAATATTTGCGCTCCTAGTAAAATGTCTATTTTTTGTGATTCATTGAACTCTGGATCTGCTAGGGTCAAATTACTTGGTATATTTGAATAACTAGGATCGAAAGATTGGCGAGGTAGAAAATTTGTTATATTTTTCATTACCAAGAAAGTGACGTTGCGAGAAAAACCATTGTGTAGTGACTTTATTCTTGCATTTATGCTATGAGTAATGTATGCAGATAATTGATTGATTCCGGCTACAGGCACGAAGCTTCTAATCAGTTTCATCTGTAGTTTATTTGCTAAATCCTCAGAAATGAAATTACTTCGACTGCCAAAGTCAAGAAGACATCTGCATGTTAAAGGTTCGTTGTTTTTATCAAATATAAGGATTTAAGCTGTTGGAAGCAATGTATTGATTTTATTTTGAGCACAATGTGTGACGACTGTTGTGTTGCTTGGATCTGCACTGGTAGAAGGGTTATTCGATTGCTCTGCTGAATTGTCAGCATTTTTTGTAGGCCTATTTACATTCGTACTTGCGTTACGAAAACATATCAAGAATTGTGTTTGAGATTGCAATATCTACATAATGACCCGGGACATTCCATTACAGTATGTGACTTGGATGATTTGAGGCAATTTGAACACAGTTTGAGTTTTTTGATTTCAAACAATCTATTCGGAACTAGTATTTCAAGGAATTTTGAACAATGATATATTTTATGTTTTCCAGTGCAAAATTTTCATTTTAATTCATATGCTAAATGAGAATAATTAACTTTGTTTTCAATTTGTTCGTGATTATACCCTTTGTTATTGTTTCAAAAACCCTTCGTGTATGACTTGTCACTATTGGATTTCAGGAATTTTTTCGAATTTTCCACAATTAGGATGATTTTGGTTGCTCCGGCCTTGCTCTTTCACAGCTTCCCAAGCAATTTTGGTAGCATGATCTAATTTTGATTCTGAGAGATATAAAAGAAGCCCAGTCACCTTAGAAAAAATAGCGGGAATCGGAGCCAAAGTTTTGAAAATTGGTGTACGTGTTCCTTTCAGCATTACATCTCACCGAAGGAAAGTCAGAACCCATACCTGTAGAGCTTGCGCCGCCATCTTGGAAAATAGGTGCAATATTTCAGTTTTTCACGTATATCTCGGTAACTGTCAACTTTATCGCCATAAAGGTGATGAGGTTACAGAAAGCTAAAAAAATTTATTGCAAAAAAGTTTTCATTGATTATTTCCGAAATATGCACGGTTTTGGACTTATGTGGCCACAACGATTTGGCAAAATATAAATTTATACTGCAAACCGACTGGACAAACTATAATTTAGTTGTATACGCTCATGGTGACCAGTAGAAAAGCTGCTAGATATCATAATCAAGAGTTCCAGGATGGACAGAGTTGTCTCAATTATCAGCAGGAGCAAGACAGTACTGTTTCGACCCACCAGGTCTCATCAGCCGCTCTCGTTCTGCTGACAACTGGGACAACTCTACGCTTCGGGTATATCACCCATTTCGAAGACGCAGGGTATAACATGGAGAATAAGGCATGTATCCTTCGTTATTTGAAGATTCAACCATCGGGTCGGCGGTCGGGTTCGTCCGGAACTTCGTATTCATTACTTAGAAGAGATGAAACGAAAAAATCGTCCTTCACCTCGGATTCCAGCGTTTCGGCGTTGTCCTGACAGTATTGTGCGTTGAGGCACGATGCTCCAAGGCAATATTCGCAACTAATCGAGCATTTGAGACCCGCTTTCATAGAAATCATCTGGAGCAAAGAATCTGGTGCAGCAGGTAGGGTAGTTGGCACAGGTACCAGACCAACAGCACTCCTCTTCCACCCCCAAAGCTCAGGACATTTTTGATTAGCCAACGACTCTTGTACCTGATGATTGACTCTGAAGGAGTGCTGCCTCAAAGCTGCTTCCGTCGGTGGCAGAGAAGCCAGATCTACTTTTTTTTGTAGCAGATTTGGCGAACAGATTGTACCGTAGCTTGTTCAATGATATTTCCGTTTCATGGGCACCATACAGAGCTAGAAAGAATCTTTCACATGTGGTAGATACTTCTTCACTCTTAGCTTCCGGGTTGTTGAAAGCCTTCGCAACTTCTCGTAATGATGGCCAGTCCTTCATGAGTTTGAAGCATTTCAACCATGATGTGGTATCACAACCCCCAAAGGTATATAAGAAAAGGATAGTGCTCTGTTATTTGATATTGGTTTGTAGTTCGCGGGAACAGTACCTTTTTGCCTTTATACATTGCCTTTTTTTGGTTTCACAAAATGAATGTTGCGTTCTGCTGGAGCCAAAGCTATGAGTAGAATAAGTAGATCTACATTTTCTCCAACAACGGTGACTTGGGTAGAGGTAGACATTTCAATAGCTGTCTGTATTGTTAGCGAATCCGCATCGTCCACTGCTTGCTTTGTGATGAACCCTTCATTTTTTCTGATAATATAGCAATCAATCGCTTCTTGTTCTTCGGGTTAACTAGTAATTTTTCTTGTGCGACAGTGACCGGCATGTTTTCATCAAACAAAACATAATATGTCTGCACATGTATTTTTGAGAGCACGTCTATGCTGTTCAGCCTTTTTAGTTCCATCAGCATCATCAGAGTACCCGTCGAAAACAATCACCGAATTAGAGCCGTAGTGTTTCCTGACGTAGGCAATGTAAATGGAGCAGATTGACAAGAACGTTTGATTTTACTGCCACATACGATGTAAAAGAAAGAAAACATTAATATGTGGCAACACTGGTATTCTGTAATGGCCGATGGCTGTTGCGAGGATCCTCGAATATGGCGCCGACTCTCTGACAGTTACTTGTAGTTGGAATATATGTATATCAGAATAATTATGAGTAAATTTATCAAATATCGCATATTATAGGCGTCGCTGAATGTATTGCAATGAAAACAAATAGGGTATTCCATTTGAAAAAATTGAGTTACCCTAAATATCTGAAAAACTGTTGATTTGGCAACATTGCCGATATCATCATTGAATCGGGCATTATCAACAACCATCCTGTCATAAATTTTCTCTGAGTCGTTTCTGAAATATGGGACCGTTCCAGAACTTTTTAACTAAAATGCTATGTTGTCATATTTCGGAAATCACTTTAATTACGAATCTGATATTCAGGAACTCAAGTAATTAGGAGAGGCGCTTGTTAATTGCAATAAAAATAAATGGGGTATTTCATTTGAAAAAATAAAGTTACTCCTAATATCTGAAAAACTGTGAACTTGGCAACATTGCCGATGCCACCATTGAATCAGACTTCATCAATAATCACCCTGTAGAAAATTTCGTGAATTTTTCTTGAGCCGTTCCTGAAATATGAGACCGTTTCGATACTTTTGAAAGACACTGTATATACTTCAAATAATATTTGTTTCCGACATATAATGGAAATATGAAAAAAACGAAATATTGAGGAATTTTCAGCTATCAAGTTAATTTTCAACACCTCAGTTTGATGAATATGAGTATACTCTCGAAATTGGCCAAACGCGTTACCGATTCAAGTTGGCAATACTATACACGGATACCAACATTGCCAGATTCAGATTTATATTAATTTGACATTTGACATCTCAAGAAGGGACTTGTTATTGTTACTCATTG
Organism: Phaedon cochleariae; assembly: GCA_918026855.4. NCBI lineage: Eukaryota > Metazoa > Arthropoda > Insecta > Coleoptera > Chrysomelidae > Phaedon > Phaedon cochleariae. Next base: position 44,452,750 of record OU896709.1, on the reverse strand, counting down.
TGATCGGCTTATGGCTTATCAGTTATCATCTCTCCAAGTATCGTTTTTATTCATTAGCAAATATTGAGAATCTGTTCATTTCGAGACCGCAATGGTGATCTATTTGTGAATCATTGGTGAATGGATAATGGATTGACTTCCACTGACTGCTGAGAGAGACTGATGTAAGTAATGATTTTGTGAAGTTTCATTCAAGCTGTACCATACACATCGATATTTTTGCCATAAAATGATCTCATAAAATAATTCGATGATCATGACTTTGAAGGTTATTATGTCAGAATAATGAGTATTTATTTCATTTTTTGCATCATTTCCAGGAAGTAGCTGCTGGTATGAAGAGTACCAGTATCACTACTGTATAATGGGGAATATCTGCAAGAAGTTGGCCCCAAAAAAACGAGAAAAAAAAAAAACTCATCTTATTCGGATCTTGATGATGGTCGACAAGGTGATTTATAATAGAAGAACACAAAACATCAGGAACATTGAGAGATGAACCTGCTGAGAGCTTTTTCTTCAATGGAGACACCACATATCTGTGAAAAGAAGTGAAGTTTTGAAGAATGATGGATTCAAGTTTAGCAGATTCAGAAGCTGATTCAAGACAGAGGAATGACTGAACCACGCCATATTGCATTGAAGTTTGAAACATTATTCTTCAAAAATATATTATGCAAGTGGAGAATGCTGGTTTGAGACAATTATTTTTCCATTATAAGACCTGGCTTTTTCTGGAGCGTATACTTTCAGATTCAATTTTTTTTTCTGAAACTGAAAAAGAATTAGCTATATATCTTCATAGCCTTCCATAATTCTGCTATCAACAGTTTCGAAGATATAGAATAAAAACCATCTTCAGGGTACCACCTTCGAGGGGCTGTAGCTCGATTATGAGATATTGTTCGACCAATTCTTAACGAAGCTTTTTTCCATATTTTCAATCGTTGAATCTGCTGGTGACGTATTGCACGCTAATCATGGGACACCCTGTATACATATATTTGAGGGATTCTCATCAATCGAAATATAAAATATAGTCCATTCGAGAAAAACGAAAAATCTGTGTATACCCTGTATATTTGAGGAGATATTGCAACACTCTGTCATTGTGATTGAAACCAATACTGAAAATTATATGAATTCAGTTTTGCATATTCCTGACTGAGAAGGAAACAAAAACAAAAAATTTGGGGTTCACATTAATTGAACGAGCCCTTAACATGGTATATTCAGCTTATATATAGCATGTGCCATATTGGCGATGAAGGTATATCCTGAGAATATTCGAATATATTCAGAGTATATACTTCAAGCATATACGTAGCATATGATATTCTTGGCCAAAAACATATACATAGCATATTCTCAGCATATTGAAGTTAGGAATATGATCCCGATATTCCTATGTATGCTCAAAATATACTTGGTATATAATTTTGTTGCGGAATTCGATTGTGTGCCACCTATTGATTACCAGCAGTAACTGACGAAACTGACGAAATTTGAGAAATGGAAGATTTCTACACACGGAAAAAGATGGTCCAAGTGAAACGTTTTCTTGACTTGTTTCGTATTGTGATGAAAAAAAATACCTATTACAGAAACAATTACCTTTCGCCTCTAAAAAAATTATAATTCTGAACGCATGAACTTGTAGCTATAATAAATGTCATCCACCTTCAGCTAAAATTTTCCTCCTAGATAATTCACTTTGTATAGTCCTAGGTCGAGATTTCATGAGAGCTGGTGAAGTGTATTTCAATATTCATTAACTTCGAGATTCTTAAAAGGAAATAATTATTATAACAGAAACTCGAGCTACAAGCACAATGCAATAGTTTATCTGCGGTAAAACCTAATATTCCTACGGTAATATAACAAGTTGACCTAATTTATATCAATTGGAAGTAATCAGGAACAATCGCCGGGATGTCTTTCATATTTTTGGATCCAACCAGCGTCAGTTTGTTATGACTTCTCGAGAGTGCTCAGTGTAAGGATGCATTGGTGGCCGTGGTAAATCGGAAAATATTATTTGGTGTTGCATTCATTCATAGAAGGGGTGGCCGAGAGTTGAAAAATCAATAGTGATGTTTAACTTTTTGATTCGACTTGTTTTTTTTTTAGAAAATTGTTGTCGCTGTGTAGAACGGAAGTTATATTCAGGCCATTCAAGTTGGTGAGATATAGACCCCAGTGCTGTCCTATGCTCCGGGGGATATTGAGTCCGTTGTGGAGAATGAGAGGTGCCGAATTTATTGGAACTTCTCATTCCCCACCCTTAGGCAAATTCAAGCTAACAAGCCTGATGTAGTCCTTCTCGATCATCAAACCAAAGCGATGTTCGTGATCGAGTTTTCGGCGCCAGCCGAACCAAACATCATTTTGAAGGAGGAGGAGAAACGGACTGAATATCGAGATCTTCTCTTCGAACTTCGCAGGCTCTATCCAGAACATTCTGTGGAATTGCTCATCCTGATATTCGGCGCCCTAGAAGGCACACGACATATTGTCGAATCCAACGAATTGCAGACCAATTACCTGCCTGAATGCATGTTACAAGTTGATCACACGCATCTTGAACATGCGAGTACTCCTAGTAGTTGATCCGGTTTACCAGCGGATTCTTGAGCAGCGTGGGTCAAAGAGAGGTGTCGCTGGCTGCAAGAAGAACCTGTTGTGTAACATTCGCAAATGCTCAGAGCACCCAGTGCCCTCTAACGTACACTACTTTCAACTTTGGAACACACCTACACTCATATAAAGCAGGAATCGATACATTTGATAGTGCAGATTAGTACTTTATATCACAGCTAGACCTACCTCTTAGTTCCGCTATTCGCTCAGTGATTGCGCTAGTCGAACTCAGAGAAAAAATCAAGGAAATAGACAAAATTATCTTTTCAATTGTTTATTAAACTTCAAGTATACAAAGAATAATCATTTAATTTACCTGAACATGTTTTGCAACAAATGTAGTGTGAATTTGAGAGAGTATCATCATAGTCTCAATTACAGGTTAGGAAATGAAATTCTCAATTTTCTTCCAAATTAGTATGTTTGAGGTGAATCTCTTGGTCGATCTGTCGATTTCCATCTATTCCTGATTGGAGATTTCACACTGTCAGCCTGGTCTGTTATAAAGTACCTAAAATAAACAATTAGAAAATATCAATAATCAGCTGTTGTACTTACCAAATTCAGTGGGATAAAATCAGTATTTTTCTGTGTCCAGTTTCTGTTGTTTGTATCACCTGTATTCCCGGATTCAGGAAGCATCTCCTGTTTCGTTTTTCACCAGCACTAGTTGTTATTTTCCGGAGTCTTTCCAAATCCTAGGAAAATGAGTGGAAAGAATCTGATTCATAGATGGCACGACCATCGCGTTGACAGCGATGTCTGTAAACACTAGTAAACAGATTTCCAACAGGTTTCGGGGTGAAGGGAAAAAGCTTCGATGGAGTTCGATGGGCTTCTATAGGCTTCCAGGAGCTTGTGGTGAAATTACACAAGGCTTCGAACCGATATTTTCGGGATTAGTGCCTGTTTTTCCCATGAACAGTTTCTCCTGATTTTGGGACTTGTCTCCAGCCATTATACGAGGTGAACATAAACCGAGTGTGAAACTTCCAGAGCTCCAGGCATCCAGAAACTTCAAACACGTGCCGGCTTTTTTTTGTGAATCTTGGTGAACCCAAATTTCATAATTTCACATCATATGGGGAACAATATGATGTTTTCCTGTCCATTTTTGTATGAAACCCTCTGTAAGGGGGTTTTAGGTGGGACTACGTCCAAGCTATTTTTAAACAGCAGCCAGTGTCCTGGTTACTTGTAGATGTAGTTTTTTTTTTGGGAAACTATAAGGGCAGTATTATCAACCCCTAGCTGTTGACAGTATTTCCATCCCGGGTGGTAGTAATGCCCTACGGCTTCTCAATGAGAAGTTAACTCATGGAAGAGACCTGTTAATTTTGTACACAGGATTGAAGTTATTTTTCTTTCTTGCTGAACTGAACCTGTGGAGCTGTCTGGACTGATGAATTCTGGAATGGGAATGGATCACCAATAACAAGGCCACCCAGGTAGCCAGACTGACGAATGTGACGTCTATAGGACCGCTATCTAAGGTCTTTTTTGGTCTCATACGTCTTTTGACCAAATTATGACGTCATGCGGACGTCATTAATGTGACGTCTTATGGACAGCCACTGTTTGACGTCGTATAGACGTCAATCTATGGTCTTCATATTTTTTTGGGTATTATTATCATTATCATTATCACTATCATTATCAATATTATTATTATTATTATTATACTTTGAGTTCATATAATTCCAGTCACGACCCTGCGGCCTCCGACGTCACGCAGAGTCGTGCTGGATAAAATCCAGTGACTACTCCTCACAGCCTGTGAGGTGAATAATCACTGGGACCAAGTTATTATTATGTACCTATGTATAGGAAAACGAAGTTATGAAATAAATCAATCAATCTAACCAAATAACTGTATAAATGTATAATAAAAATGTATTTTATTCCATAGGCTTCCCTTTATTTTCAATGTTTAAATTTAGCGCCGAAGACAATTCTCACATTACCGACCAGATGGCCAATGGCGATCAAGTAATTACGTGAAGAGATTGTGTATGCGACTCGCGACCATCTCGCGACTGCCGTTAGTGGCGTTAGTGCCGTTCAGCGGTCCGGTCTGTGGTTCAGCGTCAAGCTTGCATCGTGCATGGTGCGTTCCCGTTCATGTTCATTGTCCATCGTCCATGTCCGAATGGACAAGTTGTTCGTGAACGGCGTCTGTGCCATTGCATTTGTTAAGAATGTTAAAATGTTGAGTGTTTGAGTGGTATTTCTATACAGTCTGTTTTTCACGTGAAAGTATTCAGGATGTATTGTGTGTGTGATGACAGTGGAAGCAACAGTGTAGCTGTTATTCACGAAACTTGGCTGACGCCGTTCAAAAAGGAAGTGTTCTGGCCGCCATTTAATTATACACAAAACATACAAAAGAGCTCTCTGTGAAGGGGCTGCCATCGACGCTGAAATTTTCAACTGTATGTAATACCTTACATTACTATCTTGTTAATAAAATCTTCATTCGTAGCAAATTTATTTCATAGCACAATGATTACATTCCTCACCAGATTATAACCATCAACCCCAAAATTTAATAAAAGAAACAGACGTCTTATTGACGTCGAAAATTGGTCAGTAGTGTCAGTTTAAGGTCCAATTTGAAAACACATACTGACGTCTAAAAGTCTTTCAAATATGACGTCATTTGGATGTGTCTTACTTACGTCATTTGGACGTCGCATTTGTTAAAATAAAGACGTCTTTTGGCCGAATGTATTGCCGTCAATTAGACGTCATATAGTCGTCATGTGCTACCTGGGCAGATATAAACTTAATGATATTTTGTTGTCATTTTCTTTTACATAACTTAGCTTTCACATTTGCCTCACCTGGAACCATATTATTAACTTTAACTCCTAGACTGTAAAATGTGAATTTACTCTCAAAGCTGAACAGCCTTCGCTGAGTACTGTGCGAATGCCATGATCATCATCTTCAATGTTATTGTGAGAATAATATTTCATACACAACATTACTTATGATTGTTGACAGTATTCTTTAACTCATCAATTATGATTTACTCAGGTGAGTTACCATGGTGAGAAGGTAGTATAAATGTGTGAATATCACCACATATTATTCAGGTAAATTTCAGTCCGTCATATACAGGGTGATCTTGTCGGTTCAACAAGGCTTCAGGTCAGATACTTGTTAATTGATTGTTTTTTTTGTAAATATATGTAAATATCTGGGTGAATATAATTTCTATACATTCCCCCTCTTCCTGAGTTGATTGACATTGGTTTGACATTATGAAAATTGAAATATATAAATTTTTTTTGGGTATTGTAGAGAACTTTTCAAATTTGGATGGATCTTGTTTTCTTGACTTGGACAAGGCCAAATATCCTAAGTACCTCAAGTCAAGTGGCGCCTGGGTAAGTTTTCCTCTCCTTTTTTTGGAAACTTATGAATTTTAATAAATTACATGATGAATTGTTAACCCCGACCTCCATGCTCTCTAGACAACAACGCTAACGGTGCAGTGACTTTTCAATTTTCAATAGAAAGTTGAAAACGTTACAAGTGGCGCTGCCAACGTGTGGGCCCGAAATATATTGTGTAATCACTTTTCTGAAATATTTTCATATTGTCAATACCGATACAACTCTCATGGAGAGTGATGAATTGTAGAAATTATTAAATAAGCAGATGTTAGGATGAAATAACTTCATAAAGAAAACCAGTTTTTTTATCAATCCAGATAGCGAAGTTTTTACTGGGTTTTGCATATGCATTAGGACAATTCCCTTTTTTGTCTCAGTTTCTTTTGGCTGATCACTTTGAGATTTCCAACGGGTCTTGGTGATTGATAAATTCACTATCTGATTTCACATACAGGGTGGACATATATAATTGAAAATAAATTCAATTTTTTCTGAAGTACACTGATTGAAATATATTTTTTTCAAAATGGAGGATACTATAAAGACAACTCATTTGTTGTGTGAAGAATTGAATTATGAACTAGCTATTAGAGGTTTAGTCACTAGTGAAACTCAAGATGAGAAACGTAAAATTTTAGGACGTATGTTTGATAGAGAAAGAAATAGACCAGGAAGTACTATCACTATGACACTTTACCGTTTTGACTTTGAGACAGAGAAAACTGCAATTGATGGTACAATTGAATCTATAGCAGCTTTAATAAGAGAGTTTGAGGGAAATACAGAAGATTCTTCATATAAACGTGCTGTATCTAGAATTGCTCATGTCACTGGTCGAGTTTAAAGAATACCCATACCCGAGAATCGGAGGGATGAAGTAACTCTCTATAAAAATGAGACCTTAGCTTCCTGTTTATTGTTAGAGGCTGACTTAAATGATAAAGTTCAAATTGCTGTAGGTACAACACAGGCTGGACCTTCGAGTAACTATACCCAACCTGTCATTAATATTCCTGCACCGGTGGTCACATACAATACTCGCCAAGTTCCTATTTCAGATTGGGGTTTGAAATTTAGTGGGGATAGTAAAGAACTTTATTCTTTTCTAGATAGGTTGACCGCATATGCTCAAGCTCGTGGTTTAGACAATTCAGAACTATTCAAGTCAGCGGCGGAATTATTTTCAGGAAATGCCTTCATGTGGTTCTTACAAGTTCGATCAAATTTAAGTAATTGGGACAGTTTAGTTGAACGTTTGAAAATTGATTTTTTACCTCCTCATGCAGAAGATGATATCTGGGATAGTATTAAAAGTCGTAAACAAGGCAAGAATGAATCAATTGTAATTTTTACAGCTATAATGGACAATTTATTTAGTAGACTTTCCCGTCCACCTCATGAAACTACAAAGGTTAAAATTTTAAGACAAAATTTACTTCCAGAACATATATCACATTTAGCTCTCTCAGAGATTTCTACAGTTGAAGACCTAGTAAAAATGTGCAAGAGATTAGAGGAAGCTGATTATTCGAAAAATAAAACAAATTCAAGATTAAAAATTCCCGAAATTAGTTGTTCATGTCAGGCGTCAAATAATGCCGTTTCACATAGTGTCCCATCTTCTGATAATCCCAGTGGCGTAGGTAAAATGAATTCGTCCAAATATGAAAATAAAAATAAAAATAGATTCCATAATAAAAATAGTAAATTCAGAAAGTCTTCAGATAAAAATAAAGATTCAACTCCTCAGAATCAGACTAGAAATTTAGATAGTGATGTTTCCACAAGTGGTCCTAAAACTTTAATATGTTGGAACTGCAGATTCCCAAACCACACTTATCATGGATGTACCATGAAAAGGACAATTTTTTGTTACAAATGCGGTGCACAAGGTGTTATGACGAAGTCATGCACAAATTGTTCGGTAAATTAGGAAGGAGTGGATGTTCTCTAGGCCGGCATTCATCTCCTGTAAGTAGGAAGGCCGTTGATTTGAATGTTTCTGATGCGTCTGACCGCAGATCTGTATCCTGGAAACTTTGGTTGGAGAAAGTTAAAACTTTTTATAAAACTCGTCCGGAAAATGTTAGACATCAGGTAGCTCCTGTTTTTGTTAATGTCAAAAGTGACAATAGACCGTATGTTAATGTTAAGGTTTTTGACCAATTTAGTACGGCACTTTTTGACTCCGGTTCGACAGTGAGTATAGTTGGGAGTGTCGGTGTGAACCGCCTCGCACAACTAGGACTCGACGTTTCGTCGCAAAATGTTATTATCAGACATATCACCACGGCAGATGGGACTAAAAATACCGTAACGGTATTAGTTGATTTACCCCTATGCGTAGGTGATTAATGTCGTTTGGTGAAGGCGCTAGTAGTACCTTCAATCAAACAACCTTTTATTCTAGGCAGCGATTTCGCTAAGCAATTTGGCATTGTATTAGATTTCGAAGCAAATACTTGGAACATTCGGAGTTCTCTGAACAATATAGAAATTGAAACTGTTAATAGTTTTCCAAATTTTAAATCCAATTATAACTTGTGTACCATAGATAACTTATCGTCGATACAGGGGGCACAGGTAGATGAAGTGATAAAGTCTTTTGAAAGAATTAGTAATGAAGGCAAACTTGGTCTCACAGATAGAATCTGTTTACATATTGATACGGGTGATGCACGCCCAGTTCGTCAGAGACAGTATCCTTTATCGCCGTATATGTTGAAAATACTCAACGACGAATTAGATGAAATGTTACGTTTAGGAGTAGTCGAGCCTTCGCGCAGTGACTGGTGTTCGCCAGTACTCTTAGTTGAAAAAGGTAATGGAGAGATGCGTTTGTGCTTCGATGGAAGAAAATTAAATGAGCTCACTAAGCAAGTTACCCACTACCTCGAGTAGATAGGATTTTGAGCATGCTGCGCAACGCAAAATTCATTTCTTCCATAGATTTACGTAAAGCGTTCTGGCAGATACCTCTAGATTTAGCTTCACGCGATAAGACAGCCTTCAGTGTAGCTGGCAGGGGCCTTTTCCACTTTAAAGTAGTACCATTTGGTCTGAGAAATTCAGCCCAGACACTTTGTCGTTTAATCGATGCTATTTTCGGTCCAAAGTTTGAGCCGAACGTCTTCACATATTTAGATGACATTATTGTCATATCCTCAACTTTAGAAGAACATCTTAAAATTTTGAATGAAGTCAGGCAATGTTTAGAAGACGCCGGGTTGACCGTGAATTTGAAGAAATGTGAATTTCTCAAACCTTCTCTCAAATATCTCGGTTTTGTCATCGACGAACGCGGAATTCGGACAGATCCCGAAAAAGTTTCTACAATGGTGAACTATCCCCGACCAATTACAGCTACTGAGTTAAACGATTCATAGGATTGTGCTCGTGGTATCGACGCTTCGTTAACAATTTTTCTACTCTAATTTCACCTATAAACGCTTTATTAACTGGTAAGAAGAAAAGTCAAACCATTTCGTGGAATGATGAAGCAGAATCATCATTCATTCGTATCAAGGAGGCTTTAGTTTCAGCTCCGATCCTTAGTAGTCCTGATTTTTCTAGGTCGTTCACGATACAATGTGACGCAAGTGATACGGGTGTGGGAGGAATTTTAACGCAGGATTTTGACGGTGATGTAAGGGTTATTGCGTATGCCAGTAGGTCCCTTACAAAAACCGAACGAAACTGGACTGTCACTCAGAGAGAACTCATGGCTGTTATTTTCTGTATAGAGAAATTCCGCTCATACGTAGAAGGTACTCACTTCACCATAATCACAGACCACTATTCTCTGTTATGGTTGAATAACATGAAAAATCCCACAGGAAAACTTGCCAGATGGTCGGTCAAGTTACGACAATCTCTTGGTCGATCTGTCAATTTCCATCTATTCCTGATTGGAGATTTCAAACTGTCAGCCTGGTCTGTTATAAAGTACCTAAAATAAACAATTAGAAAATATCAATAATCAGCTGTTGTACTTACCAAATTCAGTGGGATAAAATCAGTATTTTTCTGTGTCCAGTTTCTGTTGTTAGTATCACCTGTATTCCAGGATTCAGAAAGCATCTCCTGTTTCGTTTTTTACCAGCACTAGTTGTTATTTTCCGGAGTCTTTCCAGATCCTAGGAAAATGAGTGGAAAGAATCTGATTCATAGATGGCACGACCATCGCGTTGACAGCGATGTCTGTAAACACTAGTAAACAGATTTCTAACAGGTTTCGGGGTGAAGGGGAAAAGCTTCGATGGAGTTCGATGGGCTTCTATAGGCTTCCAGGAGCTTGTGGTGAAATTACACAAGGCTTCGAACCGATATTTTCGGGATTAGTGCCTGTTTTTCCCATGAACAGTTTCTCCTGATTTTGGGACTTGTCTCCAGCCATTATACGAGGTGATCATAAACCGAGTGTGAAACTTCCAGAGCTCCAGGATTCCAGAAACTTCAAACACGTGCCGGCTTTTTTTTGTGAATCTTGGTGAACCCAAATTTCATAATTTCACATCATATGGGGAACAATATGATGTTTTCCTGTCCATTTTTGTATGAAACCCTCTGTAAGGGGGTTTTAGGTGGGACTACGTCCAAGCTATTTTTAAACAGCAGCCAGTGTCCTGGTTATTTGTAGATGTAGTTTTTTTTGGGAAACTATAAGGGCAGTATTATCAACCCCTAGCTGTTGACAGTATTTCCATCGCGGGTGGTAGTAATGCCGTACGGCCTCTCAATGAGAAGTTAACTCATGGAAGAGACCTGTTAATTTTGTACACAGGATTGAAGTTATTTTTCTTTCTTGCTGAACTGAACCTGTGGAGCTGTCTGGACTGATGAATTCTGGAATGGGAATGGATCACCAATAACAAGGCCAGATATAACCTTAATGATATTTTGTTGTCATTTTCTTTTACATAACTTAGCTTTCACATCTGCCTCACCTGGAACCATATTATTAACTTTAACTCCTAGACTGTGAAATGTGAATTTACTCTCAGAGCTGTACAGCCTTCGCTGAGTACTGTGCGAATGCCATGATCATCATCTTCAATGTTATTGTGAGAATAATATTTCATACACAACATTACTTATGATTGTTGACAGTATTCTTTAACTTATCAATCATGATTTACTCAGGTGAGTTACCATGGTGAGAAGGTAGTATAAATGTGTGAATATCACCACATATTATTCAGCTAAATTTCAGTCATATACAGGGTGATCTTGTCGGTTCAACAAGGCTTCAGGTCAGATACTTGTTAATTGATTGTTTTTTTTGTAAATATATGTAAATATCTGGGTGAATATAATTTCTATACATTCCCCCTCTTCCTGAGTTGATTGACATTGGTTTGACATTATGAAAATTTAAATATATATAATTTTTTTGTGTATTGTAAAGAACTTTTCAAATTTAAATGGATCTTGTTTTCTTGACTTGGACAAGGCCAAATATCCTAAGTACTTCAAGTGAAGTGGCGCCTGGGTTAGTTTTCCTCTCATTTTTTTGGAAACTTATGAATTTTAATAAATCACATGATGAATTGTTAACCCCGACCTCCATGCTCTCTAGACAACAACGCTAACGGTGCAGTGACTTTTCAATTTTCAATAGAAAGTTGAAAACGTTACAGTTGATAGATAGATCTAATAAACAGGACTCCGTGCGGTACAAGCGGAATCTTTCTGTGGCCTGGATCGATTACCGAAAGGCAATTGACACAACGTCACATGAGTTACTCGTGTACTTGCCCAGGTGTTTTTCGGTACCTGATTCTATAGTTAGATGCATAGAACAAATGATGCTGGTCTGGAAGACCTGCTCTACCATAACATCAGGTAAGGCGAAAGTCCAAACAGAGCCAGTCATCATAAGGAGAGGAGAATTTCAAGGGGACTTTCTCAGCCCTCTCCTATTCTGCATCTCACTTCTTCCACTATCCGATGAGCTCAGGAAAACCAGGTGATACTGCGGCCCACCCAGTTACCGAAGGCATAAGGTCATTCACTCATTCTATGTGGATGACCTCAAACTTTATGCCTCTGGTGAGAAGGAAATGAACCAATCCCTCAGGGTGGTGCAGGCGTACACTCAGGCAATTGGAATGGAATTCAGGATGAACAAATGTGCACTGGTTCACCTCAAGAGAGGACGATGCGAGAACTACGACAAGGGCGTGCAGCTAGGGCAGCACGTCGAGCAGCCGATTAATAATCTCTGATTTTCGACTCCGAGCGCGAGGCTCAGGACTCAGTTACTGAGCTAGAGCCCGCTCGGAGGAAGGCATGCGTCGAAGCTGCAGAAGTGAGAGAGCTCTTGCAGCTCCTCATGAATAAGCCAATGCATTCGGTCTACTTCAAGACCATTGGGGACCAGGGCTCATCCAAAGAACTGTCTTCTGCTTTTCTCATGTCAGGAGGGCTCAAAGCGGAAACAGAGGGGTTCATCATGGCATGCCAGGATGGGGTTTTCAACACTCTTGTTTCCTGTAGCCGGGTCATGGGTATAGAGGTCCCTGGCACTAATTGTAGGGCCTGCCGCAGGGCGGCTGAGACGATAATGCACCTGCTGTCTTCTTGCACGGTGTATGCAGTCTTGGCCTATATTCACAGACACAATGCGGCATTGCGAGTGCTCTACTATCATTTGAGGCACTCGTACGGAATAGACGACACTCCAATGCTGCCCTATGCTCCGGGGGAGATTGGGTACGTAGTGGAGAATGAGAGGTGCCGAATTTATTGAAACTTCTCTTTCCCCACCCTCAGGAAAATACAAGCTAACGAGCGTGATGTAGTCCTCCTTGACCATCATACCAAAGCGATGTTCGTGATCGAGTGTTTGGCGCCAGCTGAACCGAACATCGTTTTGAAGGAGGAGGAGAAATAAACCAAATATCGAGATCTTCTCTTCGAACTCCGCAGGCTCTATCCAGATCATTCTGTGGAAATGGTCATCCTGATAATCGGCTTCCTAGGAAGCACACGAGATACGCTGCTCTCGGAAATCCAGAAAATCCCAGCATGCAGCGATGAGGCACACATCCAGATCGGTGGAATGCAGAAAGCCGTCATACTCGGATCATTACATTTACTCAGGGCACACGGTTCTTGGTCCCAGTGATTATTCACCTCACAAGCTGTGTGGAATAGTCACTGGATTTTATCCAGCACGGCTCTGCGAGGTTATCAAAACATGCGGCAAGTTTTTCATATATCTGATAATCTGTCAGAAAACTTCAGGATCACATCCACTATTGATTATTTGATGAACTTCTTGGAAGCGACTGAACTATTTAAGAGAATACTGTCTGTAGGTTAATCGAGGAGGTGGTACATTCATTTTACTTGATTTTTTCGGATTTCCTCTCCTTGTTTCTATAAGATGAAAATATACGTATTATTTCAATATTTTTGCAGTGGGCCAAATCAGATGATTTGCCCCAAAATTATACTGCCTTTAACAAATTTCACTATCAGAGAGCCTAAAAGAAAAATCCTGTAGCTTGTCAGTGACAATTTGTTTGAGAAATGTTTGAAGGGATGAAATATAGATATATTGAAATAATATCGAATTTTTACTTTTCTTTCGACGTTTCGGGACCGAATTTGCTTCCGTTCTCAACATGAAAATGCAAAAAATCTCTTTTCGGGAGTTGTTGCTTATATTTTGACACTTCTCAGTGTCATACTGATGTTGGCATTCGCATGAGTGATTTTAGTCTGAAAATAGGTTACAGGATGTTTTCATTAATTGATCTTGAATCTTCTATTTTCATGTTTAGTTTTCAGAATGAATACCATGTTCTATCTATATCGACTGAACAGGAAGCAATGCTATTGTCTCCGTTCAGAAGAATGCAAGCGGATTCCTTGATTTTCCTTTTTTGGTTGTTATCTCCCTTTCCTATGATTTTGATATTATTCCATTCTGCCATATGTTGTCCATCTTCAGTAAGGATATGTTCAGTTAGCTTCGATTTATCGATATGTCTCTTCTTGATATTGTAATTGAACACAAGTAAAATAAGATCAGGGTATAAAATGTATACTATAGCAATTCTGACGTCACCTCTGTTGGAATTCACTTATCAAAATTATCGTTTCAAAGTGGCGTATTTGTTTTTTTTTTCAATTTTTTGTTCAATTTTCAAATGAAATCTATCGTGAATTCAGAGAATTGGAAAACAACTGATATCATTAGAATATTCGTTAGACTGTATTATATATCGATGTGTTGAATATATGTATTTCTTCAAAAACACCTCGTATGTATTGAGATTCTTTTTTAATTTTCGAGTTCATTCTATCAATTTCTAGTGAGTTGGTGGTATTTAAAGATTTCATGCTCGAGCGGTCGTACAGTGATACTTTACCACTCGGATTCGCTGGAGTAAAGTAGCATTTCACTGCCCAAGGGCGATAAATGTGAACAGCGGGCGATAAGGTTATTTCGCTGTTACTAATCTCTATTAGACTACCATTCGATCTTTCTTCGCGAGTGGCATACACAATTCGGCCAACTGAATTCAAAATAATAAATAAATTTCATATTGTCAGTAAATAATTGTCCTCAACGGCTGTGCATAAAATGTTGAATGTATTTTCGGGTGTAACTTGCTTGTATGGACCTTGGCTTGATGAAAGCTCTCGCAATCGCACGAGATCTTACACGCTGCATGTTGTCCATAAAAACCTACTACTACTTTATGCCTGTGATACATAAATAAATATTTGTGAATATAGCGTCATGGGATGAATTTTTGATGGAAACTTATATTTCATTCTCAGGGTTGGTTATTTCGCTTGCTTTTTCTTAATTACTATCATATATAATCTATGTCGTTCGTGTTATCGATCTTCATATATCTCTGTTTTATCTTTCGTTAGTTCAGAAGCATCACCAATAATAATTATTTCATAAATTATTTTTGAGGATTCTCTATATCAGAGCACCCTCTCATCTGATCTATTCGTAACAATTTTTTGCTAAACAGTTTCACTTTATTTTAGAAGATCCAGGTTTTTTATGTTGAAAACTCATGAATGTTGAAATGGATTGCTGACTTACATTGTGATACAAACTAGATATATACTGAGGATTCCTCAAATCCTAAAGTGAGGGCCAAAAAGTGTCATAATCGAATTTTTCCTGCTGAATCAACGTTCAGTGTTCCAAAACTGTCCAAACTAGGTATCGATTTTTTTTCTTGAGATGTTGGAGGTCTCAAGTCCTTGGAGATACTTTCATTGGCATAGAATTTTGAAGTTTTGCCGTTCTATAAACGAACGAGTTCTGGTAAAGTGTTCTTCGAAATATCCCAAGGTTGACAACGAGAAGTTATGCTGACTAGGCTTGTCGAGTTGGTCTGACTGGCATTGCTAGTAATGAAATGATAGCAGGGATTTCGGAAAAACATTTCCTGTGGAAATATTTATCGAAAAGTTTTAAGAATGCATATCCAGTATCATAACTACATCCCATATCAAATGTAATTCTATTCAGTACGCAGTGCGGCTCATATAAATTTCCCATGGAACGTCAATGTGCAAATTCTGACAAATTTGAATCGAATAAATACTCTCTATAGGTTGATGAAGAAGGATGATTGATGATTCATTCTCGACATTTTTCGGATTTTATCTCCTAGTTTCTGTGAATTCAAATATGAATCTCATTTCGATATTTATGTAATGTCGGATGAAACTCCAGGTAATTCCTTCAGTTGGGTTGAGCATGCCTGAGAATGCCATCAACAGTTATGTCCTGAGCATTGCAAAATCCATTCACATTCCGATCTAGAAAATTCCACGGAAAATGGATATTTCCAGTTCAAAGTAATAATATTCAGTTCAAAGTGCATGGCCATATTGTGAACTTCAAAGTGGCAATCCTGAATTGACTTGCTGAAAATGAAGTCCTATTTTTCCCCTCTGTTAAAAAGATCACAAGATTGATCTGATTTGATGTCTTCATACGATGAATGAAATAACTTATCATGCGTATAGTATTAGTTCAGATTGTTTCTCAGGAACGTGTCAAAATAGAAATTTGATAAAGACAATGCATATTTAGGAGGCCTTTTCTGAAACTCTATGAATGCGTCATCAGT